>JACXIV010000013.1:375243-429405 GCA_014737475.1 Bombus confusus
ATATATATATATATATATATATATATATATATATATATATATATATATTTGTTGATCCCACAAAAGAGTAGTCAATATTGTTTTTGATCATTAATTTATCACTCGTGTATTTCGTTCATTTATTTGATTTATTTATTCGTTGATTTCAAGATCCCATTAACAATAAAGTCGTTCATGTATCGTTGATGCAGATCGACTAAAATATCCACATATTTACACGTATGTAGATTAAATTACGAACAAATTGTAGAAGAAGAGACGACATTCTTTCACAAACGAGAGAATGAAATGGATATACAACTGAATGGCGAACAGTTTTCCGGACACTGTTGCGTAACGCACTACACTGTTCGCCCCTGTACACGCGCTCAGAGGAGCACTGCAAAAGATTAATGATCCTAAGTGGGACCCGCCGTTTGGTCTCCTATTCGACGGAAGTTTATATCGGATCGAGATGCGGCTACTTCCTCGTGTCCAGGCTAATTTCGCCACTCACATACGTTGCTGCGAATGCACACATACTTGCCAAGATTTCTAGTTAACGTTTAGAATCGTGCGCGCGTTTGCGGTTCACGCGAATTACTTTTGGCAATGGTGCCATCGCAAAACCAGGTCCAAGCCAAGATCACGTTGGCAAGAGACCAGGACGTGGAATTTCCGTGGCAGACCGCGCGGAGTCCGCTTGTCGATTTTGCGTCCGCGGATTTCATGGTAAACGCGGATCAACGCGTTATGGAGAACCCAGAAGGTCTCGACAATTCGCTACTTGGAAATCTCTGACAAACTTCGAGGATGATAAATTGCTTCATCTATTTTCTGATGGCATACGTAAGAATATCAAACTCGAAATTCGTTAAAACTAACATTCTTCCTTTTTCCCGTGTAGCCTTCGTACGCGTGTATTGAACTTCTTTATTACATTATTCGAAATCCGTATCAAATGTACAGACGATGAGATACAGTAATTATACAGCCAATTACTTCTGCGTACTGATATAATGTTAACTGTCCTTCGAAAATTGTGCTTCTTTAACTCCGATCGAATCAGCTGTTGTCTGTCTGTGGACTGACTCGCCTCGTGCGTCCTGTTGAGGTTCTTAAGATGAAAGCAATAAAAAATATAGGTCACTGAAAGAAGAGAACTCCGCCTCGCGCTATAAAAATATTACGTACATGTTATCGGAGGAATATTCTGACAATACGTATATTCCATATCATATATTGAGTTACTGAAATATCACGCAATCATATTCTGAAAGATCTATTTTCCATGCGACTCTTTTATAATGTCTCTTTTGTACAAAAAGATACCCGAGACTGTAAGTTATTCGTCTATCGTAAAATGAACTCATTATTCGGAAAAGGTTGCGAAACACTGACTTAAAAGACTGACGTCTGCAGACTTTGTCCGCAAGCATACATTTTCGTTAATTGCGAATATTAACAGTCTGTAACGAGTCCAGGAATCTTTAATTAGAAGTGTAAATGGTTCATCGCACTTTATGTGCGATTTACTTGTTATACACGTTGTTTTGATGGGAATCGCGGGCTACCACCTTTCGATTCACTGGACGCATGTACGTGCGCGTAAAACAACCAGACTTAGAGCGATATCGTGTTACCAATATAGAAGGTGGACGTATTAATTGCAGATGGATTTAAGGTAACACGAGACGACATAATCCGATTATGAGGCTCATGTCGGCTAGACGTCAGTTTCGACGACGAGGATTTCTGGTTGAATATAAGGTTACGAGATCTTGTGGTTTGCTACATCGTTGATGTTCTTCCTTTTTCCTTTCGTATTGTGATCGAAGTTTTTCCACGTTTATTCGATGGATTATGAAAACACTTGAATACTTCGATTCGAAGCGTTGTTCTAATTTTAACTGCGATTTGGATATCGTGCGTAAAACGTAAAACCTATCGATTTAACGAGCTTCGACCTAAAAATCGTATCGCGTCAACGCTAGTAACTTAAATATTCAAGAACCAGTCCGAACTTGAAACGAGTGAAAATAAGATCTTACATCGCAGTTTAAAATTGCGCTTATCCTAAAATTTCTTTCAAATTCCATTTTATTCGAATTCTTTTATCGTCGCAAAAAGTCTGTCTCGAGAGGGTAAAATACCCAAGAATACCGTCTGATTTACACGATAAAACGGAGCCATTACTCAAATTACACAAATCAGTAATCGTATCGATATGGAATTCAGATAGCCAAAAATAACCTCGAACTTGGATCAAATAAGAATTACGCTTCATCTTGAACATAGTTTCCAACGATGTACCGCCACTCGTGATAAACGTTCTTCGGGCTCCGTTCCGCGTGCTTGTACCACACGGAACAAGAAGAAGAAGAAGAAGACGAAGAAGAAGGCAAGGGGCGAGAGTTGGCAGAAGAGCTAGAAAGGTTGTATCGTAAACAGATCTCGCGTCACGTTGTTATCCGTGATAGCATCTCGAGAAGCGACACCTCCGCGAAACGTGGCTTTATACGCGTGTCCGCTCAACTCCACGCGAACGTTTCACGCGTGTCGCCGACAATAAGCGTTGTACGATCGTTTACCAGCGCTACCTACTATTTGTATCGCGTTGTAACCAACCAGCCGGTCGTCCGAAGGGTTTGTGCGAGATTGTAATCATTTTTGTTAAGGCTAGCACCCGAAGAACAAGACTGGAGAAAGAAAAAGGAGTAAATGGTATTTTCCTTTTAAATAGGTATATACATTTGTGATAGCATCGTGACTTTTACCTTCGAGACACTGCATAGTAATTATTAGCGATTAGCAGTGATGTTTAGCATGTGATAATCTGGTATGAAATTACGTTTTGCGAATTTGAACGTTTCTCTGTTGCATGAAATAAAACTTGTTTCGGTTTTTTATGGACAGTTTAATTCGTAATTTTAAGTTCTACGAAACGTATAATTTAGAGTTTATCCTTTTTAATACGTTCATAGCGCGTCCTCTCTGAATTAAGAATCTTCTTGAATCGATAACAGAAATGGATGTGAGATGTTCTTATTTTTTGTATTTCGAGGAATAAATCGTATATTATATTGTGAGAAAAATGAAAATATTAAGCGATGTTTGCGGGAGATGAATAAAAATTGAGTTTGTATCTTATTAAATATCGGGTTATTAAAAGTATGAAAATTAATTGAAACGCAAAGTTATATCATTCACTCATTCTATTTAAATATCTTATTTGCCTTTTGCTTATTTTGTCTTTTTATGTTCAATATAAAATATCATTGCAAACAACAGTTGTGCAAACTTTTAGTATTAATACACTGTTCTCATGTACATAGTTAAACATCAAGCAAAATATTATCTAAATTAGAAATACGAAATTCTATTAACACATTCTCTTGTCAGTTAGATAAAGTCGCTTTTTCTGAGACATTTATCAGCATTCCATATTTAGCGTATCTTAAATCGTAATATGTAACCATTATATATACTTAGCTATGCCTAATACGTTTCGAGATAAAGCAAATCTATTTACATATAGACGTAATTGGCTATCAATTGGAACAATATGTTTATTTCTATCTCGTACTTAGTTTTATCTTCTAACCTCTTTGAACGTACAAAGCTCAAAAGAAACGCTGAAAGAACGTAGTATGCGTAATGCGAAAGATGTGAAGCATACGTAACTGTTAACTTTTCGTGAAAGAGATTAAAAAAAAAAAATCCTGATATTTTACCATGTTTCAATGAATAAATGCATAAATGAATACTTACATTAATATATTAGCATATACCTATTTTGCTTTAGAATTTCTATAAGCGATTGGTCTTCGTTCCAAGAAAAATATTTATACCTCGATACATATATCCTACAAAATTAAAGAATAAAAGTCCAATATCCACGAAATGTTTCGAAACAGTATTTTGATACGTACAAGTCAATCCAACGCAAACTATTTTTCCAGTTACCTAAAAATCCATCAGTCACTCTCCCAACTTTTGATCTAATTGTTATTTCAACATCTACGATAACTCATACTTTTCAATAACATTAGCTAATTCCACAAAGAAACTTTCTCCCTAATGTTCAAAATTGTATGATCCATACCGAACCAAAGATCCGCAGATTTCAGTGAGAAATGTTCGAAAGTGGAAAGAAAAGCGGGTCGTGGTAACCGTGTATCGTTGCTAGTGTTTCTTACGAGCGATGGTGTCGGGCATCCCTTTATGGGCGCGTCGCAAGACCGTAAGACCCCCGTTGAAGCGAGGCTAAGGGGCACCACTAATAAATTGGCATTGTGCGCTATCTTGCAAGGTCCGTAAATGGGGTGCAGCGAGGTGCAGCGGCAAGAAAGTTTACCGGACAGACGGTTCCTGGAGCCGGTAAGGCTTGAAGTGCTCCTCTTTGCGTGGCCGAGACTCGTTCCTCAGGGTCGGAGTTTCATCGAAGAAAGGGCGACGCTTGTCGTTATTAGAATTCTTGGACGCTTTGGCTTTCAAGGAATCGACCGTGGTTTCTTCTCGTCGAAAAAGCCTTCCTAGACTCTTGCTATAGTAATAGTAATGCACATTTCGAATCGGAATATATAACATTGCGCAAAAGCCTTGGACCAAATTGTTTTGTCATGACAACTGAATTTATTTCTAGGGATATTTCAGTATTTTTGCAACGTTTCTTTCACATATTACAATACTACTTATACATCTGTACCATTATCTACTACAGAACAATAACACTCGTTCTTTTACTTAGCGTGACAGCGGACGATCAATAATGTTGTTAATATTTCAAAGTTCTCGACGAGGATGCAATTTGTGAATAAATATTGAAAATATTGCATTGACAGTATTGATCCTTTTAATCGGGGATCTTGAAATATCGAAAATATTTGTATTGATAGTCTAAAGGCACTCTTATATTCTTCTCAAAAGTTTCCCCCGAGTGTATCGCAATTAACGCGAAATGTCAAGTGTGCGAAGTAAATTACAAAATCATGTACACTTGTTTTCTCTCTTTTATTAAACGATTTGAATCTTCTTTTTTTTTTCCAGCAAAATTTTCATTGAAAATTATAATGCACGTACACAGGAAAATACGATAATCTTTGCTTTATAATAGTCGTACAATATACAAGCACGAAACGTATTTTCTGTTATTATTAAAATCTTTGCACACATGGCTCTTCAGACAGCAAAGAACTTCTCCTTCTCGAAGGAAAGTTCTAAATAAGAAAAACAACAGGGAGTACGAACGAAAGTGTGAAAATCGCATAATTGTACTCTGGAAATATAAATACGAATTACAGATTCAGGATAGCTCACGCGAATCTCTCGGCTGAAAATTGCCAGTGCATTATCGGCATAAGACCTTTTGCTCCTTTCGGCTTATCCTTTGCGCGAACGTGTTCACGCGGTCAGAAAATAGCGATTGCTTATGTATTCAGAATATCTGCCCTACACCGAGAATAGAGTGTGCAATTTACTTTAGCGTTATATCATCCGGCGCGTGAAAACAAAAGTACAGGGGCGTAGAAAACGAATGAATGGTCGGAATGATGCGGCAGTTCATCTCTCTTTGTAACTTACCGATGAAATTGCGAACGACGAGGAACGTTCCAAGCATAGACGCGCATGCAGCTTTCCGCCAAAGAGCCAACCGCCGAAGATAATAATATTTGTGATGTGTAATTTATGATCTGGAATATTAGGTCGTTACAGGCGAGATAGTTGAATTTTTCATAACACTTTCAATATCTGTAGCTTTATTGAAAATAATATTAATCAAAGCGTAATCCATCAATTTCAATACACTTTGAACATCGTAAAACGTATTACGACTAAAGTCATCATTCGAACGTTATCGACAATTTTTCGATTTATTTTTTAACGTTCATGTTTTCTCGCCTAGCATATCAGCATCGTATTATTTATTTTGTTAATTCAACGCGAAGCGTTATTTCTTTAAAAACTTCTATTGCCATGAGAAATGAAAGAAAATTATCAAAGAAAGAATGAAAATTCGAAGTAATAAAATTTTTATTAAACGGTTAAAAATATTCGACGTGGCAAGTAAAGTAGGAGAAGAAGAAAATCGATCCAAGATTCGATACGATTACGATTGAACATTGTAACAGATATAATTTTACTTTAAGCTAAATGTTTATGTACATTCTACATCTAACATTTCAAGTACAGAAATTTTGTTAGTAGGTTCGTTTATCTGGGCAACGAGTAAAATTTATAGTTTCGCGCGATCATTCTATAAGATTTATTGCGATTGTAAAAATATCGTCGTGAGCTTTAAGAATACTCAACGCGATGGATTTGAACAGGGTGCTAAGAAAGTTCCCCGGTTCCGCCACCTATAATTAGTGTATTTAGATATTGGCATGATTTACGCGGCCAGTCGCGGACAATTTGAGAGCTCACAGTCTGCGAATTCGGAAGTGAAGGCACTTTGTCAACCAAAAAGAACTCAGTTGACTTTTAGATGTGTTTTAGATTTATATTTATCGTGCTGAAATGAGAATAATAAAAACGACACTTACGCTTTGAATGGTACGAACCCTTTACGGCTGTGTCATTGGCCAGAAAATATTTATACGAATGAAATTAGACGATTGATGGCACTCGTGATTACGATTAAGGAGCGATTCGAGCATAGGGTGCAAACATTACCCACTGAAACGCGAAATGACGATCATAAAGTGCATCATAAGGCGGATGGAAATGTTGAATCGTGACAGAGTTTAAATATATACTCATTGTATATGATGGTTTGATCTTAGCGAAGTCAATACAAATTTTGTGTGTATAACTTGAATAGCAATTTTGTTTCGTGGTTGCCGAAAATTGTTCCTGTATCGACTTAATTCCCAAATTTAATTTGTTAGCTCGTTGTCCTTCGTACTACTTCTGTTATAAGAAAAAAGCATATTTGAAGAATATCGTTTCACCTGAAAAATACTTTTGCGTAACTGGTAAAATTTTCTCGCAATAAGTGTGGTCAGAAATCCACTCCTCGTCCAAATCGCGATTACGAATAAATTTCACTAAAAACATTAAAAATCCGCTGTAGCGCTTTGTAGCAGAGAAAAATTATATAGCAACGTAATACAATTCCTTCTTGGCACGGAACTATCAAAATTACAGGATGTTTCGAATATTTAATTTTAAATTGCTCTTTAAAGAAAGAGAGAAATTTTTAAATTGGAAATTAAAATTTGACGTATCTTTTCTCAAATTCTCCATATTTACTCCATATTTACAAACACTCTTTGACAAAAATTGAAAAATTAGAATATACAAGGAATGACTGAGCTAATTTTCAAATGATTAGATTTTGATGTACAAACGATTTTTACTAATCCTCTATCGATTTTTGGGGAATTATTACTTACATTTCTACTACATATAGACCAATGATGTCATCGAATAATACGATCAAACTCGAGCAACGATTATTTCGATTTCTGTCCACTGCATGTCGCACTGTACGACGTGGTTAATTGTAAACAGTTCCGCGGATCTAATTAGCTACCATATGGTGTCTCTCTGACGACTGCTTGACTAATTCTCAGGGTAATCTTCGCGTCGTAAATTGTTCCAAGAAGATCCGACCTCCGAGTCAAAATGCAATTTGTGTATCATTTGAGGTCGTAATTGGACTGCGGTTAATTTTGTACGCGAACATTGCGTTTACACACAAATGCTTTAAAAGCGCGTGGATACGTATGCTGCGAAAAATTATGGTGTCAGAAAAATTTTTTTGAGAGTCGTTGAGATTCGTGGTACAATAGACAAGATTCTCTCATTCCTCGCAATTGAGTATTTTATAACTTGTTTTATAAGAGGTGTCGTTTGTAATTAAATAGAAATATCTGTTTGCGAAAATTGTTAGCCCATACAGAGTTTGAGTTAACGAAATCTTATATACGAGAAGGAAATCTCGAATTTTGATCGTTTTACCAAATTTCTAAAGAGTTGAAAATTTCCTAGATTGGCTTGTCTTCGTTTTAGATATTGTAAGTAGCAATAGATAAGATAGTTTGTATATAGCGATATTAAACTATTATCCCTGTTGAATATTTATGTTTCATACGCAAACGTAAAATTTGTACCTACCAAATTTCGCATAGAAGTTCATTCAAAGTAACTTCACAAAATACCAATTGCAAGGAAATTTAAGAAACGTAACCGATAAAATACAATTGTGAGCAGCATTCGCGATGCTCCATGTCCGATCGAAACATAATCTCGATCGCAACGGTGAGCCATAGCTTGAGACTTCCCAGTACACCTGTATAACCGTACAATCGACGATAAAATCTCTTCCATTACAACGCAATCTGGCTCGATCTACACGCGTTCTTAGCGAAGGATCGAGTCTGATCGCCGACTCGCGGCCCGACGCCGATCCGATCATTATTGACTTTCTTCATCTCCTGAGCTTCCACTATAAAGCCATTTCTGTCATTCGATGCTAATACCGGCCGCATCCTTACAAGGCTGCGTCGATGTGTTCGAGCTCGAACGAAGGCGACTAGTCGTCGACCCGATCGTGGGAGCCTTCCCTTGGACGTGGTGCCCGCTTCTTCGGACCACGAGAATTCCGCTCTTCCTCTGGCAGCCTGACAAAAAAATCGTGTTTCTCGGATGCTTGAAGCGAGATCGAGCGTGACTTTTGCGGTCGTAGTCACTTTTAATTTTCTTCGAACCGATCACAACCACTTCTTTCCTCCTTTGGTCGAACCCTTTCCACGCGTTTGACGGCAAGTTTTACGAGGGATTCCGGAAATGTCGAACTTTCTGAAAAGAATTTGTGTTCTTAGATGTTCTTTGGATTAGTTAACGTTTAATACGTTCGTCATTGACAGAAGTTCTATCAGTTACGCTAAATGAACAAATAACTCTCGTTTAGGATCTATTTCCTGGTTACAAAGCTACGCAAGTATCGTGTATGCACTTTAAAGGTGACAACTCACGTGAGTTGCTCGGGAAAAGTGAGAAGCGATTTGAAAGATCATAAGAAAGTTACATTCATTAAACGTACGATGTTGGCGAAGGTCGTGGATTCTAGGAAACAGCGATGGAATATCATTTTTGTAATTTTTAAGATTCATGTCCGATAAGCGCATTACTTGCGAATTATTGTAAACATATCTTCTGATTCATCTCACGTTTCAACGTTGTTACATGCATATTGCGAAGCTATCAACTCCAAAGAAATTTAGAAAATCTTTAGAAGGTTGTCTACTTTAAATTCCCATAAAAATAAGCATGTATTTATTCTAACATTATTTTTGTTACATCTTTGTTCAAAGTTAATTCAAAGATTAATAAGTTTCAAGTTTATTTTAGGCTACTTCTTTATTAAAACACAAACAATAATTGTATTAGTCCTCTGTAATTTATGTATTTTTTTGTGAACGTAATACAAGCTATTATATCCCCCCCCCCTTTTTTTTTGTTAATTTTTACCGCAAAATTTCTGGAGAAAAGTAGAAGATAATAAAGAATTACTTTATATACCGGCGTGTTCGACGCAATCTGAGCGAGGTACTTCTATGAAGCTGTGAGTGCAACATAATCGAGGTCTTCATGGTAGTGCGCTGCGGAAAGGTCGCGTTGGATAGGGTGCGTTAAGCATACAGCCCTTGACGTGTTTTCTTGCAGGGTCATCCAATCGAGCCTACTACTATTTACACTGAGGCAAACCCATCGAAGATAAACGTGCTGGCCCTTGAACCGAGAAGACCGGTTCGAAGCACTTTTTTCACACGACCCGTTGAAAATTAAAGTGCTTACTTGATAACTTCATGAAGTCCTCCATTATCGATTCTCGACAAATTCCTCGCATTCTTCTGTGGGAATATATCACGATATATTTACCGTTTTTGTTATTTGCATGGTTGCTAAGAAAATTTCGCTGTAATTGACAAATACTAAAGTATAAATTTATTTCGTTGGATATCTTGATGAGAACTTTCTGGTATTTTGCGACCGTACTGACGTTAATTAATATGTATATTTCTTTCTCTCTCTCTCCTTTTAATGCAAATGCGGTTGAATTAAATGACAATAAGGGGCGGGAAATATTTCGAGCGATGTTGATTATTTTGACGAACAGCAAAATGGTTGAGCAACAACTGTCATCCGTGAAACACCAAACGTTGTTCCATTCGAGCCGAAACGACAGCGCAGAAATCATGTTTGTTTTCTCCGCGTTCGCCGACGTCCGTCGACATCCGAGATGGCGAAGAAAATCCAATATATACCCCGGTTGCTTGTATAGAAAGCGTCAACCTTGAACTCCGAATACACCGTCGGCTTCTACACGACCTACCCCATGACGAGGCACGCGATGCTGATAGCAGAGTCGAAGAAGCAGACGAACACGTGCAGCCAGTGTAAATATTTAGCCTTCGGAACGTTTGCACGCCGTGCTGTGTGTGTCGTACTTTTCCTCTTCTTCGCTTCTGCTTCGTCTTCTTCGTAAGTTCGTTGCGAGATTTCGGGACGCGCACGTTGCGTCCGTAAATATCGTCGACGCGGCCGGATCGCTTCGTAAATGGATTTAAAACCGATTTCATGGCATGGCAGACTTTTGATCGACACGTCTTGTTGTTGTATGAAATCGTGTTAGCCCTTTCGATGATTAGTAATCAGTTATAACGTATCATATACGCAAGACATATACGTACAGATAGGTAGAAACATTAATCTGCATTCAAATAAACACCCAAGTCACACTAAATCTCATGGTCATCTAACTCCGACGTAGAGAGCTTCGCCAATTCCACGCCCGCTTCGCATCTACGCAAACTTCTCGATATTTCAGAAACTACGTCTGCAAGTGATCAGCCAAAGTATATTTTGACAGTCTGTAATACGATTGGAAGAATGTGGTTGATCAATTCGTTGAAAAGGTTGCATCTACATTGTCAGATCATACTTTAGGATCAGCGCGTTTCAAAAGTAAAACGTTCCAGCCCTAGAAATCTCTAATTCTCGTAGAAATCTTCTAATGTTTTTAAAAACTGAGAGTAAAGGAAGAAACGAAAGTCTGATTTAAAACAGGCTGCCTCGGCCTCGATATTAACGAGCAGATTTCCATGATTCGACTAGTTGGAAGGATCTGCTACATGCACAGACCGAGCAAGAGGATCGGATAATTGAAGTCCGCTTCCTCGGGATTCGGATCGAGCGTCCCGGACGAAGTCCTTAGAAGGAAGCGGACCCCGCCGGTATCGCGGACATGCGATCTGTCTTTATGGTCCGAAAGTGGGCGTCGGTCTGGCCTCACAATGCCGGCGTAACGACGACACAACGAGGACAACGACAACGACAAAGACGGACCCGACGAGAGAATGAGGGACTCCTGTCTTGTTAACCCGACGAAACAGGGCGACGCGTGTCTGCTCGGCGACACAGCGTCCACCGTCGAGACGCGATAGCCCTCGTGAGTTACTGTTGCATTCGACAAATTATTAAAAGAATGAGAAAAGTTGGGTGGCTGCGGGTTTTTGTCTTTACGGGGACTCGTTCACCGAGTAAAAGAATATTCTAATTCTTCGTAATGTTTATCACTCGTTAATTCGCGGTATAATTTCCATTATCATTTGCAACTTCTTTCCATCTTAATGCTTATGTATTCCTTTGTGGTAAAAGGACTCATCCTTGAAAGCGAAACACTCATACAGTGCCTGTTTAACATCTCCATCTTCGTAAAACGTTTTTTCCATTTAACTACTTAACGACCATACCCGTGTTAACAGGGTTTCAAATTTCTGTCTACATTCCTTCATCTCGTGTTAACACGCTGCTACTTTATCGATTAAATTTATGCAAAACTAAGAATACTCGCGGGCCAGTCTCAACGAGGCGACACTTGGCAGATTTTCTTCCACTGACTACCATCAAAGGAAATCCTTGTAGGCAATCTGTTCTGCAAAAGGCTGACAAAAAGATCCGTAAAGAATCGATGCATCGTTGTAAAGATCGTAACGCACTCTTATGCACTGTACCAAGTCTCCGTTTGTACCACACCGTAAGTGATACATAAAAATTAATTGTAAAAATCTACATATACAGTGTGCTTTATAAAAACATATCTCCTTGCAAGGAACATCGAATATTCGTCTCACAGTTTCTCATCCTATCGCTTTGCGTACGAGTTAATACGATTGCGAGATTTTGTAGTTTTCGGAGGGGCGATTTTTTCTAAAATATCATTTTTTTCTGTTTTAAACACGATGCGTTATTGGGTATGTTAATCATTTGCTAAATCTATAATAATAGAATTCTGGAATTTTCGTTCGATTTTTGCAAAATATTTCGGTCCTTAAGGGGTTAAAAAATATTGTATAAGGGGTTGTCAATGATTACATACCTCGTTTGAAACAATTAAACTCAGTTCTTATACTGGATATTAATCGGATGAATTCAACTTGGTACCTTAAATCTTTAATGCGATCGCAAGAGTACAGTGACTCAAAAGTATACAATTAGAAAGGTTAGGATGTACGAAGAGGAAGTGCAGATATTCAAATTGCTACTGTCATAACTAGTAATAGTATTTTAATTCTAATGCAATAAAACATGTCCCTTTGTTTGCGAACATTGCTACAGGAAACGCTGTTTGCTAACGAAATAACAAGATTCGTATATCCTGTGGAGTAACGCGAACGACGATCACGAATTGTTATTTGTTAGCACCGCGGGAAACGTGGCACAGCCGGAAACGTGGCACAGCCAGATGGATCGTGAGTAATTTAGCCACGTGGATTATTCCATACGATTCCTGCGTGCTTGAAATTAATTATCCAGCAGAAAATTCACCAGACTCCACAGGGATTCTGGCAAACTGCAGGGTATCTATGGATCTCTGTCGTCTAACTCCCTTTCCGCCATTACACACTGAAATGAAATGGCTCGACATATCGTAGGCATTCTGTGTACCATTGGCGATTCTCTCTGAAAGACGGAACACCACGTTAAACGATTAGAATATTTTTCATTTTGATTTAATTTTTGGATATCCTCGCGCTAGAAATATTTTATTTGTTGGTGTAACAGTTTTCAGTTTAAAATCTTTATGGCGATCTTGCTGCGTTAGAAATTGCTACAAACTGCAGTGCGATATTATATAAATATACTTTATTGGAAATAAATGAATATTAATATCTAATATGTCACAAATTCTGTCTGTCCAGGTGTACCAAATAGAGTACGTAATTGTGAAGGCAGCGAATTCACCAAGGCCGGCCGCATGGATTTTGGAGAAATCTATCGATGGTGAAAATTTCCAACCGTGGCAGTATTACGCACCAAGCGACGAAGAATGTTGGACGCGATATTCTGTGCCGCCTGTTACCGGAAAACCTATTTACATCGGGGACGACGATGTGATATGCACCAGCGTCTTTTCCAGGCAGACTCCTATGGAAAACGGAGAGGTAAGGGCGCTACTATCTTTTATTCGTATTTTACACTACGTACTGTGAAAAAATCTTAGGCCACCCAGCGAATAAATATTTTTCCTTTACAAATGAATATAAATATACTCGATATCATTCTAGATCTGTCGTTATTTTCTAAGATGTCTCAAATTCAAGAATCGTTGATATTTCGTTAAAAATTGATTAATTGGAAATAATATTTTAGACGAGTTTCTTTTATGCTCTCGACAACTAATTTATTTATTCGAATATATCTACTGACATCGAAAATATTTCTCTCGTTACCTCTGTACAAATTCCAACTCTACAAATACTATTGTACACAGTAACGTCTATTACTGATTGATTTATTTAAATTGTCTCTCACTGTATATCTACTCTACTCTGTTATCAGAAACCTCGATTGGGGAAAAAACAATCAGATAAAAACTAGATTAAATTTCACGATCGTCGATCGTTTCGTCGAGAAACAAAGGTGTGTAATTATTTACGCGCGAAATCGGCTGTTATTTCCGTGTTAACGCGGTAGCTGTCCGGAGCGAGATCATTAATTATCGTTCGTCCCATGCAATCGCTGGTGTAATTACATGATTGGATGATTAGTCGGCTGACGCTTTGGCGAGCAACGCGAGTGCTTGCTTGGCCGCTTGGGGGAAGGAAACATTTCTTTCAAGGCATTTCCGCTGAACTCGCACACTTTTTCTCCCTCAGTATCTTCTCGATCGAATTATACACTCAACCTTAAGTTATAGAGTAATTTCAGCGCGATTGAAACGGTCTGGTAGAAATGGAACGTTTGTCAAGTGAAATTGGTCGATCGTTGCTCGTTACAAATGACACTTTGTTACTTTCTCGATGGGACTGGTTCGTAGTTTGCGACTGTTTTTGCTGATTAGAGTTGGAATTGTAAGTACTTTCTGGAATCTTGCACGATAATTTGCCAAATAGTAACATCTACGATCTGGCATTTGACAAGTTGTAAACTGCAAACGTCTGTTATTTAATTGTTTCACCGTTTTGCCTCAAATAGGATAACTGGTTCGTAATTTATAATAGTATTAACGAACCGACAATTTGACAAGTTATAAATTGTAAACATTTGTTACACAATGGTTTTACTATTTGGCTTCAAGTAATTTGTAATTTGTAAAATTCACTCATAGAATGTTTTATATATAATATTTCTTTTATTAGAAACGATTAAATTTGTTACTATTGCACGAAAGAATTTATCAGCACTTGTAATTCGTAACTTGAGACATGTAAAACTTCGATAAGCATTTTAATAATATTTTACTACTATTCGTAAGTGTGGGAGGGAAACCTTATAGTTATGTTACACACAGCGAAACCGTAGGGCTGTGTTGTCAAAACGACAGAAATTTCTTTGAGACTTCCACAGAACTACAACAGCATTAACGTTGGAGCGTCGAATTTCTCCATTAGGTTAACGTCATAATACGATATCGATTGAGAGGCAGGAAATCTCATACCTACCGTGTGCATTCTGTCCAATGTGCTTTCAAATTTCCTGTAAATGTATAAAAATCCGCCGACTATTCATCCGCCAAAAATTCTCCCTTTCCGTGTACGCAGCAGTCCAATCTCATTGTCGGAAAACCTATAACGAACGTGAAAATGCCAAAAGCATCTATCTGCAGGGGAATTAGCGAACTTCTCGGAAGAGCAAACGGATAATTAGAGCTTACAGCCGTGCACGAGGCGGTGCGCACGAGATCGGTTTTGTGCAAACTGGAAGGTGGTTGAGAAAAGGAAGAGGACAGCGAGATCGATGGTGGAAAGAGAGGGAAAGGGAGAACGAATCGATGATACAAAAACGGCGATCCCTACATTCCGGCCATGTATGGTGTATGCTCGCCTTATATGGGGCTATCACGTACGCACCTCCTATGGGGGGTTGCCAGTTTTACGCTTCTGTACGCGGCTACGGATCGACCAGGAAAAAAATCGGAAAGCGAGGAACAGCGAATCGGTCGAACGGTGTACGTCATGGGAGAAACAGCTGTCACAATTTCGAGAAAATCATTGTTCCGTTTAAGAGAAGCTGGACAATGTTGGATGGATCTTAGTTGACTTTCGAAGAAAGTCGTTGGTTGATTATTTATCTACAGTGGCTGCGAAAAGTATTTGTACGAGCATTGTATCTATTGCAACTAGAATGCGGATTTTATACACAACTCGTGTTATTGAGAGTATAGTTAAAGAAGTAGAAGCTCGGTGGAAAATTGTTTAATTACCGGGCATCATTAAAATCTATATTTTGGAAATTTTATACATTTCTTCGAATTGTACATTCTGTGCGATCTTTCACTTTTAAATTTCCTCCAAATACAGTGCAATTGTGATAATAACATAGTAATGGAAGAATTTCTACGATTCTCATATTCCGTAAAAAAATTGTTTTCAATTTTCTTCGCTTGATTTGCTTAAAAAAAAAAAAAAAATGGCAAAAGTACAGAGATCGTTGTAAAGCTTCAATCAGATCGTTGAAAAATATAGAAAGATAACAGTGCGGAGACATGTATCGACATCGTCACTGAACAGTTTGCTCTTCCTCGATACGTGTATTTACTTGGCACTCAACATGCTAATTAGGTCCACGTATATTAAATTTGGTATTATTTAACGGTACTTTCATACGACTGCAGAAATATCATACTACGAAAACGATATGTAGAATTCGTTAAAACAGACCACTTCGTTGGAAAACAAGGCTACGTGCGAATACTTTCTGTAGTCACTCTGTATTAGTTGATTTCTGTGAAATGATCGTTTGTGGAGTAATCGTTCGAGGAATCTAGGAGTTCCGGGGATTACGTGAATCTTTGCGATAAACGAAAGATTTGTGAGTCGAATTTGCTATTATAGAAGGCTTTGAGTGGGGAATTAACTATAAATAAAAAATTGCGAATTTAATTTGATCATGAAGGATTCTTATTGATTAAATGTATTTAGTGATAAAGCGATATGATGGATTCTTACACGAAAGATTACGTACTAAATCATGTAACCAGGTGAAAAAATGTTCGAAAAAAATCAGGTATAGGAAAGTGTAGGTGCGTCTATCCTGGAACCCGTGTAATTGTTCCATATTAGGCGCCGCGGAATGCCATTTATGGAACTTGTTTTCTACTTAACGCGCGGCACCATTCACAAATGATTTACTCCTTCGATTTCAGCGTTCTCTTAGATTTAGTGCTGTAATCAAACGTTTGTATTTCTTATTATCGATTGCCGATGTCGGTTCTGCAGGCAGTTTACGTCCATCCGTTCGTAATACGGGAACAAATTGGACATCTTTCTTGTTTCTACAGAACATTTTTGTAGAATATTTTATGGATCTACATCTGATCAAGATCTTATAGATCAGATATTATCGTAATTTTCTTTGGGTTACTTTGCGTTCTCCTCGTGTTCGTACACAACGTAAAACATAATCAAGATTATTTATCTTAGATTTTAATGGAACTTGCGAACATTAAAACTCAGAAGTTTCGTATGTTTTATAAGACAAAATTATTTCACAAAGTCGAAATATAAAACAAGGAAGTGAAATACTTGAATTTAAAATTAATTTATATAATTTTAGGTATAACTCTCTTGATAAAAATAACTGCTAATTAGAGCATACAGTTGCTTGTAATATAATTAAATATAAAAAAATATTAAACTACTCTTTGCATAAAATATTAACCACTTGATTGAGTTCCCAACGAGTTGATTGATCTCTACAAATTTTAATAAACTCAAACTGTTCGATATATCCCTTTTTAGATCCATACTCATCTGGTGAACGGTAGACCTGGTGCCCTGAATCACAGCACGACCCTTCAGGAATTCACACAGGCCAGATACGTACGGCTTCGGCTTCAGGGTCTTCGACGCAGTGGAGAGACGATCGCAGACAAAAGGCGCGCGTTTTACTCGATTAAAGAAATCAACATTGGCGGAAGATGTCTGTGTTCCGGCCACGCGGCAAGATGTCGTTACAGCGTCCAACACGGGGTAAGTGCGAGAATATTTTATAACGAAACAAATGCTGAGAATAAAATCATAGAGTAAAAATAGTAGAATAATGTTAATATATCGTGGGAACAGTTTAGCTTACAATCTTACGTTTAATTTTGATGATGATTTTTGTGGAAAATGGAAGACTTTGACTTGTTCTTGATCGAGGATAAGTCAAGCGTTGATGATATACGATTTTCGTAACCGTGAATTCTGATTTATCAACGTGTATATGTACTTAGCTTGTCAGCGCTTTTATTGGCCATACGCGAAAGTAACGACATTACGCTACATTAAGGATATCGATTTGGAACAGATACGAATTTTATGCTTTACAAGTTATCTCGGTACGAGTTACGAGCTCCATAATTCACACGTTGACTCGTGCTAAATTAAAAGTCGTAAAATTTACACATTGACTTCCGACGGATTACAAGTTCTGCAATTAACACATTTGCCTCGAACCTGTTGTAAGATTTCCCATCGAGAAACAACCTGATCTTCTTCGACCAATGCTAAGAGACTTTTATTCGACGCATCTCGATGATTTTAACGAACATTTTAATTCAAAAGTTAAATTAAATTAAAATTTAATGAAACTTGAAAAATTAGCTACCAAATTGATATCAATGGTATCAATGATTCGTCATTTTCACTCCGTCATTAGTATACGAAATTAGATAGAAATAAGAAGCAACAGATAGGACTAATAATGGAAACAGCTATCGCGTATTTTAATAAAATGATAATCTATCGAGAAAAAGAAGAAAGTTTAGAAAGCAAACAACCACGAGGTTTCATTTTCTTCTAGACAGTCCTTTCTAAAGTTAGATTTCGCGAATATCTGCGATTGGAAGGGGCGGCTACCGAGGTAGCGAGCAGATAAATCTGTCGGAAATGCCATAAACTTGTCAGACCTTTGTCTACCGCCGCTGCTAATGGCAGGATCGCCTTCGTTGGAGTCGGTTGCCTGTTAGAAACCGTCGGTCCTCCGCGGGGGACTACTGTGCGTTAAGTTTCTTGCACGATCGCGCGGGGGTCGCTCCAAATTTCCGAGCGTCGTTAACTTTTTTCGCGTTCTGTGCTACTAATGAGAGGTAGAGGTTGCGGAAGCTACCGTGGAAGGAACACGGGACTGAATTTGCAAGACAGAACAACAGTATTTCAAGATTTATGTTTGTCGGAAAATGTCTTTACAGGCTTCCTTTTTGAACGTTATTTTTCCTTCCTCATTCAACTGGTAAAATCGACGAAGCTGCGTGTGTCCTTTCGTTTTTCTGCAGATTGAAGATATTTCAGACACGGGTTTATTATTTAACGTTTCGTTCAGCGCGCGAGATGCGACTGTTGTTAGATTTGAAACGTTTCTATTGGGTGCGTGCACAAGTTTTAGTCCTCCTTTTTGCAATTGTCTTTTATTTTAAATTTATTTATACGTAATTACATAAATACGTATGCGTTACAAACTAATATTCGAAATATTTCCCCCCCATTTCGTACGACTTTCTCGAGCTTCGTCGCGACAAAATGATATTTCGTTTATCTGCAACATTTCGAAAGCGCTGTCCGACTAAAGAGCGCTGCATCGACCCGAATAAATGATAATCTGTCGGCGTCGAATCCGAAGAACACGCCGCGTGCGGAAGAACTTTCCAGCTCGCGTTAAAGGATAGCGATTCGAGTCACACGTGGCCTAGCGTTGTCGTAGATACGCGCTGTGCTCACAGTTGCTTCGCGAGGTTATTGTCATCGACCGATCACGAAGTCGGTGTTTCAGATAGATCAATCTTGCCCAAAAATTGCAGAAGATGGCGGGAGATTATATCGATTAAAAGTAATTATACACAGACGCTTGGAAACCGACTGAAACTTTTGCGTGCGTCTGATATCGTAAAGTTGAATTATAAATTTAGAATTGTCATTATTTCGAGATGGTAGCTGTAATCGTTTAGTCGTAAAACAATAATACGTTATTGTCACACGTTATTAACGCGATTATAGTTATTAAGCTAAATAATAATACATCGAGCACGGTATTGCAAACAATGTTGTCTTACTCAAAAATCTTAGTTGATTATTTCAAGGATAAAATGAAAATAAATATTTTACCGAACATTCGCGATAGATGCGTTCAAATTTTCGTTCTTACCCAACAGACTAGCGAGAGTGAAAAAGAGAAACAGCGGAAAAACCAATTCTCCTCCTCCCTGCGTTTCATAATTTCCTCATAACGACGATTGCATAAGAAAGTAATAATTGTCTGTGCAAGATTAATTATTCTCCTAAAGAAAGACACGTTCCCAGGACGGCAAAATGATGC
The DNA here is from genome assembly GCA_014737475.1 of Bombus confusus. Lineage (NCBI taxonomy): Eukaryota > Metazoa > Arthropoda > Insecta > Hymenoptera > Apidae > Bombus > Bombus confusus. The sequence continues at coordinate 395,029 of JACXIV010000013.1, forward strand.
AGACCGTGCAATAGGAATCCTGCATACTATTAATGTCCACGAATGGACACATTCGCGAAGTCGAGCTTTAACGGTCGTGATCTTTCAGCGTGCTCGATGAGGGGACCGGGACCCGTTGTTAATTGTTGCGAAACATTTCTTCGCGGCGCATTAATCAGCCTCGCGGGTGTCACGCCGTTTCGCCTTTCAGAAGTAATAAAATTAGAAAGAAATGATCGGTCGGTGTCTTGGTCCGTGTCAAAGGAGCTGCTGTTATTCTCACGTTCCATTATTCTTGTATTTCTGTAGCTGAGCGTTCTGTGCATGGGTGATCGATGCTCGATGTTGAACTCGACGCGTTATCGAGCCACTCGAGCGAGTTCTAACTGGGTTTTAGTTCAAGGATCGTGTTGGGAATTATGGCGGATGTTTTATGGATGCGTTTTCTGCTTTAGGGAGAAGAAGGCGAAGGAAAGGTGTACATATTTTTACGATCGTTCTTGCAGTCGAGCTTTCTATCTTGATGACGATGGATATCGATTTTTCGTTAACTATGTTTCCTGATTTATGTCTGACGTTTGTTTCCAATCCAAAGAATTGCAGAACGGTCGTAAACGAAAAAGTAATTCGGAAGCAATCGAACGGCTCGGTTGAAAATTTTACGTTAAACTCATCTGACGCTGATTTAATCGTCGTCTTCTAGTCGGAGGAATAGGAATTAATATCTAATTAATACCTGGTCCTAGGTATAAGCATCGTCATCGTTTAAATTGATTACAAATTCGTTAAACACGTGTCCGATTATTACTGTATTATCAATACTACTTACTATTTCGTTTCCTCTGTCACAACTCTAACGTCAAACATTAGTATCGTTGTACTTTTTACGCGTAGTAGCTGTTTGATTCGCGGTAATACATCAAAGGGGTTAATGGTCGAGGAACATGATGGTGACTTCTTCCGAGCATCGAATAACAAGGGCCATGAATCGTCTAAGAAATTCAGGTGGCGATATCAGGTTTTTACCGCAAACATCATTCGCTCGACAACGAATTCGACTCGATTAGAATGAACTTTTGGCAATGCTCACCAGGATAAATTGAATTAGTTTTTGGGCGGGTCCGGCGCAGCACGCGGACGACGATTGGCACGTAGACCGAATAGCGATCGCATTGCTGAATACGAAGCCATCGGTCGAGCATTCGAAATATTTTCCAGTTACGTCTCAATCAAATTGTCATCTTCGATCATATGACGTTGATATTCGTCAGCCTCGTTCTCTCGCCTTCGCTCTTCTAATTACGAAATATCGCTTTCGTGTTTATGCCCCGGTTTGTTAGTCACGCAGTATCGATGAACGAAAAATCATAAATTATCAGAGCTGCAATAGGAACATTTTTATTTATTCTTTAATTGAACCGTTATTATATCCTGGAAATTCGCAGCCTCGTTTTCTCTCAGATTTTGTGTGTAGTAAATTCTCATAGAAGTAATCATTGATAGAAGTGTTCTTTAAATTTAAATGTTTATTAAAATCTTGCCTTTCCTGTCGTTAACATAACATTTCCAGTTGCGATAATGTTCATATGCTTTCAATATTCATTTTTCATGCTTCCAATCCTCTTAAGCAAAGAAATATCTTTTTGCAGTAGAGATAATTGCGTAGAGATGTATTTTATTTAACCGTTACTCTTTTCGTTACGCATCGTTTATCGAACAGTATTTCTATTAAACGATTATTTCATAGAACAACACGCTGGCCACAAACATCACGCTCGATTCTTATACACAGCCCGTTCTGACGCTAATTAAGTCCTCGGTACATCGATCTCAGTGAATCACTAGATAATATGCTTCATTGTAGCAGTCATTAACCGTTTCCCGCGGTGCGTCTATTCTCATGAATGACAATGGTCATTAATGAAAACACAATGAAGTCTGTGATGCGTCGTAAAAAGTGTAAATTACGATTCGCTGCTCCCATCTGGTGCTCAGAATATCTCCGGGTTACCATATAAACACGTCTCGTAAAGTCTTATCGTTTATAGGTTTGTAATTCTGCTCGTAGAGTACGATCGCTGTTCACAATGGATCTTTAATAATTTATTAAGATCACGTGTTGGACGAAGGCGCGCGGTTAATGGAAAAGTCCGATAAATTACGTTATCCGTAATTCATTCGATCGATTTTCCATATATTTCTAATTTACTACGTAACCTTAGACTGCTCTAATTTGGAGTTAGAAGCAAGAAAAGCTGCTATCTTCTCTGCAGCTTTCCGAATATGTAATATTCAACTTACGCGTCATCTGCTTTATCAATATAATTATTTTCTCGCCGCGACAAAAAATATTTTCCTATTTCTTGATCAATTACCAGTAGAACAATGGGATAAGCAATTAATATTACATTCTATCTCTGCGGTTGTTGTAAAAAGGCAAATCGATAAATTTAAACAGAGGAAACATGGGGTTAGCTCAACGCGGGTGGTCGTGTCACTTAAAACTAAGCGTCGTATATATCGGATCGCGTTTTCCAGACTAAAGTGCACGATATTATTTACTACCGTGATAATAGCTTCTCTAACTGGGCGTATAGTAGTAGTCTGGCACATTGCGCGTACGATAGTGAACGATCAAACCAACAGTTTAACAAGGAGAATTCCTTCGGCAGCATTTTCATTGAACTGAATTTGTAATTTGCGCTTAAACAAGCCTTAAACAACCTTATTATTGTTATTAAATAGTCAGGTTCGCTGAGAGTCTCGAGATAGATGAACATTGCCAGAAAAGTCTGTGCTTAACAAATAGGAATTTTATTATGAAAAATGATTTTCGTGTCGTTTTTAATGTTAAACATACGGAGACACGAGTCGAAGAAACTACGATTCTCTTGAACTTTTAACAAGCTTCTACTATCTGGTCGAACAATACACGTGGGAAACGACCTGCGTGCACGAAAACTCACGGGTATTCGTCCCAGAAATTACGCTAGCTGGAATAAGAACCGCGAGCCAGTCCAAACGGCGCGCGAATTAATGTTTTCGATAACGCATCCGGTTATCTTAACGGTCCTATAAATTCTTAAACGTCACATCTTTGTGATTGCGTGGCTGTACTATGTCTCCTACCCGAGCGCAATACCGGATATCTGTATCGCCAGTCATAAAGAAGCATCCTCGTTGCAGCGACCGTGTCGCGATTTATAAAGCACGCTTGTACGCCATGCGATATCCATTACGCCTTCCGCGTTAATTGATTCGACGATCACGGAAAAATGGCTAGAAAGCGGAAATGCGATATCGTTCAGCCACTGCACTTTTTCCGTTTCAAGAAATTAGCAGCGAGATATTAATTTCTTGGAAACGTAACAACAGAGAAGCATAGTTATTCGTCAAGGATTGCCTTTTCCTTCTTTTACAGATATCGTCAAGTGGCGTGGGTTCGTTGTTCGTCATAGACAAACTTGAAGTTTACTATTATTCGGTATTAAATATTTGATATTAACACTGACGTTTCGAGCCGAATATCTTTGTAAGAGCGTAATCATACTACGCAGCTTTCTACGTTTTATGCACCCTGAATACTTCACAAATAATATACGCGTTGAATACTTTACGAATAAAATACCGGCCATTTCCACATCGTCTAATATAGCTAGCAAAAGAAATATCGAAATCTATTAACACTCGAGCGAAGGTTTGCTCGAATACCGTATTGCTCGTAAACACGTCGAAAAATCGGATACGTAGACGTTTAACCAGTAATACTAAACCGAGAAGATTAACAAGTTTCCATTAAGAGGTGGTATTGTTTCTCAGCATCAAGAATGCGAATGCGAGCGCCACACGTGCGGCGAAAGATGCGAAAAATGCTGTCCCATGTACAATCAGATTCCGTGGAAACCTGGCACAGCTGCGAAGGGCTTTCACTGTGAGAAATGCAACTGCAATGGACATGCAACCTCGTGCAGATATGATCAGGATGTGGCCGACAGAAGAATGTCTATGGACATTCGTGGGAAATTTCGCGGCGGTGGTGTCTGCATTAATTGCACAGTAAGGCCGAATTTCACGAGAGAAATATCGTCGAATGGAATTGGCGATACGTCGTCAATTCGTTTTGCGAATGTGACTGTCGATGACGAAAGGAATGCTGCACGAATCTTTTTCTTTACATATGTGTCTTACGTAGAAAGTGACCGGCATACGTATAAACAGAGAATTACTCGTTCGTGGATTTGTCTGATCGTATGAATGTAAATCACGCTTTTATTCGTTGTGCGATACGTTGTGCTTTTGTTGTGGGAATTTGTTTTCTTGCGATTAGTAGTGTAGTTATAGTTGTGTATATACGCACGTACATGCATATATATACATATCGTATATATACACGAGAAAGGAATTTGGGACTTTGTAAATGCTTTAATCAGAGCTGCTTCTACCCTCGATCTTTGTTTCAAAATCGGCATCTATACTGTGCTTCTTGTAAAACTTTACGATTATCACGTATTTCTAATATTTAAATTTCGAAGCAACTAAACATAGAACACCTCGCAACGCGTATAGGGTTCCCAACACCTGTGTTTTAACGTTCCTTGTCAAATGATTTGTTTCAGGAACACACGGCTGGAATCAATTGCGAGAAGTGTCAGGTTAATTATTACAGGCCGAACGGAGTTGCCCCTGATGAACCTGAACCTTGCTTGCCGTGCGACTGCAACGTGCACGGTAGCACGGGTTACTGCACCCCGGATGACTCTTACGTTCATATAGGAAAGGTAGGCACGTGTTCGCACGAAGATCTTTCGTTTTACGTCTAGGAAATTTATTCGCGATTCGAACCTGGCGAATACTCGATGAATCTCTAGATTTTACATTGTCCACGATAGAGTTCCACGTCAGATCATTCATGGAGAAATGAAAGAGAAAAGAGGGAAAATAAAATTACGGGAACTTCTTCCTTCTTTACGTCAGCTCTTTCTTGTTTTTTTTAGAAACAAACTCTGCGTTTTTCATCGTCGATATCTTAAACATTGCGCTATTATCGTTGGCCAAGTCAATCTTGATCGAGTTAAACACCGATCGTGTTTCAGGTAGCAGGCGCTTGTGATTGCAAACCGGGTTATTCGGGGTACAAGTGCGACCAGTGTGCAGCCGGTTATCGCCAATTTCCTGATTGCATGCCCTGTCCGTGCGATTCCCGCGGGATCCTGCCTTCTCACGACTGCGAGGGGGACTGCCTCTGCAAGGCGAACGTCGCTGGCGAGTTGTGCGACCAGTGCAAACCAGGACACTTCGCGCTAACTAAGGAAAATCTCGATGGATGCCTTCCGTGTTACTGTTTCGGTGCTAGCGATCATTGTGGAACCGCTAAATTATCGTATTCCACAGTGAGTAGATTATCGTTCACACGTGTAGACGGACGTTGTTGATTTCTTGTTGAAACACCGATTAGCCAGATAATGCTGGATAATGCAATTTGAAAAATAATAAAATATAGCTGGTCGAATAAATGAAGAACGACGTTGAAGAATTTCGACGGATGCAAGTAGAAAGTTGAATATCATATAATGAGTGTGAATTAGTTTCGAAGGACTCTGAAGAGAGTGTTGTAGTCGTAGGTCTCAGCGACTGTATCGAATCACAACGTGAAAATGTCCTGATATTTTTCTCTGATGTCTAATGTATTGCAAGTAACGGAATTTTAACAGATAGAATTTTAAACCCTATATTTTAAAATCTATAAAATTCACAGTCGAAAGGTAATGCTCTCTATTTGGTGGGACCAAGAATATTTGTACTGTGAGTTATTCAAAGCGAACGAGCTGTTACTGGTGGTCTCGAAGCGCGGTTCTAGGCTAAGAACGTTCACGAATATCAAATAAACGACGCAGAGTCATTCTCTTGCATGACGATGCACGACCACCCGTCGCAGTGAACGTTTTTTCGTGAAACAAACGTTGCTGGAGTTAGAATGGAAAGTCCTCCCACACCCCGCGTATCCTCCAGACCTGGCTCCATCGGACTACCACCTTTTCCGGTCAGTACGGCACGCACTGGAAGGTACGCGCTTCACAAACGTCGAAGGAGTAGAAGAAATCGTTGATGGGTGGATCGATTGGAAAAATTAATGCTTCTATCGCGGTGGCATCCATCTCTCGCCTCGGAAAGACGGGCAAAAACAACCGATTGCTGTAATTGCTTTGATTTTCTTGGAATAAACGCACGTTCAGCAAAAAAAAAAAAAAAAACGTGAAATTTCCCTCGAAACTAATTCACGCTCTTGATACTCGAAGAAATAGAAAGTTATATTCCGCAAGAGTTAAAAGGCAGTATGAATACAGGCGAGAATTAAGTGCAACGTGAAGTAATGAAATATGCATTTAATTACACTACACGGCGAAAGTAATCAAAATCGCGGTATCTCGAGTCAACTCCCTCGTTTGAACACTCGAGATTTAACGGAGATCAGACGCGCTCGGGTTTCACGATGAACCGGATAAATGCACAATAACTACATTTATCCACTGACGAGCAGACGACAAGTCAGCAATTACTTTGTCGCGCGACAACTCCTCTGCGTCGCGTGTATCCAGCGAAACGAGCAGAAACGTAATGGCACGTTGTTATCGTTTTAACGGGAAAGAGGAAAATTAAATCGAGCACAGTTTCGTAAGGCAACAGTTGTGAATTATACTTCGCGCTTAACTGCTTAACTTAACTCGAAGTAGCTGCTGATCGGTTAATTCTTCAATTATTTCACGTAATTATTTTCTAATCGTGATACTCTAAAGCGTGTCATTTCCTTTTTCAAATTCATGTCACTTATCCGATTTACATTTCAAATTCTACGTTGCGTATAACAATTTTCGCGTAAGATCGAACGCGTCGAATCGCCTCAGACTTTCTTGCGTTTTATTTAGATGTTTCTCAAACTTCTTGACGATTGGTCCTAGTTTTTCGAATTCTCAATTATTTCAAATCCTCCGATCCGTCGAACGTTAATTGCTTCAATTGAGATTGAGGAGCATTTGACGGATCGCGTTTCGATTAATCCGACGACTGTTTTCTATATCCAGGAAGAAATTTCTCAGCAAAGATCGTCCATTCTCGTCGATTAATTTCAGATATCCTCGCTGGAAGATTGGTTAGTGGCCGACGTAAACGCAACTCGCGCCATTGTTCCTATTTTGGACACGGATAATGGGTGGCTCACGATCGCAGCGTTCGACGTCGAATACGATAGTCCTTTCTGGTTAGCTCCGCGGATTTATTGCGGTAATCGACTCTCGTCTTACGGCAGCAATCTTACTTACTCTGTCAGCTGGGTCGTTATGCGCGGTGACACCAGTGGCAGGCCGACTACAGGGCCTAACGTTGTTCTAGTCGTAAGTATACCATCTTTCACGCACGAGTAATAGCGTGAGAAAGTCTTAATTCAAATCTATTTGAGAGAAGAAGTTATTCTACGATCGAATAGGAAACGATAATAATCGAAATAGCGTAATGAAAATAATTTCGTCGGTCTTGTATCGCGTAGAACTCTTCTTAAGATTTACGTGATCTTAAATTTACTCATTTTAGTGGATTATTTATTCCGGTGAATATGTTTATCATAAGCGGGTATATTTATGTGTAAAATAAAGAATTACTTTTGTTACGATGAAATATTTATTTATGTAAAGATAACATTCATAAGCTAATGATCCTCGGCAGTGGACGCGATTTTAAATATGTAAATAAATTAAAAAAGAAACATTCTTTGACATTCCACGATACATCGTAACCACGTATCAAACTTTTCTTGTCGCTTTTTTTTTTCTTGTTACCAAGAATTCCCGAAATTCTAAATTACTATACTAAATTAAATACCGCGTCTCCTTGGTTACAAAATATTGCAGACCCTCCGAGATATCAGTGCCTAACAGACCACCCTGTGCATCTCTTCCTCTCACATCCGTTTTAAGTTGTTTGTTTGCCCCCAAAAGGTAGATTGCGATGATTAGCTTTTTTTTTTATTTGAATTAATCTCTCCTCGTCTCGTTTCCTCGTAGGGTAATAATGGCATGCGAATAGCTTACGGCGAGGAACAATATAATGGCCAGGAAGCAGAGATCATCGTGCCTCTACGCGAAGACGGCTGGTATCATGTACGCGGTGAGATTCAAGATATTTCTACCAGGCTGAGAAGAACCGAATTTCGTGGGGACGCTGTTACCAGAGTACAAATGATGAAGGTCCTCGCGGATTTAAAGTATCTCATGATAAGGGCGCAGTATCATTCCGAACAGATCGAAGGAAGGTACGTAAATCGATAATCCAAAGAAAGTAAAATTACTTCTTACCTATATAGCCCCTTTTCTTCCTTTTTTTTTTTTTTTTTTTTTTTATTTGGTTTTATAATTTTTACGATATTTTATTAAGCGAGAGCTTTAACGTAGTATACGTCTCTAATTTTATTGGAAAAAGTAGCATAGCTTCTTATACTGTTTGAGGTGGGGAAAAGTTATTGAACGTAACGTATCATTTACTCTTGATTTATCGAAGTATTTTATATAGCAATTCGTGTTCTTTCAGTGATTCAAAAAGCTAGTTCTGAAAGTTCTACGATAAACTTATATTCTGGTTGTTTTACCTTATATTTAATTTAAAGTTCGCGCCATTCGCATTATACACGGACACTGTTATCGCGGGAAAAGAGAAATTTCTCAAATTCGACATTCACGACAGGGTTAAATTAAGTATCTTCCTTGCGTTTCAGTCTACAATCGGCGGTTGTGTCAGTCGGAGACGTTTCATCCACTGGCGAGAATAATAATTTGGTGGAGAGGTGCGAATGCCCCGAGGGATACATGGGCCTATCGTGCGAAAATTGTGCCTGGGGCTACGTAAAATTGATCAACAATGGGTCCGATCATCAGAATCATCACGTATGCGTGAAATGCGACTGTAATGGGCACGCGAGTACTTGTGACCTTGTTCTTGGAGAATGCACAGTGAGTATTTTTGTACCTACTTTGTAACTTTTAAGTTGTGTTTACTAAACCGTATTTCGCAATATATAATGTATAATTTTCGAGTGGGAAATTATGAAAAAACCAATGCAAAGAGTACAGCTTGAAAGAAAATTTTGTCTAAACAATGTAATAAAAAAAAGCTAGTATAAAATGTAGCGTTTATGAGAGGGATAACTTGTTTTTATAATAAGTATGAATACACGAGTTTATTCGTGTCCGGTCAACGATGTTTTAATATTAGAAAAAGAATGTAGATATATTTTAACTCGTGGATATATTGAATTATTCATTAATATTCGAAGAAAAGTAAAATTACCGTATCCTAGTATAGGCATGTATACGATATTCCTAGCATAGACATAAACCAAAATTTATTTGCATGGATTCCTACCTTATCTTCCTTAATAGTATAACCCCCTAGCGGTAATGAAGAAAGTGCGTGGTAAATTTGAAAAAGATTTATCTTAAGAGAGAAGACATCTACTTTATCAACAGTTAATATCCGAAGCATTAATTAAATTTTAATATATATTTTATATATTTAGAATTTTTTATCTAATTTTATTTAACTAATTTAAATTTGTTACATTCGATTTTATAAATTTTAAATTTTAAAAATTTTTTTTAATAAAATCTTTTTGTCTTTACAAGTAAAAGTAATGTTTCTTTTTTCTCTAGACATCATCACTTAAGTACTTAGATATTAAAACTTTTTTAATTTTGTTCGATAGACCTGTGAACATAACACAGTGGGTCCTAAATGCGATCGTTGCGCACCTGGTTTTTACGGCATCGCTCTGAAAGGCACATCAGATGATTGCAAAAGGTGTGCCTGTCCACTTTTAATCGAGACCAACAATTTCAGTCCAAATTGTCAGCTGGATGACCCTACTGATATCGATAGTGGATATGTATGCACACAATGTCCAAAAGGCTATACTGGCGATCACTGTGAGAGGTAAGTGCTCGTAACTATGTAACAGGGAAACGATAGAAAATCGAGTAAAGCAGAGTTAATTAGGGCAGCTAACAATAAGCTTCAACATTTTAAAATTCAACTTCGAACATTGTACGGAATAACGAAACTTCTTAAGCATTATACTATACATCATATTATATACTATACTCTATATTATACTACTCGCTATATCATATACTGTAATGTATCTAATTAATTTTGATTTGAAATACAAAACTATTGCTCATAAAATATTGTCCATAAGCGAATTTGGCGAATTACAAGCAAATTGCTTAGCTTGTCCGAGATACGTGCCCAACTGATTTAAATAACCCAACTTTACCGGATTCAAAATTATTTAAACGTTAAATACTTTACAATACGTTACAAATTCCTTTAATTTCGTACAGTTATAATTTCAACGACTTTGAACTTTTAATAAAGCTTTCCTGTTTACTACGATAAATAGCATTACCCTTAAAGATCTATGACGTTTCTTTTTTCTTTTTTTTTTTTTTCAAAAATTTGGCAAAATTTCCTCGATATTAATCAACGTGAAACAATAACGATAACGAAATTGAAATTCAATTTTGTTTCGAAAGCTGTGACGTAGGATTCTTCGGAAATCCTCTGATACCTGGTGGCACATGCGAGCCGTGTTTTTGCGGCGGCGGCCCCTGCGATCAGGAAACAGGGCGCTGCTTGGAGTGTCGCGGTAACACGGAAGGCTGGAAATGCGACAAATGTAAACCAGCTCATTACGGAAATCCTTTGGAACAGAACTGCTTGCGTGAGTATCATCTGTTACTTCTGGTTCGTTATTTCATCGACGTTTGCACGCGATATCTCGTGGATATCGAACGTTCTTGCACGCTTTGATCTCTAAACGTTCTCTAACGTTTTACGTAAATTCACCGCGTGTATACCCTATATATTTTTAAGCAGAATCGTTGCTAAGGTTTAAACAGCGTTATCGTAATTAGTAGAAATTAACGATTCGATATGTTATTAAATGAAATTATTAAATCGGTGGATGGTGCCAAAGCAAGTTCAATATTCGATGAGTTTGAGTATCTTTAAGAATTCGTCAATTCCATCGACCTTAACGAAATAATTTCCCGACTATTCGATTCAATGTCGTTCGATGATAATTCATAATTAACGGCAACATAAAAAAAAAAAGTCGTGTCCGTTTATTAAAAATCTCGTAGTATCGTCGTATAGTCTGTTGGTTGATTAAAATTTGAGTCTACGAATCGGCCGTCCCATTATGAGATTCACCGCTCTTCGCAAGGAATCTAAACACGAAAATCTCACGTTTGCAGCCTGTAACTGCGATCCTCTGGGCAGCAATTCCATCGAATGCGACGAGAAGAGCGGTCAGTGTCCCTGCAAGCCTTTGTTCGAGGCTCGTGACTGCTCCTCTTGCATCGAAGGTTACGGGAACGTGACTGCAGGTTGCCGAGAATGCGACTGCGACGTGGGTGCCCTCGACGAGGTCTGCGATCCCGTAACCGGTGAATGCAGGTGCGCGGAAGGCGTCCTTGGCTTCCGGTGTGACCACTGTGACATCGACCATTACGGATTGTCCACGGAAGGCTGCAAAGGTATGTACGATTCTTCTCGCCGTTTCGCAAGAAGGTGACTTTGAAATTTGTACAATCTTTCTATTTTTCAAATCTTGTAAAAACTTTCAAAATGTTACTAAAATCTCCGAGATCTCTAAAAGCCCCGACATTTGTAAACGTTCTGTTCGTAAAAATAATTTTTTTTAAATTATCCGGACATTTTACTTGATCTTTTTACCTCGTCTTTTATTCGATTTTCGATGTTTCATTCGATCTCGCGACGGCTATCGCCAGAGGGTCGTTGACGTCCTCAACGGAGGAACGTCTCGCGGCGTTCGACGTAGAAACCGCGTAACGCACGTAGTACGCGCAACAGGTAGCGAGAGAGGAACGAAGGAGCGCGAAGGTTCCTGAAGGTAGGAAGCGCCGCGGCCTCGCTGTCGAGGAACGCGAGCAACAGTGATGCATAACGCCCGATCTTGTTTCAACTAAGCCGCGGATGTTTATCTCGGAGCTGCCTTAAGTACGGGCCACTTATCCAGCACGGGCAGCGGTCATGAGTCGAGAATGTTACTTGAGATTTACAAGAGTCGAACCACCCTTGCCCGTACAGCGCTCCTGACGTATAATCTGTTTAGCTTAGTTTTAATTTACGACCGCGATTCCCGTGTGCAGCACCGTTTCGCCTTGCACGCTTTTCACCGGTTACTGTTTCGTGCTTGAAATTCCTCGTGAGAGGCGAAGGGACGCGGTTTGCCAAGTTCTCAATGAATTTCCTTCCCATTCGACCAACGTGACATTTTTTTTTTTTTTTTTTTTTTTTTTTTTTTTTTTTTTTTTTTTTTTTTTTTTTTTTTTTTTTTTTTTTTTTTTTTTTTTTTTTTTTTTTTTTTTTTTTTGGTCGATGCAAGGATTTCGCGTGAGAACTGCGTAATAATAACGCGTATCGAGATCGGCGAAATAAGCAAAGTTGCAAGATCGTAAATGAAGCGATTAACAATTTACAGGGAACAACGCGTCGGCGATCGCGTTGGCGAAACTCGACAGAAATACGAAAACGTATTAGCAATGAAGACGCATCGTGTAGAAGCGAGTTCTTCCCGATGATAAAATTTTCGTTTCGCACAGAAATCGAAAATTATTCGTCTCTAATTTTCTATGCCTAATACGTAAAAGTTAGAAGATATTTATTTATTCCTTCGAATCACTTCGACGAAGACGTGGAAGACCGGCTTGATAGATCAAGCAGCCTAAAAAATGCCATAAATCGTAATCGTTCGATGCGAGGTCGAATGCTCATGTAAATGCGCTTAAGGCTTCTCTTTGCTCGTCATCGCCGATCTAACCGTGGATCGTGATAGTTGCGTAATCCACGGCCACTCGTGTTCCGAGATCCCGTTACTCGAATGATCGATCGATCCACCCATCGCAAGCTCGAGATGAATGTAGTCACTGTGCCATTTATGTGGCTTTTTCCGCTGCACTTTTGTCGCTGTCCGGATCTTTGGACAAATCGCTGCGAATAGTCGAAAAGTATTTTGAACGGTTCTGTGGAGTAAACGAAGAATTCAGGACGAGGGAAAATTAGATGTATGTTCCTTTTTCTATCGTATTGGCAGTAAAGAGATTTATCAAATTGTTCGTTGACTATTTTTTTTTTTTTTTTTTTTTTAACTACCTTATCAGAATATAATTACAATTTCTTTGAGACAAATCGGAAAAATCAGGGTCTTTGAGTAAGAGCGATTTATTGCCTGTTCGGATCCTTTTCGGCATAGTGGAAAATTATTTATGAAGATATATTGAGAAAGTACGTGGCGTAATAGAGTTGTTAGATCATTGGACGTCTTATTGATGGCAGCTAGTGCTTCTCCCCGTAGATAGTCGTACGAGTAAATACTTCTGTAATTACTCTGCTCTTAGGAATTGTTTATTTTACTACAGCTTTGCTAGAAATTTTTCAATTTCTCGCCGCAAATGTTCTGGTATTGCATTCTCAGTTTAATTCGTATTCGCATCACGTTTACGTTCGTAGACTCCGTCCTGCGTAAAACAAACAACAACGAAACATTTTAGCAACCAGTCGCGTCCGTATAAGGTTCAAAATACTGTCAGAAGAGAGCAAAATAAAAAAAAAAAAGAAAAAATAGACTCTATCGGCTTAATTTTTTTTAAGAGCGCTAAGAAATTTTTCAAAGCAGATAATATCTACTATAATGTATAATTTATTTATGGTAGTTTATTTTTGATAAATTATTTTAGGCTCGCAATTACCTCGATAAATAATTTCCAGGATCATTCCTTGGCGATCGATAAAAATCTTCACAGCCCCTCAACGTACTCCCCGGTGGTTTTCCACCATAGCCTGGAACCCACGCAAAGGAAAAGGAATTTATTGTTTCGTGTTCTCGCAACTTATCCGTGGCAAGAAAGTGCGAAATCGAATCCTTATTTACGATTAGTCGAAACAGCGGCCAGGACACCGTATCTCACAACCGCGTCGAGATACGGGGACAGATATCGTAAGATATGGCGCTCCATACACGAGACACGAGCCTCTGGCTTGCTTTAGCTCATTCCACTCGAGCCGCGACTTGTCTGAGATGTTAATTAGCTTTCTGCGACTACGACGATACGCAACTTTCTTCTTTCTCGCGTTCAAACGATTCCCATCTGGCGTTACTACCGTACGCACGAGTACCGTAAAGTATATAAATAATTCTATGAATCAGACTCGGATTTTGGGCAGACTCGTCGCTTCAAATTTTTTCAACGAGAGAAACGAGATACTATCGCGCGGTTAACGTGTAATCGTAAACTCGTTTTTCTCTCTTTTTTTTTTTTGTAACTAATTTCTCTGTAACTCTAACAAACGATTCCTCGTTAACTTTTATCGTACACTCTTGATCGTTATCCGAAGGAATACAAAAGTCCGATCGACCAAACCTTTTACCGGTAATCTAGGTCAATTATCGCGTTTCGTACGAAAGCAGCAGGTGTTCCAATGGTCTATAGACGAGGATTATTTTTATTTAATTTGTATCTTGCAATTTGTCCCATTGGACATTTTTCTCAATTTATTGCTAAATAACATGTGGATAGCTACCCCCAGCGGGATATCATCTTCGAGTTTGTCTATTTGATTTCTTTAGCGAGGCATAGACGAGGATTCACGTAAAACTTAAGGCTCTAACGTGTGTGTACACTACGTGGAAGTATACAGAGTTCTACGTAGTACTTGGAATTATAGCCTGGCGAAGTCGTTTATTAAAGGTTCATAACCGAAACATCAGACTTTCGCTCGGCTACATTCTACGTCAATTACCCTTCCACATACGTAATTTTATTCTCTTATCCGAAAACCGATTTTATCCACGAATTTAATCCGCTCGTCTTCGATCCCTTACTCTGTCGTTAGGGGATTTTCGAAATGAAACCGGTGGCTCGTTTGCCTGCCAAAAGGGAGAACGTTTCTTATCCTCGTCGAGCCCCGTAAATGCACCCGGAACTCGTTAGCGGCTGCACGTTTCCCAGATCCGCTAATCAGGCAAAATTATGCTAAGGTTAATCGCCGTTCGCCGGTAGATAGATCGGACGCGTACGGTTAGCAGAGGCAAGGATCGGTCTCAGCGTAAATCAATCCGCGTATCTCGGACGTAGCCTCTCTTTAAAACGTCTTTAGTCAGGCTTACGCGGCAATTAACGTGGGCAGAGGTGTTTAGGTCGCGGTGCGATAACCGAGCCGCTTAATAATCTCTGTACGTCGTCCTATATGCAAATCAAACGTCAATCATGCTTCCATCGAAGCACGAAAATGTCGTAAACACTGCTCATAAGCATCTGGATATTTTGATCGATTTCTACTTTATTAGCAACGATGCGTGAAATTTACTAAGATATAAGAAATTAAATTAACGCACATTAGCAAACTGTGGATCTGTGCGTATTTATGGGGAATTTGAAGGTGCAAGCATTTGCATAATATTGCGCGTGGTATGAAAAAATACGTAAGGTATTTACAACGAAATATTTGCTACGCAATAGATATTTCTGGGCAAATCTCAGTCCCCTTAAAACACTCGCTGGAATTTTATACTTTGATTTATCCTTCGTTTATATTTACACCAAGCGTTTTACTATTATTTCCCGTGTAAATAAATAAACAAATGCAATACAGCACTTAGAGGGCCAAACAAATCTCTACATTTCCATTTCTCTGTCTCGTAGAAGCATAAATCGGTGTGGACACGTCCGTGTTGTGCACCAGTCGCGTATTGAAGTTCGGTCATCGTTACTTTGCATCGAACCTTCGCTATATCTTCCATGTAACATCGTATCTGTTCGCGGGGTATGCTATCGTTCCAAAAATAGCAAATGTGCCCACCCGTGTTATAAACTTCGACGAGCATAAAGAATGCAGCAAACAAACAAGACCTGGATCGTTACTTTTTGACGCGTTGTACACGCCTGTGTCAGTGGAGACAAGCAGGCGAAAACGCTAAACAGCGAGCCAAGAACCGATAGCCGCGCACAGCAGGGACAACACGCCACGAAAACGTAGCTGAACCACCGTTTCACGTTCACGGAAATGATGAAAACTGCCGCTGCTTGCATTGTGCTCTCTGGTATACACAGCAGTTTATACGCTGCCCGAAGCGTAGATTCGATCGTGCCTACCGTAATGTTTCGTGCATGCGAGCGGTGGTCAGGAGATAGCAGAGGATCATTTCCACAAAGCACCGGGGCCCGGGGCTTGTTCCAAGTCCAAGCTATGATCCAGAGACTCCGGTGAACTTTACAAGTGGACGCGAGTTCGCATTTCACGACGCGATACACGGCAATAACGGAATGGCGAACCTCCGAGTATTCGTGTCGTTCTCGCGATCGTTCGCCATTGGCGTTTCGAGAGTCATGGAACGTGTCCGCGAATGAATTTTTCTCGGATCGAATCGATACCGCGAGAATGTAGCCTTTGCGTCGAGTACCTTTTTGAAACGAGAAATTATGCTCATCGTGGAAGTACGATGTAATCGTAGAGCTAAACGATCGCGATTGAAAAAGTTACGTTAGAAATGGATGTTTGGCACAGCGATGATGTACGAGACTCGATGCTTCGTTTCGATGTCATTATTCGTTTATCCGTGTGCTTCAAGAACTTCTAGTTACCTGGGAGCAGTCGGAGGGATACTTTACAGCGAGATTTGTTTCGTTGATTCGCTGTGTTCAACGAAGAAACGTTTTCTTGCCATGCGAGTACTCGCGAATGTACCTTTTTGGAGAAGTCTTTTCTTTCAAAATATCATGATTTCTCGCTTTGATCTGGAAACAACATCGATAAGAGGCGCGAGAGATGTAAATAAGCCAAAGTATAGAAAATACAGATGCATAGATACGTTCCAAGCCACGAACTCAGGTCGAAGAAGAAACAACGAAATGCCTCGATTCCATGGAAGCAAATAAAAATTCGTAAAACTGACAGCGAATCGAGTCGGAGGAAAAATTCGAAGAAATCTCGATTTCCTCGCAGCAAGATTTAACCATTTAGCTATCTCCGACGAGTATACTCGTCACGCGGAAATGGCGATATTTCGTGTTATTCCGAGTATACTCGTCGTTCGTAAAAAGTAGTTACAATGTGCTGTTTAAATTACAACCTAGTAATTGCAGTAATAAAATTAAAAAATAGAACAGTCGTTTCGTTACAACTTAATTCTACATTGCAACAGCCACACATACTCTGTGTTTGACGAGTATACTCGTCATCGCTTACGTTTTGCCACGCATTTTAGGTACACGCTGTGCAAAGAGATCGCAACAGCGAACTGATCAAATCGTTCGAATTCCTTCGGGCAACTCAGACCGAATCACTCGCGTTTGTTAAATGCGCAAGCAACGGTCGCTACGATCTACGTTGCTCGATGAAACATTTGAAAAATCAAAATTTCTCCTCATCAACGAGACACGAATACAAAGGCAATAGCATACCATCGAATCGCGCTTTTAATCTCCACCCAGTTTTCGAGGGCCGCTCCCAACGTACGAATCTCGCTCGACTCGAAACTCGAGCCTCGAAACCGGCGTGCAACTACAATGCCACTCGCGAGGGGGTCGACGATTATCGTGGCAACCGTCTCGATAGCTGGTTTGACGTTTTCGCGGTTCTCGAGTTTCCATCCGGATCGAGTCGATCTCTCACGGAGCAAGACTCGCAGTCCACCCACGCTCGATCCTGATCGAGGATCTAAGTATTTACACAGTACAACAGGCGAACTTTCTGAATGGCCAGCTTCGTAAAAACAGCGGTAATATGCATCGCTACATTTTATTTATTTTTTTATCGTACGTGGGATGTCAGGATTTTTGTATCTGTCAATAGAATAAAATTTAACGATAGAATCTACGAGTAGAAGCAAAAGGAAAGCGTTACGTAAGTGTATAGGTTATTTGAGCGTGTATTACACTACGGTTATGAGAAAAATATGAAACACGGAAGAAATGATAATAGAATTGTTGTCGGATAAAGAGTGGTTGATAAATTGTATCTATGTGTTATGTATTTGTGTATTCGATCCGCGCGAAGTATCGCGAAGTATCTGTGCCGCGTGGTAGGTAACTACCGTTTACGCAATTGAAAACTATGTAAACGAAGGTTGCCAGCAGAGATTTGCAAGAATTTAATCCGCAAGAAGAAATCCACGAAAGATAGAACGATAGTGCGCGTTTATATATTCTTGCTATACGTATATGTCGTTTAAGTCATTTCAGTAATGTCGTGTGTACGCATCATTTTACCACTTAGTTCTACTTTTAATAGCGGCACTTAAACGAAATCAAGAGATTATTTGAAACTGCCCGAGTTGTTTCTCCTATCGAGCACTCGTATCATTATCGAATGAGATTGAAAGAACTCGGTGATTTATCCTATCTATCGGTCTGCTAATCCCCGCGCGATCTGGTTCTCATCAGCAAGCGTAGGCAGCTATCATCAGAAATCCCAGTCATATACTTCTGATCATGGCACAGGGTATCTTATCGTGCTCGCGCCAGCAGAAAGATCGAACTGTCAGGAAAAAGTGCAACGTACACGAGATTATCGACAGACAGCCAGGCGTGGAACTGGACGAAGAAGAGAAACGACGTAGATCGGCCGATTGCGAGACGTTTCAAATAAAACAAGGTAATCGCCTAAAGCCTAAAGGATTTGGAAACGGTAAACAAAATTAGCTGCGAAATCGAGCCGCCGTTATAGAACTTCGACATGGTCGTATTGTAGGATCTATGGCGTTTTTCTTGCAGCATTTGCGAGTTTGATTATATGTTATATGATTATTACGCAAGCTACAACATATCGTATTGCGTTAGAGTAGCAATAAACAAAAGATTTATCTTAAAATGGTATAAGTAGTTAAAATTGTCCACATTTATCACATAATTATATATATGTAATTATTTGTTATAACAAGAGGGGGAATCAGTGCGCATGGAGAAACATTTTCTTGCATTTACATTTCTTTCAAATACAGTCTGTTTTACGCAAAATGTCTTTTACGTCTTGTCCATCGCTTAGACATTTTGCATTTTCTTTAATCGAAGCTAACCCGAATACGTTATTTGGAAGCAATTTATTTCTCGACTAGGAGCCTGGAAATCTTTGCAAACAATATTGTTTATTATTTCACTCGGACCGATTCACTTCATCTTTACCATTACTTTCGTTTCGAGTAAAAAGCATGTACGGTATAACAATAGAAGCTTCCGTAACGGCTAAAATATTTCGTAAAAGTGCAAGTTACGTTCAGGCTAGATCGTCGATCGAGTCCTACGATCGGTAGATCACTTTTGGTAGATCGTTTGCAGCAGAAGCGCCGCTTAAAGCCGTCAGTAAGTCATTTCTTACGCGGTGTTCGAGGGGGTCGCAGAAGAAAAGACGGGCTTCCTACCATTCTCGAGCACGCCTTATCGATCGTACTGCACGATAAAACGTCATTCCCTTTTTAAATCGCCGCCGATATACAATACGAAGTGGCGGCGATCCTCTGGTCCGATAACGGCTTCTGTATAAGGACCCTCGCGGACAGTGACACGGAGGCGACATTTCGTGGCCGTTCTTGCTGCCGCCTCCTCTTGTTCGCGCGCTTTCCCCGCGCCGCGACCGACCCGTGCTTAGGAGCCGGACCGCTCTTTCACTCTCGATCCACGCGGCAAAAACTCGACGAAACGGCGGAATGCTGTCTACCAATACAAGCTTCTATCCTGCGGTGTATAGATTTTCGATATCCCGACGTATCATCATCGTTTGGCGAAACCGATGGATCATAGTACTCGCGTGTTCATTGATTTATGTAGGTTTGTTACGAGGTAGCATGTTACACGAGCATCTCGTACCGTTTGATCGCGACTTTTTTTCGCAATAGACGAACGAGAACGAATAGATCGCCGCGAATAGATTGTTCGATTGCGAAACGACGATAGATGGTATTACCGCTAACTTTCAAAAATATAGGTTAACGAGTACGTGGCTGTAACTTTGCTATTATTAATCCTTTGTCGTAAGATCGCTTTCGAAAGGCAGTAAAAAGTTCAATAAGCGGGCATACGTAGCAAGGTGCATTTGTCAAACGTTATTACACCAAATTCGTCGAAAGAAATATGAAAAATCGAACACCTATCTAAAAGCCGGGGCAATTACGGCGCCAGTCCGAGAGAAAGATTGTCAGGATCTTTTCTTTTTCTCTTTATTACCCTTAAAGTTACTTTATTGCTCGTTATCGTTTCGCTTCTCGACAACCAAGCACAGCTCTTTAATACGCGCCCTTATCAATGCCAGCGATCGTCCCGTGAAGTGGAAAATAGTTACGATTATTATCATGGTGGAAGATTGAAAGCTTCCTCGATCGATTCCCAAGCACCTTGTCCCAGGCAGAACGCATCGATTTCGTACGTCATTTGCACTGAATATCGGAAAGTCGTCGCTATCAGATTTAATTGCTGTTTCTCGAGCGTTTTCCCTTCTTATCCCCTGACTCCCGCCGTATCCAAAGACGTGGCATTCTACGTGGTGCGAGTCCTCTTAGCGAGCACGTACGCTCGCTAATGATGCAATCGGCCCATCAGATATCTCGACCGGCTGCCTTCCTCCTCCTGCTCCTTATTTCCTCGCTGCTTGCTCCTTAACTCCTTATATACCCACCTGACTGTACTAGTCCTGATCGTCTAGACTCTAAAGTCTAGAGAACGCGTGGGTTGTAAGTGCAACGGGTGATCGTCTAGTTACTTACATTTTTATCCATTTAGCTGTGAATCACAGTTGCTGATATTTTAAGATTTCTATCGTGTTTTAAGTCTCGACTGGATAATTGCAATTTGCTTTAGATCAATGAAAAGGCTGTAAACTACATTATAGGAAATCTCTAATATTGAAAATAATCGAACGACGATTACGGGACGCGATGATGGGATTACAGTTCCGGCGTAATCTGCGAGCGACTCCTGTCTCTTCGTCATATCGGATTAGCATACAATAGATATGTAATTTATTTCGTTGTAAGAACATTCTTTTTCCGCTTGCCTCTTCGCAATTGTTCGTCCCAAATTTTACTGCAGTCAGATTTTTTGCCTTTGTTCGTTAATTAATTAGGTTTGTGAAAGTACCGATTCGAATATGTGTAACTCGAACGACGTAAATTGTTCGAGAGAATTTCTAGTTTCCGTGAGTTACGTGTATATTGGGTAAATATCGTTCTATTCTATCGAAGAAAGATCGGTGGTCACCTGTATCGTCCACGCGACTCGTAACCTCATCCACTGCGATCGGGCACCCGTGAAAACGCTACACACGATAGAACATGCACCGGCAAAGATTACGCTTTGTCGAGTTTTGTCCCCGTGATTCTTTGACTTGCCTGATTTATCTCGCGGCTCGGATTTATGTGGCGTGACAGAGCTCGATTACGTAATTAACAGAGAGTTTTGAAACACCCGGTAGAAACAGTTGCGACTCAACACCTGGCCGCGCAACGTGTTCAGGATTCCTGGTATGAGAGCCGAGGCAAATAACGTTAATCTATCGGCCAGTGTCAGACGATTGCGAGATTTCATTCATGAAATCTCCCGGAACTCCTGTAATCTTCGTAAACGATTAGGCGAGAAGCCAGAGCCACGGGACAGAGAAACAAAGACGCAGATATCGATGCAACGCGAAGGATTTTCATTCTTAAAACGACGATTAATTTACGGATGGCTCCTTGAACCCTGGCAATCCAATCGGATTGATTGCGAATCGCTATTTATTCGATGACTTATTTATGGCTGTGCGAAGTGGCGTAAAGCAGCGAGAAATCATATGGCGGCGATATTTTCAGCGGCTAATGGAAATCACGGAGTTCCTGCGAAAACCATATGTACATATCCAGCGGGCAAATGGCGCGCGAAATTCACTTGATCTTTTTGTTTATAATATTCCGCATATCTGGCGTTGATTAAATTCCACTGGTACGAAGATTTCATTAAGAGATCGCGTTGCCTATGTTGCTGAGAAGTTACGTTCTCTCTATGTATATAGTTAACGTCGAGATTTATCAGAGATTCTTCTTTTTTTATGTCGTTAATATTAGAAAATAATTGGTAGACGATGATTAATTGAATCTAATTATCTGAGATTTTTGTTACACGTGTTTGATTATTTTTTGTTCGATAAATATGTAAATACATATGAGTCACGAAGTCGCGAAACATGTCAACTGAAATTCAAAAATTACTCGCTCGGCCGGGCAAAAAACACATTATCATAACTGGTACAAATTCATTGGGTGGAACGTTTTTTATGTCGACGAACCTGTAAGAAACAAACTAACCTCAAGTTCTTTTTAAATTTGCATTAGAGGCAGATAAGCGGAATTTGAAATTAAAATTTGGTGCTACCCCTCTTTATTTGCTGTTGATTATCGAGTTGTTGATCATTCGATTTCACGCCGATTGTCGAGTCCTCTGGAATCGCTACAATAACTAAAGAAGTTTATGTACGATCAAATTTTTCTATTCTCTTTGAATTTTAATTGACATAAAATAAATAGAAATTGAACGCGTGAGAAACGATAATTTTGTATTTCAATTATGAACAAATCATTCGTATGATCATTCCGTAGGATAATTTGAATCGAAAATTGGATATTTAGTAACTTCTTATCAGAACGTTTAATACACAGTGACTTACCGAAGTATATGAACGCTCGTTGTTGAAAATTTTCATGAATATATCATGTGTATTATAGCTTTTAGAACTTCAGTAATTTACAAGGAAACACGATTATCACGATGATATTATATAAATGAAAAAACGTTTTGAAAGCAATCGGTTTATCTTGTTTCTGTAAAATATAAGACCTATTACTTTCGCAAGCATCCAATGTACTCGTCTACACACCCTACTGGTTTCCACTTCGCGGCTCCTAGGCCATAATAATTAAATGGTGGAAAAAAGCTTCGACAAAGAGAAAGGAATAGTGCGTCGATAACATTCCACGATAATTATACACGTCCATTAGCCCCTCGATTAAGCGGAAACATCGAATGATACCGAGTAGAGAGATCTCGTAACATCTTTAGCTTAATTTGTTGGCAAAAATATTGTTCCGTTAGACGCTGTTCGTTGGCAATTAGTTAAGGATGGATTAAAACACCATTCACGGTTTATCTAAATCGTTATATCGCTGTGTTATAGACCGTTTCTAATTCTATTACCGTATACATGTATCTAAGTTATGTATGGTGGTTTTGTTTCATTTTATGTTTCTCTTTGCATGTATGAATTTATCTTGCGTGAGATATATTCGTAAAATAATTTTCAGGATTGAAATAAGAAAGATTTCTTCATTGGCGTTTACTGTCCCATTAACTATCAACGTACTTCGTATTCTGCGGAACGATTTCACCAGTGGTGCATGGTTTCGTTATTTTCTCAAGCTTTCAAGCTGTAATCGTAGTTTAGAAAATTCCAGTTATCCAGAACAATGATTATTGACAGCAGAAATTATGTTACTCGAGAAAATCAAAGTTCTTTGCAAACGTTGGTAAGCAAAACCTACGCGACTTTTGCAGCAATAAAGATGGACCTGTAGAAAAATTACATTACCAAATACAACTAGCAACTCCAATGCCGCGAATATACTCGATTCCAACAATGCCATAGCGTCTCTGAAAATCAACAGAATTATTCTTTTCCATCTCTGCTCGTCTTCGGCAAAACCATCGCATGACTCAGTCCTCGTACATAGCATCTTCGATCCCCTGCGTCTCGCGCAAACTTGCAAAAGCTCCGCGCTACCCGAAGAATACACCCTCGGTGTGTGCAGCTGCTCGAAAGATCAAAGGATTCCGATAGCTGCCCCTGGTTTCCCTTGGATATCTCCCTCGTTGCGTCCATTGATCGGCCACGTTTCTCCAAGTAGCTCCTAGTCTCCTCCAGAGATAGGCGTACATATGCTGATTTCATGCGTGTAAGCACGGCTAAAAGCCATTCTAGCACCTGCGGGTGGTCCCCCGCATACCGCGATCTTGTAGCCAATCAATTTCTGTACATCCCGGCAATTTCCATAAACTGGACGTTGATCTCAAGTAAAAGGCGATGCTGCCGTTGCCTCGTTTTGCTCCTGCCGCGTGTACGCGCGGCTACGAGCACTACACACGCTCCGAGCTTACTTGAGAGGGACATCCGCTTCGTTTTATCTTGAACACATGGCATTCCATTCATCGGTACACGCAACGGCAACGATTGCTTCGTTTGTCGCGTATTAATCCCCGGAGAAAACTGTTCGAGCCGATCTGCGATTTGTTGCGCGATAGTTAGAGGATTCTAGTGGTTGGTTCTTGAGCAAATTGTTCCTGGATTAGTCGTGTTCTCTTTTTTAATGCCTTTCGAAGTCATTGCTTAAAAATGGGCTAAGGGTACAATAACGAACGTGATTATCTTGATCGTTGTTTGTTATTTTAGTGCTCTTAATCTTAGGATTTCGATTTGTGATACTTTCGTTGGAACGTTAATAATAGAAATTTCGCCATTGTATTTCTATATTTCTTAAGAAACTGTGATACTATCATATATGATAATTTTATATTTAGTCATATTTCGTGCGTATAACGTTTCAGCTGTGTTTATAATTACAACTTTGTTCTTCTTTCCTTTTGAAATTACTCGAATAACCAGATTACTCGAACTCACACGTAATTTGTCTAATACGATCGAGGCTTTGACTTCTAATCCTCTATAAAATTCTAAAAATAATTTCAAACAATTAAATTAACAATTAAATCTCTACGTAGTTGCACATAGATACTTCATTTACGTATGATGTATACTTAATAATCTTTCCTTTCTTCTGCTTTCACAACTCACCTCACTCCATATTTCTTCATAACTAATCTCACAGACAATCTAAAAACCATTCGTTCACATTTCTCTCTCGGTGGACGAACGTTAGATCGGTATCTTTGACCCCTTCAGGGTTCTCCAAACAAGTCGCCGATCCGTAGTTTACGAGCAAAACCAATTGACACAGCTCAGCTTGAATTATTAACTCGAACAGCAGAGAGCCGGTTGACTATTACCCTATCAGAGCTATCTCTCATTAACCATAGCAGCTTCAGCAGTTAACACGATAAAGCGAGCAATCCGAGTAACAGATCGTGGCACATCCACTGCCGGCAGAGGATATCGATTCAAGAGCTAATTCAATTTGTTATCGACTTGCCAACTTGCAGCGCTGTTGATCGTAATGAATGACGAGATTTAACAAATGCATCGTACTTAATCAGGCCTTCGTGATCAGCGAACAATAACCGCGATTACTTTTCTCGCTGGTTGCATTTCATGCGCAACGTTGCTTAAGAGTAGATGTTTCAATTGGGGGAAAGTTTTTTTTTGTCGGAGATGCAACGGGATTAACTAGCCAGTATGACAAATAAATTTCATACAAACTAAGACGAAGATCGGAACTTTTCATGAAGATTGTAACTTTTCACGAAGATTGTTCACTTCCAATTAAAAGGTTACAATGATTATCATGGAAGCGTTCGACATCAGAGAAAATTGATACTCCGTTTAACTGAAATAGTAAAAGCATATATGTAGGTACTCGTGAAAAGTATCTTGTGGTTTGATCAAGATAATTTATGCTATGAACGTAGGATAATTGGCGCTGTAGCTTTTGCCACGCGTCATTTATTCTACAACTCGCGAGCAGAGTAATCGTAGTAAAACAGTGAGCAACCTCGCAGTTGTTATATAAAATATGAAATTAATAATATTATTAAAAGTTTGTAGCTGTTTGGAAAAAGATGTTCATAGTAGTATTATCGATACTTTCTATAATTGTTTTTCATTTAAAGCAAGTGTAATCGTTTCTTTTCGATGGAGAAAAATCATTTAAATGCCTATGTAATAGATAAGTGAAAGTTATTTAAATTCACCAATAAAACTTCGATTGGCAACATGAAATATGATTCATACAATGAATATGATTCAAAAACTGCTTTTGTTTTTAAAAATGTTTCTTCAAAATGTCTACTCTGTACATACATGTAATTTGTAAATATCTACTATAAAAGAAGTCTCTGCTGGAATTCGAATCAACTTGCTTCGAACCAGCAAAATGAAATTGTGTGCCTTTTTTTTAATTGCGTTTCCTGCCAACAATTGTTACATTATGTAAAAAAATAAAGAAAGAAGAATTTAGCTACATTACCGAACATAAGTATTAGTATATCCACTTGTCATATTTATTAGATAATTCTAACAAATTTTACTTTATTTGCTGTTTTTCGTTACAACGCATATTTGATATAAATGGGATAATACATTTATGATAAAATAACTAGAAAGCAAAGCAATGGAAAGCATGTGTACATTAAATATTAATATAAATATAAATATTAATAAGTTTCCTAGTATTTACTTATAGCCGGCAATGTATGTTTACTATGGCAGGGCTCCACGCCATTCGCAGTACATTTCTCTGCACGATTCTATATTTCCCCTCTTGTCGCACATTCGCATGTTTCTCCTACCATCAGGGATGAGGCAATGTCTTTGACAATCACGATGAGGGACACTTATTGTTAGTGTTTCACTGGCTTCTTTAATAATGCATTTTGGATCTCCCCACTCTGGTATATTATACTTGATTACTAACGATTTGAACTTAGAAGATCCATTTATCAACTCTAAGGAAAACGGTGGCATGTTGAAGAATATCATACATTAAGTAAACAAAATTCTAACTGAACGAAAGCTACAACTAAGGTTATGTGTAGTCATGTTTTTTTTGCATTGATAGATTATTGTAAACTAACACAACTTAAAACTGAAACTTACGTTAATAACTTTGCTATAAAATACAAGCTTTTAGTAAGAGCTAATCAGATCACTTATCAAAATTTAAAATATATGACAGGAAACTTACTTATTTCTTAATCACTGCATAACGTCAGTAATTAATAATGCAAGAAATAGAACTTCCTATACTACATTATTTTAAGTTTGAATTAAATTTGCAACGTATGGCGATGATTACTATGGCAATATCACTATGGGAAAAAACACATATCAGAAATAAAGTACAACAATTTCTTATGTTTGAGTATAAAGAGCGTGATAATAAGAATAATGAGGAGAAGTGGCATAGTATAACAAAATCAGTATTAAAACAGATAAAGCCATATTCATTACATTCAATATTGAATATCGAATTAATTCACATAATAAAATCTATAGGTGAGAAGATATTTAACTGGTATGAGTATATTCGTAAGAATATTGAATATGGTGAAAAAGAATCAGCAATTAATTATATTGAGAAAATATATTGGACTTATTATGGATCGATAGATGAGGTAAAGATATTAAAATCATTTTGGATAGATAACCCAAGACTAAATATTGTTACAGTTTATGATATGGCATGTGAGTATGCTTTAGAAGAAAATGTCAATAATTTATGGGAACAAATACCAAAAGAGATACGAAATAAGTGTTATCAAAATATATATACAGAATATAAGCGTCATATATTAGCATATTGGAAATGTTGTAGAGATGGAAATTTATCGCTATTTGTTAGATATTTTGAAACAGCAATGTATTCAGGAATGACATATATACATAACCATTTATATAATAGATATCATTCAGTAGAAGAGAATATGTTTAGATTGTCAGTCTATGGAGGATATAGCAAAGCTGTAGAATACTTTTGGGATAAATTAAATGAGGAAGAAAGAAACAGAAATGTTGTTAGTGGTATACAAATATCTATTACTAGTCATATTCCTGATAATATGATAATTGGGGAGTCTTATTATAAACAAGAGAAGTGTATAGAAATATGTATATTTCTTATAAATCAAGTGAGAGCAAGCCATAAGAGAAAGACTATAGCTCGTATTGTATATGATTCATTTGAGGACGATATATATGTATGTAGCATTTTAAGAATGACATCACCCATATGGCCATGGCAAGAGTTTCTTCCACAAATATTAGACGAATTAGAGGCAGCTTTGAAAGCACAAAATAATGGCTATACAGGTTTAAATTTGTTACATATGATTACATCTTGCATGAAAAGAGATTATAATTTAGGTTATGTAATAGAAAATAATATGTATGGGAAGATACTACATGAAGTATGGCATAAAATCCCTACATGCTTAAAATCAAGGATAGCTGACACAGATCCACATTTAGATCTGATACAGGATTTATTAGACATTTGGCACTTATCAAGCATAAAGTTAATAATTAATGCTCCGGAGATGATACAATGGAGAAAAAAATTATTAGAGTCTGGATATATAATATGTACAAGGATAAGAAAGCTAATAAGGATAGGACAATATGAATTATTAGATCAATTTGTAGAGGAAATATTAGTTTCTGAAGAAGATAAGAAGCTTTTTAAGCAAGCCATTGATATCTGGGATTATTTCATAAAAGAAGGTCAATATGATTTGGCAGATAAATTATTAGATTGGCAATCTGATTCCAAAGAAGAGAAGGAAGAGCTTAAGTGTAAGATAAATCATGTAAGGCTTTGTATGGATTTTATAACAGAGGATCAATACGAATTAGCAGATGAGTTGCTGGATTGGAAATTTTCTATTGAAAAAACAAGACAAGTTTGTAAGGATAGTTTTAAAAACAATAATTCTTCGTGTGATTATGTTTATAAATTATGGGCAGTAGAAAAAGAAGATGTAGAAATTGCACGAAAGAAATCTAATAAGTTTTTAAACTGGTTTTTACATTCAGAAGAAGAGATAGTATGGTTTAAGAAACAGAAGTTAGTAAATGATAAATTAGAAGATATACTTTGTGAGTTATTTATAGAAAATGATTATTTTGAAACATTTGAGTATTTTTTAAATTGGTGTTTATTATCACAGGAGGAAATACATAAGTTAAAGCAAGTAGTAGTAAATAGGAAAATATTTATAAAATGTAAATGCAGTATAATGTGGAATTGTATAGATGTAGCAGAGAGATTTATTAATTGGGCTTTCAATGACGAGGCAGAAAGAACAGCATTTATTAGACAATTTATGTTATCAAATGAGGGTATAGAGTGTTGTGCTAGTTTTATAGCAGGGGCAAGTGGAAGCATAACTGATGATATGTCAAAATTCTGCGAAACAATTGTTATATTTAATAACTTTATTAATTTTTGGATCAAACCTTTAAAGCATCTTGATGAAATGAAAGATAAATTAAAACTCTATATAATTTGCTATGGTACAAATGAAAAAATAGAAAATTATAAAATATTTCTGAATTTATTAAACGATGTAGATCTAATTACTAAGGACATAAATTATATGAATAGAGAGTAGTAATATGAATATATAGTTATACAAATTTTAAGTAGTATTAGGTGGTACATATATCACAGACTAATAAGCTAGAAGTAATAGAGTTACTAATAAGTGAACTTATAATAATCAACGAATTAATATTTTTAATCACCAAGTGGTGGAAGTAATTTGATAAAGAACGATGTTAAGGTACTGTGGAGTAATATACTTTATTATCAAAATAAACATCGACTATACATTCTCCATTAAAGTCACGATTTTTTAAAATTTCTTCCTTAATACAGTGATCTCTAAATTCAGTATGGGTTATATATTTTTGATAGGAATAAGATACTGCTAAAACGGTGGTATTTAAAACTACAAAATGGAAATTACAATTAATAAAGAAATACTATCAGAAAATGGTAATATATTTACAGAATTGTGTATTTTATAGTTCGTATATATACAGAGAATATTCTATTACTTCCACAAACATTATTCTTCCTTTTAATGTTAGATTTAAGAAGCACGAAAAGAAATCTCAGTATGCAATTATTTAAAAAGATCTCAGCTATATTATTTCTTAAGTCTTATGAGATAATTGATTTTTTCTGACGAAGAAAACGAATCTTGTTATTTACACGTAGTATTTAGTGTAGTGAATAGATAGGAAACAGAAAATAGATGCAAAGGCACATAGCGTGTTGTTCAAACCATAACGAACCTAAAAGATAGAGACATGACTCACTGATAATACGGATTTTATGCAGCCTCCGCATTTCTTCCTTGTAAATTGCAACACGACCTTACTCTACCGTGTCTCACCTCAGAAATAACCACTTACGATGACATCCTAAAAGGCACGATTGTATTTCACAGCAACAGTCAACTACTGTGAATTCATTTTGTAAGTCAGTGGTAAGAAGAAGGAAATGAGATGTTTCAGGAAATCATGGGAATATAAATAATGAATGGAATGCAGTATGTGTTTTCTGCAGTACGCATTGTGCTCAGTGTTCTTGTTTGGTGTAAAAGTTACACTCGGACTTATAAAATGTAAAAGTTTAAATGGTTGAAAAGAAAAGACTGTAGATTTGGGAACACGTGCACAATATTCTATAACATGCATTTAATGAGCTACATGCAGCTTCTAGGAATTTTAGACTCCGCTTTTTCAGTGATTCAAAGCCATTTCTATTGTTAATACTTTTATTTTATGTATATTTTCCAAAGAAATCTATTTTTTAATAAATATTCAAAATATATATGCTATATGCTTATTCTATTTACTATATTAGCTTTATTAAGTTATTTGTTAAACAAGAGTTTAGAATTTAAAAGACAATAATGTATTATCTTCTTTTTTTGTATTTTCAAGTTTTTAATATGCTATTAAATGGTTCGATATTCAATATACCTACTTGAACTTAATTAATTAGTATATAAATCCTACCATAAATACAATGATATTCAAATGTTTTTGTAGCCATTGAGCATGTATCAAACATTGTCTACAAACAAATTAGATTAGTTATAGATTAATTAAAAGAATGAACTATTCCTAGTCCTTCATACTCTATTTAAGAAACATACTCAAATTCAACATGATACGACTATCGTCGAACCATGAAATCGATGGGATGGACAAAATGGATTCGCAATACCCACATGACGCGATCGTAGTTTAGCTGTCTATTTCACTAAATATTCTCACGGTCTGTCTCATCGTTTGGGAAACAACTGTTTACAGTAACACTCGCTGGAGATATACTCGTAATGTTAATTCACGAACCTATAATTACTACATTTACCAGATTGAGAAATATACTAAATGTCCAGATGGCAAATCATACAGACTGTGTTTATACTAATAAAACAAAAAAAAAAAAACAAAAAAAAAAATAAAGCGAGAGTCTGACAGATACGATCGTGACTTCGTTCAACAACTGAATCCGTTTTGATTTGATTTGAATCATTGTAATGAAAGGGTTCGTGTTTTCCGAGCACTGAGTGCACGTGTGTTGTTCGCCGCAAAGTACGGTAGGAGCTCGACTCGAGTTGCAGGTTTATAAATTCTCGCCTCCAGTGCGCCAACTTACGCGCCGAGTCGAGAGGTCAAATCGCCGATACCAGGTTAAGCGCAAGTTTTTCGCGTAGAACATCGGAAACCGATACCCCAGCGTCGATACCGCCTCATAAGTCGCTGACTGTGAAATTCAGTCTCTAAATTCTGGTGGACGATTAATAAAAAACAAAAAAAGAAAGAAATGGTTGGACAAGTACAATTCGCTCAGTTGCATCGTTCAGTCGCGATATATGAAGTACGAGTTACGTAATGACGAAGGATGGCCTGAAGAATTTGTAGAATTTTGATATGTACCTTCATAGTTGGTTATATTATTGATTTAATTTATGTATAATAAATTACAGTTTCAAAATTGCTGAAATTTTCATAACTCAAACTTCTAAAGTTATGATTATGTCAAATTTCCAAATATAAATCATACTTCCATCCTTTATCCTATGAACCTTACCAACTGATTACACAAAGGAACAAAAATAAAAACGTAAATACGTACTTACGTACGTCTATGATTTGCTTAATCTAGAACACTTATCGATCGTTCCATTGTCCACTAGATTTCATGTCCGCGTTTCCTCTATACTTTGACAGGATTCTTATTACATTGTTTCAGCGAGTTGGGAGAATTTCGAAATACTCCCATAGAACGCGGTACAGCCCCTCCATATCTGCGGCCGGTACTTTTGCGCTTGAACCGCACGATTTATACCCTGACCTATGTACAAGCTGCGATTTATGCCCTGTGCACTTCCACTTTACCCATCGTCGTTTAGATCGAGCTGGATGTTGTGGTAATTTGCCACAAGATATCTTGAGTGCATTGTTTTGGAACGCTCGATAATGGGAGCGAAGCCTCGCGGCGGAATTCATATTCTGACTTATCTATGCTCGTTTTGTTTATTTTTGAAAGCTTTATTTCTCTCTTCTCTCTTTTCTTTTTCCAGTCATCAACTAATTTCGTTATTCCAGATTTGTGCGAGTCATCCGTTTAAATAAAAAACCCCGGGAGTTCAAACATTCTTTTTACAATTCTTCTCTGAAAACAATTTGTTCGTTAAAAGATTATCTAAATATTCGAAAAGATATAAGTCCATAGATATTTATAGCCGTAGTAATTGAAGAACGGTGACTCGTTGATCAAATATTAAAAACGACAGTAACGTAGTCGAATTTGTAACGTTAGACCGCGTGATTTCGCTAAATTTACTGCCGCGTGCTGTAATAATGCGATTGACGACGCCCACACGACCCGGTCGATGGTTAATTTACAGGGTGGTAACGTGGTACGCGTTACTAGAAAATAATTCCACCCACGCGGAGGCGGCGAGCGCCAGAGCTCTAGTTCTCGCGAGAGGGTGGTACGCATAGCGTATATACAGTGGCATGGAATCTGGTTTTTAGTAGTAGCCGACTTTTAAATGCCAGCGCACGGGTGTTGTTGAGACGAACGAATAACTTTTCAACCGGATCGAATCTTTTAGTTTTTCTTCCTTCTAGCCCTGTCTCTGTGATGTATGTTTTTTTAAACTAGCGAACGCTAGTTGGAGTGCGATCTTTTTGATCGAACGTTCAAAGATTTGTTTGAAATAGAGCGAATACAAGATAATATTTGTGACACGTGGAGAATGTTGTTTGGAAGACAGCCTTCTTTTTCTCTTTTCTTAGATAAACAAAGGAACGTTCCTTACGTTTTTAGTAATGTATTTCCGTACACTCATTTACAAACTTATTGTCTTCCTCGTTTCGTACCACTTGTACATCGCTCTTCGAAAAACTCTATTAACTATTGATTAAATGTTTCAGAAAAAAGCATTTGTCGTCTTTTCATCCGAACTGTATACGTATAAGATACAGAGAACGTTAGATTCTTTAGGAAGCTCAAACGGACTACTACAATTTTAAATTCCCGCTTTCATTTCGAAATGTTTACTTTAAGAAAGAGTCGTTTGTTTCATGAGGTCATCGATGATTCATACGCAAACTCTACAATGTCCCTTCAAACAATGGTTTGCGTACTGTATAATATAGGTAAACAACGCAGAAAAATATTTTTCTGTCGGTCAAATACCCCTGTGTAGTTAAAAATATTTTTCTGTCGGTCAAATATTTCTGTATAATCAATATTTTTACGTAAACATAGGAAAAGAATTTTCCTGCTGAATTTTTTTATTAAAAGAAGCTACAAACTTTATTTAATAAATATATTGATAAATAGATGTTTATGCGTATACGAGAAATTTAAAGATACAAACATTCATAAAATTCACATAACAACGCATAAATATATAAAATACTCAAAGAACGATTATACTGTAAGTTTTATTTATTTGACGATTATACTAAGCTTTTGGGATTCTATTTCTTTAATTATCCTCATAAAGGTATGAGTTGGTTCAAATACCAACGATCTATTAATAAATATTTCAGAAATTTTTCTTCTATTTTAAAGCTTAAGATTTTTTCAAGTATTGTTAAAAGACCATAATAAAATATGTCTGCTTATGGAACGTAAAGAATGTTATTACATACGCTAGCCAACGCATAATTAGATATAATTTAGATACATAATTGATGTAATTTTAATTTTTAACTTTAATTTTCGCCGTTGACGATACATCAATAGTTAGTCTAAGTCTACATTAATGTTGAAGAGACAGAACACGCGTTCAGGTACTTAGAACGTACCTGATCGTCGCAGGCAAACCACGTAATGCGACCCCAGCTCGGGGCTAAACGCGTATATCAAGTAGCCAGGGAATGTCAAGATTTCCATTCTTTTCTCTTTCCTCTCGACAGACTGGAAGGCTGCGAGTCGTTTATTCGTTTGCCACTGTCCCCGGTAGCAACGAGAGCAGACGAGCGTGTGGCGACCGCCGCTATCAGACCCATAATAAATCCATGGCAGAGCACCCAGCGAAATGATTTAAT
>JACXIV010000013.1:429477-734580 GCA_014737475.1 Bombus confusus
TTTTTTTTTTTTTTTGGTTAATTGTTCTTTGATCGATCGCCTGTTAATGAGGACTATTTTCTTACCGTTTATTGTTGAGAGAACAAGGGAGGATCGTACAAAATATTGGTCGCTTCGAATTAATAGATAATAGATAATAGTAAAACTATTAAAATGCGCGCTATTATATAATATTTATATCTGGATATGAAATATTTCCATTTGGTAATACAACAGGTAGATAAGATAAAACTATAGATGCAGGTACCTACTATGAGTAATGATAAGTACAATAACATAACAGTAATGCATGTTATGTCTCAAATAAAAGTATGTGGTCACTTTACAGCATCCGAAGATATTCTACGAGGGACATAGAATTTTCTAAGAAATTGTTGGAACTTCAGCAATGAAAGTTTCACTTTAGCTTCTATTATGTTTATGTCATTTTTACAAGCTATTGAAATTTTGGTTCTCTGCGCTCCTCACAATATTCTCAGTAGAAAATCCCCGGTCGTCTTTCAGATATCTTCATAAAATTTTGACAATAACTACGAAATAAGCTAAATGACAGACGTCAATTATTGCAAATGTTTCAGCGATGCAATAAAATTCCGTTTCGTGATGAGAAGTATGCAGAGGACTGAGTGATTATATATACACGTGCGGTGAGAGGAATAAAAGCTAACCCCGATCATATATTAGGTTGTTCGGAAAATTTCTTTCGTTTTATAAGGAAGCAATAGATGCACGACATTGTTCCGTTTCTATTATTACGATCCTGTGTATGTTCCTGTGTATCATCGTAAGAGATTACTTGATGAGAAATCTGTTAAAAACAGTACACGGAGTTACTGAAAAAATTGATACGGTGACAGCATTTATCGCACATTTCGCAAAGGCAAAAAAAAGTGAACGATGTCTGATAGTTCTAATCGAAGCATGAAATATTATGAGAGAGCACCACTGGGTAATACATAAGATTAAGAAGTTTATAAATTAGTAAAATAGTGGGCGTAACTCGTCCTTTTCCCATAATTCTTAAGAGAATAATACATGAGTTAAATCCCAAACAAGGTTCGACAGCTACCCTCAATAATCCCAATCCCTTCCTTTCCTATTATTTTTAATACGTTACGAAAATTAGAATGTACATAGAGCTGAAGTATTTGAAGGGAAGTATGTAATTTATACCTGCCTTTTGTATTTGCGCAACGTAGAAGCAATAAACTAACGGGACCAGTAAAGTTTACTTATTGTCTCTCTTATTGGCTTGGTAACGTGTCGTTGGAATTATTTTTCAACCATGACCTGGATTACCTGTATAGGGACGTTAGCCGACTGACATAAAGACGAGACAATAAGTCGAAAATGTAGGATATGGCCTTCGTCTTCGAAAAAATAGGTTGTGAACTCAACGCTATAAGAATCGGCCTACGATAAATTTTCAAATTTATTTTTCTCGGAGACAAAGCGTCTAGTAAAAAAAATTGGGAAAATTTGAAAAGAATAAAAATGTGTCTAAATAAATTTTATTACTTCTTATATACATATATATGAGAAATAAAATATAAATAAATAAATATATATAGGTATATATATATATATATATTTCATTATTTATTAAATTTTATATAAGCAATCGCGTCATGCCCGTTTTTACATGTTATTCGGCCGTACTCTGTATAATACGCCTGTTTTCTGGTTTTTCCCAACGAGAAACGAAATTCATAAGTGTTCTCAACGGCCTGCCGATATGGCACAAAGAACGAGTAAAACTGCAAATGATAATGGCGCTCTTGAACGTGCCACGGCGAATAAAGTGATTTACGAGAACGATGTTTGGATCAGACTGCCGGGGGTCGTTTACGCGGTTGTTTTAAAATAGAATGGCCACGTGCTGAACGATATCACAAGGCCTTCGGTAAGAGTTACATGGTGAAACACGTAAGAAAGATATAGAACACGTGTTAGAAAATTGAAATAGAATTTAGAGGAAATGAGTCGGAGATGGATTGAAAATAGCGCGGATTTTTGTTCGAGTAAGAATCGTTCGGGAGTTGAATTTTGCAGATTGCGAAAAAATGGTATTTTAAAAATGTTTTAGGTAACGTAATGATAGATCTATGTCTATATACAGGATACGGCCACTACAACACGTATAAGCGGGCGCGTGATAATTTCGTATGAAGAAATAAGAACAAGCATATTTGATAAATTTTCAAACTCGATTTTCTCGAAGATCGAAAACTAAACTTAAATGGAAAAATTTTATTCCGTATTTTGTTCTTATTTTTTCAGAAGGAATCACCTCGAGTTCTCTTGTACATGTTATTCGGTCGCACCCTATATATAGCTTGTTGTATCGATCGATAAGATTCTTTCAAATACTTACACTACATTCAGTCGTCACACAATCATTAATTGTAGACTGTTGTTTAAATTTACTGGATTATCATATTTAAAGAAGACGAAGTTTGAAATATTTCTAGGTAATCTCATGTTGGAAATATTTTATTGTCAGCTCGTATGCAGTTATACAATATTAAAAGTATTCAAGTTACGTGTCTTGGTTGCAAATACTCTTTTTACAGTTCATCTACTAGTCAAGTCAGCTATGTAACAAATACCGAGGAATAGAAACTAACAACGATTCGTGCCAATCCGCTTTTGAACATAATGTTCGTCATGAAGCATACCAGAGCAAATAGACAGATCCTTTGCATCTATCATATACTTAATAAGAGGCAAATACTTTGTTTATCTGTGGATATCCTCGGTTGCGGATAGATTATAACCAGCAAGAACAGAACTTCGCTTAATACTCGATAGTTGTAATGATCGTCACCAATTCACAACAGTAGAGAAACAAAGAGAAGTTAATGTTTTGCCAAATTAATTTTATATCTAATTTAATGTTAATAAGCACGTGTGTTTCCTTCCTTTCTTCGGGAACTTCTCGTCTGAAGATGGATTTCTGTCTGAGGTATATCTATTGATCGTCGTACGAAAGTTTTTCTCTTAATTAGCTGTTTTCGTAGCTGAGATGAATGACGTAATTAAAGAGAGAATAATCAGGAATCAATGTTATCGAGGAATATCAGCTTCCCTTCCGGCAGGTCTACTGGCCTGCCGACCTGTAATGATTTACTCCGATCGATAATCTGATATGCAAATTATATTCGT
Source organism: Bombus confusus (assembly GCA_014737475.1). Lineage (NCBI taxonomy): Eukaryota > Metazoa > Arthropoda > Insecta > Hymenoptera > Apidae > Bombus > Bombus confusus. Next base: position 432,643 of record JACXIV010000013.1, read on the forward strand.
ATGGTAGAGATCGGTTACCTGTACCGCAAACGATTTAAGCGGTTTCCACACAGAATATTTAAACTGGCTTATGTCGGTTAATCTGCGCAATTTGTAGATGTTATACAATGACGCGACCACGTTGCTGGAAAACTTGATGAAACGGAAACTGTAGAGAATCGATAGGGTACAAGGTTCAAGTTAGATTCGGTTCGAGGAAAAAAATTAGAATCTTATCTTTTGTAGATAATGACTCTGCAAATGAATTTTTGTGTTTATTAAGAGGGAGTTACGATGTTTGTAAGCACTTGCATATTTGGACTATTATGACTTTTACGTAGTAGGTATTAAATAAATTTGAAGGTTAATTTAATTTCAATTTTAATCTTGCGAAAGTTAAATTTACGAATTACAAAAATGAACATTACGAAAATTAATTTTGGTAAACGGAAAGAATGAAGTGTTCGTCAGGTTTCCAGTGCGATGCTTTAGTTTAAATAAATAATAACGCAAAAAATAATTCTCGATGAAAATTAATTTCTTTCGTGCCTTATGTACTTTCCATTTCCATATTGTATTTCCACTGCCATTCTTTCTTTCGATATTTCAAATATGACAGCTGCATAGAAACAAGATGAGAAAGTGTGTCGCTGAGAATGACATTTTCAATTTAGTTTTTACCTGTTTCAATTTTACGCGTTAAACGTTCATGTCTTATCGAGTGAAAAGGTCACTACATCGTGTTGTAAGCACGATTTCAACATCATAAGACTTTGTTTCTTCCAAAGACTTCAATCGCGACATTCGAGAAAGTGTCTCTAGTAAACCCCAAGAAAAACATTGTGTTTTTAACTTTCTGCATAAATGAATATTTTGCTGCAGGTAGATATTACTCGGGTTGTAAATTCCCCTTATGTAACATGCTAGCGACATATTCCTTGTCAAAGTTCCACGAATAACTTTTCATTCACAGAGATAATCATATGTGCTTTACTAACCCTCTACCTGCATACTGGATCGTTTTCGAACAGTAATTTTATGTAATGTTTCATTTTTTCCATATTTTTATTTCAATTTTGCTTTGCTTAAAAGAATTAAGGCTGAATGATATTCTGGAAGCTTGAAAGAGTATTCAAGAAATTTGGTGGATTTTTTGAAACACAGAAACCTAAAAAAATCTGCACGAACCTAAACGATCCGGTATGCAGACGACGCGACGTCAATAAAAATAAGATTGCAGACGGAGGGGTAACTTCATGAAAATAGATCTTCGTTAATTTAGATCAGCGATGAAATAATATGAAAAACGATACTGTACTGTGTGCAAAAAAAAAAAAGAGTAATTAGGATTAGAATTAGAATTGGAAGATAGTAAAGATATAAATACGCATAAAATGTAAAAATACAAATAATATTCGGCATCGATTTCCTTCTACCATTCGGCTCAAACAGAGAGCTTCTACACGAGACGCAAACCGCTTCCAGTAATATATATGTAATAAAAGTTCTCTGTGAAGACTCGCAGGTAACCCTACTCATCATTTCCAATACACTATTCTCCACACAAATCATTTTCCACGAATTATCCTTTCCATCGAGTTGTAAATCAACAGGAGAGCTTGAATAGAGAGCGGAAGGAAAGAAAGGAAGAAGAAGCAGTGTATTAATGAAGAGGAAGCCGCATTGTTCGATGATCTATTCTTTGTATACACTGTTTGCACATCCACGTCTGTAATTGCGCCCTGCTGCCTACGCCGATCGCAATATCATCGTCCAGCGATTCAATCCACCCACGTGGAACGTGCTGCTGGTACGGTGTCTAGGCGCGCTTGAAACGATCATATTTTCATGATGGCACGGGATCGAACGCTACGTGGGTAGCTGGTCTCCATCAAATCAATAATTATCAATACGTGGCAATAATTGTATATCACTGCTTAATACCTGTATACCGTTTCGGCCTTAATAACATTCCACTTACAAATGGACCGTTCATCGGGCGAATCTTATCCGAGTGCATCTCAGTGGCACTCAAATCACTGGCTTTCATTCATCCGGCTGTTTTATTTATTACTCGCTCGCGTGCCCATCGTTTTCCCCGCGTTGGATCGTTACACCCTTGTAATTAACCCGGCTTTGATCGATATTGATTAAAAATATCGACGCAACCGCGGGAATTCATCGAAGCCTTTTAATAATCTGAACGCGGGTCGACGTATGTTGGGTGTGGTTAAGGTAATCGTGGTTAGAATGCTGAGAAGTAGTTTCGCAGATTGGAAATTACGTATAGCGTAAAATGCAGATTTTATTAAAGGCTTGTTGAATTCAAATGAAATTAATAATAGAATTTAAATACTTGATGCAAACGTTGTGTAATACGTATGTAGCGATTCTGTCTTATTTTACCGACTAGTTTTTCTCGCTGATACTTGATGGTTTAATTGTGTTAAGCAACGTTATTTTATGTAATAAGTTTATTGATACCCAGCTTGGAGACATTATATTTTATAACACGCGAAAGTTCGATTTGAAGTTTAAACCATATGATTTTTGGATAACACGACGCTTTCAAAGAATGAAATAAGCTCGAAAAGTTACTAAAAAGTAATTAAAATTGTAGGAAGCTATCATCTCGTTTGGTACCTTGGATTAAAATTTTTTATCGTGCGTAATAAAATTTCGATTTTGATCGACATACGGTTGAATCGTTTTGTTAGATGATTGTTTAGAAGTGAGATTCAGGTTTACAGTAAACTTCTTGACGTTTCTATCTAATCTATTCTAAATGTTTCCAGTGGCTCGCAAGTAGCTTCGTAAATCTTTTTTGCGTGTTTAAAATCGTTATTTTGCATGAATTACAAAAGTTCGATCGTCCGTCGTCACCCTAATAATTAATCAGAATCAATTATCACGCTTTCCTACTGCGTTCCTACGATATTTTTACTTGGGATTACTTTCTGAATAATTTCTTAAAGCTTTTCACGCTCGTTCCAAGACACCCTGTATATTGAACAATTTCGTGCCAACGACGTAGAATTTGGTCATGTCAATTTTCGAAGATAAACCTCGTTAATCACCCGTATCGTGTGCTCCCGCGTTTAGACCTTGTTGATAAAACATGGACAGGAACGAAGAAGGAAGAAAGGTTGATTGCCGCTGTTCTCGGCAACTTTTTGGACTTTCTGTCCCTTTGCACGAGTCGCTTCTTGGTGCAAATCTGTCAGCACCATAATAGGCTACGCTCCGTTATTTAAAATATCGGCAAATATATGGGCATAATATGCAGATGTCTGCATCACGAGGATACGATCGTCGTTCAGCTCTTTTCTTCTTCTTTGTCCGATACCGTGTTTATCTTGCGACGTGGAGACGCTATACGGGCTTGGTTTTTGTATTTTCACCTTAAGACGATATAATTTAGCAAAACGATGGACGAAGAAATATGTGTAAAATTTGAAATTATTCTATTTATTCGAAGATCGTGATCAGGAAATTAAACTTTAGAAACCTTCTCCGCTATGACACGCTACGATGATGACACAGTACGAGTTCTTTCCACGGTGACAATTAAGATATTTTTCAAAGATTCTTTTAGAGTAACTAGAATAATCGTCATGAATGTTCGTTCCACCGATTATCAGATTCCTTCACACAATCGTAAATATTTCCATTTCGATTCTCTCTCTCTTTCTTTCTCTCGTAATACATACATACATAATGCGATAATGCATGATTCATAACGCACAAATATATATATAATTTTATAAACTATATACAATCTCGGTAGCAGACTATTAATTCCATCTTCGGGAAATGATTGAAAAACACGAAATTCCACAGACACCTGAATATGAACGTTATGTATCCTCTCTAGAAATTTACTGCAACGACGATTTATTGCAATAATCTGAAGAATTGGAATAAGCATAGCTTATAGCAAGCGTTACTCTGCATTTCGACTCTGCATTTGCGCTTTGCAGTAATTGAAACACGCCGAATCGCTCGCTGATAGAGCAGAGACGTCTGCGGATCAGGCAAAGCAGTGACCGCGAATCGCATTCGACGATAACTCAGAAGAAGGCAGGGCAACATATAATGCTGCTCTGTATGTTTTATGTATGAGAACAAGATTACTCGGGTACCACCCACTTACTAAGTGCTACTACAACCCATTGCTGGTACAGAGGAACGAGATACCGCGCGCTTACAGAACAAGAGACAATACCGATTGATCTTGAATCAATCGTTTCGCAACGATCGAGATTAATAGCCAAGCTTCTCGAGCGAATGCTTTCTGGTCAACAAGCTTCGATTTCGCGGCTGTTACGTAGATACGTGAAACGTAATTGAAAGTATCTCAACGCGGTTTAAAGAACTGCACGTTTCATCTCCGATATATCTGTTTGGAAAATGTTTCGCGTGATATATCGAAGCTTGATACTCTATGGATATTTTGTTCGGTTAACGCATCCAATGCGGTACACTATGCGATATACGTACAAAAGATATATATCCATTTATGGAAAGCAAGTGCATCTGTATGTTGTAGGCAGATCGTTGCAATTATCAACAAAGGGAAGTTGTAGAAAAATATATCTTTTCGCATTTATATTTCTCCTATAACATTCTGTTTTTAACTGCAACCAGAACAGAGATATAGTTTGTTCTAATTACATGAGTCATTGTATATCTATCTATCTATACATGCACTATATATATATATATATATATATATATATATATATATATATATATATATATCTACAGGATATCTATAGATATATCTATAGTATATGTACAGAATGTTAATAAATATATGGGATATTTTTGCAGAGTCGATTCTAAACATCGAAACAAACATGAAAATTCGTATGCAAAAATATTGACGGAAACATATTTTTCATGTTAGTAACAATCGAATTTTTCCTTAAAAACACCAGTTGTGTTAGTAGTATCAGTGCTTGGCATAAACTTTACTTAGCTTGGCAACGTTTCGCACCGGGTTAAACACTGCGCGTCATACTTACTACCTGCTCCCTCGTTGAAGCTTACAAAGGAAAGCTGCCGCTTACCTGACCGTTAAGGTGTGACGAACCTCACACTTTTATTTATTTAAGTGTCGAAAGTCTAACTGAACAGACTATAAATATATAATGAAACAAATGAAAAATATATGTTTATTATAAATATATATGTACATATATGTTTATTTATTAATATTTTGTATATATATACTTGATAAAATTTCAAACTCGATTTTCTCGAAAACTAAATCGAAAATGAAAAAATTGTATTGTATATTTTTTTTCTTATTTTTCCACGAGGAAGCGATGCCAATTTTTACGTGTTATTCGATCGGGCTATAATTTCAAAAGACAGAAAACCAGAAGAACTTTCGTAGAGAAATAATATTTGAAATTATAAATTATTTGCCAGTCGCATGGATGAAATCTTACAAATAAATATAATTCAAATAGGAAAAGCCAGGCGGAGACCCATAGTCTTAGGCTCCTCCCATAAAATTGGGATAGCTGATTGGCAACAGAAGTTAGTTTTCCTTAAGTATTCGTCAGGTATAAGGAGATACCCCCACCATCGCAAATAAGGGTAGTTGAAGCAAGCGTAAATTCCAAATTAGACCTCTGTCAAAACTTCATTTACCGATTACACGTCTTGAGACCAAGACGAGTAGGAAGTGTCGTATTGTGTTTTGAAACACGTTACAGTTTCTAAGACGGACTTGTGCATTCGTGTGAGAAATATTTGTGAAAATAAAGGTGATAGAAGATATGTGCGAAATTGATTATCAGGTACGTATTAGAACATATTAAATATTAATATAGTGTATAGTGTATTCCCTGCGGTATAACCAACTTGCAATCTAGTTTACATCGTACTTAATAATATTTTCTTCGTGCAATTTCCAAGTGTACGTAAAAGTAAGAAAGTGACCGGACTCGTTGAAGTAACAATTAACAGCGTTCAAATCGAATTCGGTTACACCAACTATAGCAAACAATCGAACTAGACAATCCAAACTCGCCCGTTTCTAATCGTCAACGTATTACTAAAACCTCGATCACAACACCGAGAATTCGACGTCTTATCGACTGAACTTTGAATACAAAATGTTACAGCTTTTAGCGCTCTTCGACGATGGCCCTGCATTGTCCCAGATGGAGAATATTCTACTTGATCCGGAGTTGTTCGACTTCAGTCTGTACGACGTGCCACAAATTGAAATGCCGCCAGAAATCGAAAACAATAAGGAGATCAAAACGAATAACGAAACTAAGAATAATGAAATGTGCACGACGACCGAATATGATAAAGAAAAAGACGTTTTCGCAATACCGAAAGTGTACAACTGCATGTACTGTGACAAACGATTTTATAACAAAGTGGCTGCTCGTCGACATCAGCTCAAACACGCGAATGACCAACTACGTTGTCCCTGCTGTAAGAAACAATCGTATAGTTTTGGGTATCTACGTCGACATTATGAATACTTTCATTATTGCAGTCGTAGGCGATTTATACTCATGGAGTATTAGTGGAGGAACAATTTTAATCGAGCGTTACAATTACAAATTCAAAAAGAAGTATAGGTCAATTACTTTACCATCGTATCGTACCGCCACACATCTTTTTTTACTTTCATATCTTATCAGTTTTCAAAAACTTAATAATATTTTTTAAATATAAAATTTTAGTTATTTAGAATTCAAATTAATGGACCATGGCAGAAGGTTTTTCATATATATCATCGTAAATATTTCAGAAATATTGTTCATCTGTTTTAACAGTCTTTTCTCTAAGTTATACAAAAAACCTTCTTTATTTATTATTATTTCTATTTCTTTACTTTTACTATTTGTATATTTTACTTTACTTTTATTATTTCTTTACTTCTACTATTTCTTTTCTTTTACTTTTATTATTCTCCATTTTTTCTATACTAAATATTTTAAGCGTAAAAATTTTATTACATCTGAAACTTTTACATATCTCTAAAAAATTCTGTATTTATCGTTTTATAAATTACATCATAAAAAAGATGTATATGATTGGAAGAAGCTTTTTTTAAAATTTCCAACAATTAATTTTAATCATAGACTAAAAGAAATCAAGTGAAACTTATTTTTTTCGATATCTTAAATCGTATTTAGATCTTTAGATCTAAATTTATTTTTATACAGTACTTCACTGTGATAATTATTGTAATGTATACCAAAAATATCCCAGTGAAATAAACTAGTTTGTGATTGCGATATCATAATTGAATTATTAGAATTATAAAAATGTAAGTATTTGTAGAATCACATTTAAAGGAATAGTAATTGCTTACTTCAAAGTATATAAATTTTATGATATCAACACAATAAATTTTTTACTCAAACTGTTATAAATTGCGTGTATATATTGTATATACATAACAATTAATATATTGTATTCCATGATAAAAACATCTTGTTTGTAAAGTTTATAATTTAATAAAGCTCCTTCTTGTCATTCTATTTAAATTGTTTCTTACTTCCACCAAAACCTTCACATAGAGATAGATGCGATAGAAAAAGCGAAAGAATAGTTATCTTTGTAGCCTGAATGTGAAAAGAGCTCATGCAACATGCACGTGAATCACATTGAGTAATTTGAGTCGGAAAACAAACGAATAATGGTAACTGATAGCAATAAGACGTTCTAGTACTTCTTTAGAGAGAATGCTGATAAAATAAGCGACAATGTTAGGATGACGACACTATTTGTTAGATCTAAGGATGTTTAAAACAACTGGCTCGACAAGAAAAAATACTGATTTTTAACTAAAGACAGATTTATAATTTTCTATAGAATAAAACCTAAATAACATTGGAAATTCATGTTAATGTCTTATTTACTACGGTTCTTGGATGATATTTTACCAAATCGTACTGCATTTTAGTTACAAAATTTCCTAATATTGATTGATTGTATGTTTTAATTTTATAGCGACGATAGCTTTTACTGAAAAAATTTTCTCTAATGAAACGAGAGCGTGCTACGTTAACCAATAAACGCGATACAAACGAAAAGGGGTTGATTCTACGTGAAAGAGTAAATCGAAGATGTGAAATAAAACGTTTTGACGCGGCGCTTTTTTTTAGAGAAAGTGGAATTTCGGAATTTTTCAAATATATTTGAACTCGGACAAGAATGAGTAATCGATAGACGGAACATAAAACGCCGAATTAAACTTGTTCGTGGGGTGCTTCATATCCGAAAAAATTAAACATGAAAATTTGTTGGTAGACGTATACTAAGCCAATTCTTAACTAAATATGTCGAATATTTATTTTTTTAAAAATGTAGACTTTTTTTATTTTTTGAGACGACTTGTTGTTGATTGTTCACTCGCATCTAGACTCTAAATGGTTAAGTTTACGCAAATTAAAGTAATTTTCAAATTCGATTTCGTCAAAAACATGAAATTTTATTCTCTATTTCCGATTTACGTTCTCGCGTAGGAAAATTGCTGAGGTACTCTGATTGATTATTATAATAAAATTTGTAATCTTGTTTTATATTTTGTTAGGGAATTTCAAAGGACGCACGTAATTAACAACAATTTTTTATATGAATTTTTATTTTATTGAAATTTAGAAGAAATACAAATGCATCATTTTATTATGTACAAAAATGTATCTTACTGTAACACATTTTATAAAATTCAAAGAAAATTTCCCAAAACCAATATTCGATTAACACCTTCGTTATACAATGTATAGAAATGGTAAAGCTTAAAATAGGAAATATATACAAATTTTTTCAGTTCTAAAATTTAAAATGCCATTATTTTGTTCAAGATCGCATTCAAAATTAGAGCATATTTCTTAATAGTTTACAATTCTAATTTATTAATCTAAATTTACGAAAAAAGAAATTACCAAAAGGATAGAAACAGTCGTCAACGTTTTACCTCACAGTCCTGCGCATGATTCATTTTTTATAACAATGCATCTTGTGTTTTCTGAAGACTACTCTTGATATGAAGCCAAGGCTGCATAAACGGCACCAGGAGCGATTCTTCAAATGACGAAGCATGTGTTTTCTGTAGATGGCACTATGAAAAAATACTTTTTGACAGTAGTAACATCTATAGATCTTGGGCTTCAGGAATACGAATTCTGATTCAGATTCATTTTTCTTTTTCGATGGATTTTCCTGGTTCTCCAGGACCTTTTCCTCGTTCTCCGGGCTCTTGTTCTCTTTGAGTTCTAAGCAAAGCAGAGGCTCCACAGATGGTATGTCGTCAATTTTCTCGGATTCGTCCACTCGTATCCGATATTTGAATCTTTTCGCCGTTAGCAAGATAGGACGAGCTATTTTGTCATTTAATGTCAGACCCGAGCTGGTTGAAGGTCGAGGTTTGAATAAAATATCGTACGTCTGTAACACACAAAAAATATTCATTATTAATTAATGTGCAGCTGGAAAAATTGTAAATGAATGTTTAAATAATTAAGATTGAACAATATAGCACTTACTTTTCTTCTCGGGACCATCTTCTTAATGTTGAATTCGTTCAAACCACTCATTCTCGTAGTTTGTAATAGTAATATACCAGACTTGTAAGATTGAACCGCTTCAAGTTTTGTAGAAGTTCCTTTAACGAACATGTTGAATCAACGACTAAATATCAAGTAGGCAGATGCCGGTTGTCGAAAGTTCTTATATAGGTTTGTGCTGGATTATTACAAGTACTCGCCGGATAGTAACCAGGATCTGGCTCCTGATTCGTCAAAATTTTGCTTGGGGGTTGTAACCAAATTTTCCTGCAATCAGAACACTTTTACACCGTACGCGTTGTGGTGGGAGTAAGCAGGTAGTTGCTGAAGAGTTTGTACATTGTCTTAAGAGACTATCGAAATATTATAGATTTCGTACATATTAGATTGTCATATTACACATATTAGATTGAAGCGGCGTTCTTCTTCGAAAATTCTATATTTTTCAAATTCTATATTTTTCAAATTCTATACGGATGCAATAATAGCACCATATCGAGAAACAAAAAAAGCCCCACCCATTTGTAGCGTATTGTTGCGTAACTACGAACCCTAGGGCCCTGCTCCAATGATTATTCGCACATCCATTCTACAGATTTCAAATATATGAAATTTCCAGTTTCCTAAACTTTAATTAATCGTCGATCGACATTCCAATTATAATGGTAAAAATTTTTAACGAAGTTTACGCATATGTCTATGCAGCAGAAATTCATTGGCAAAGTAAGCTATAACTGGCGTATCCTTTGGCCAGAATTATTTCTCAGCTCGCCAAACTTACAAATAAACATTCTCTTGTAATTCATGTTCAATTAATTCCATTTACTTTCTCTCCTCGATTTCGGAAATTCACTCTTAACTCGAATGAAATCGCTCGAACGAACCAAGTATGTCGCTCCTTCGCCGCATAAAATTCTATTAAATAATAATAGCAAATAAGCGATAAAACGTCGTGTCCGACGATCGACACGGGCATTCTTACCAGTGTCAAACAGAGTGCAATAGATTGAAGATTGCGTTTGTTCGCTCGAAAATCATTCGTATTTATGCTCGAACGTATGACGGCTAATTGATTTTGGAACAAGGCAGCGAGCAAGTCGCGATGCTGATAGTTATTGCAAATCGATGGGCGATCGTAAAGTCGACGAACCGCGCCGATAACGAATCTCCCTCGCGTTAATGAAGAAATCCTCAAAGATATACTACACGCATAGACACGCGTCGCATCCAGTCCACACGGAATTGATAACGATTACACTGGAATACGTTTGATTGCATACTCGGTTCGGTGACTTAAGTAGCAATATCGTGCGTCTTTCTCTATATTTGTATGGATATTGGAACGAATGTTAATTGAAACGAATGTTTATGACGGAATATTAATGTGTTCGTTGGATGAAATTAATGTGCGCTTTTTGGACGAAGTACTCTTCGATCATGGATAATTTTTGCGAGAATACAGCTAATTTTAAGAAGGGACGGAGCGAGTTTCTTTCGTCGATAGATATTGTTAGAATCTTGTAGCGACGATAGCGAGTTCGTTTAGTATTTCTGTATGTTTTAGGATCGTTCTATCGCAATTATTATCTGCTATTACTATTTTGAAACATAGTTAAGAATATAGTAGTTAGACAGAGAATTAGATAGATGGTAGATATGGAATAGTAAAATAATAGTAAAATGAAGCTATTAGGTTGTCCGGAAAGTTTCTTTCGTTTTATAAGGAAACACGACATTTTTTGTTTCATATTATTTTATCGAATTACGTATGATCGTAATAATAGAAACGGAAAAAATGGATCATACGTGATTCAGTAAAATAATAGAAAAAGAAAAATGTCGTGCGTCTATTGCTTCCTTATAAAACGAAAGAAACTTTCCGGACAACCTAGTATATGCCGATGAGAAAGATCAAACAACGATGCGGGAAAGAACGATTGTAAATCGAAAACCTTTAATTTCAGTTGCTTTTTTAAATCATCTATGATATTATCGCCATTATTGCTAATCTAAACATTTTATCATATATATCTTATAGCGATATCTTCTTCCTTATTTTGTCCTTAACCGCATATTAAAGCGTCTCTTCTCTCCCCTCTACCGCAGTAGTCAGTAGTCTAGTCCCTTTTGGCAATGAGCTTGTCGCACGAAACATATACCTGTTAATTGTCACCATCGCCAACGGGACGTCGAAGAGCGTGCCATTAAATCAGCATGATGTCATTCAGTGACAATGTCCGTCGCGTGCCGTCATAACGGCCCGTACCTGTTATTGCAATAAAGCTAGCAACAGCACCGAAGAGCAAAGAAAGGAGCGTGAGGGATTTGACCACGATGAGAACATCAAATATCAAAGCAAGAAGTTTTTATTAGCGAAGATTTATGAAAGGAAAGACGAGAGCATATTTGTAGAAGGAAAGGGGGTAGTAGGTAAACTTTCAACGAAATCCTGTGTTGGCATATTTATAATACGTTAACGGCCGTATACCGGTTACGGCCATCTCCATCGGCAATTCCAACAGATTAACGAAAATTGCTGACTCTTGAGAAACGTAGGATTTAGCCATCGAACAATGAATGTCGCTACGGTATACACGTAATTCCCAAACAGCATTTTTCCAATTGCATTAGTATAGTAAATTTATGCTGTCCGTACGTTGGTTTGTAAGACAAACTTGGATTTTCACGAAGCGATTACGTTCATGGAGATAAAAATCTGAGGAGGACAGCAGTTTTACCGATTATTTATTATATTATTCTGTATCGTAAAAACAAACAGACTCGAGCGATTTGCAGAACGCATATTTTTATGGGAAACGGGAAAATACGCGTTCTTTGAAAGCCAACGAATACACGGATTTGGAAAGCTGCGCGGGGCATTAACGACACCCTGAATTAATCGATCGAACCTTGAGATCTAAGAACTTGTTGGAAATCGGTAATGAGATCTAGAAATGATGGAAATGGATAGATAAAAAAAAAGATAATGGCGAAAAAGTAATTTTTATACGGTAAAGAAATCAAATTGCAGTTACGAGGGATTCATATGTAACTTGTTTCAGTTGAATGAATTATTATATTTGAAATAATTAATTCTTGAATAATTTAATTACAGTTGCTTGCTGGGTAAATGGTAACAAATAATATTTCGTACAGTATGATATACAATAATATTGCGCTTGTATATAATATTATTATTTTTCTTCTTTTTACAAGAATTATGTAACGCTTGGTCGGACGCGTGATAAAGTTTACGGTGGATTGTTTAAACATTTTTATTGGAATGCGGGGTATTGTAATTGCTACATGTACTTTCGCTAAGCAATAAAGTGAACATTACATGCAACGTAAGAGTGACTATAAATTAGACATAAAATTGAGTAAAATGTATGGTTATCGTCTCGTGTTACATGTATTTCTACTTGAAATAACGCCCCTTTATGATACATAATTGAATGGTATTCACTAAAATAAATGATCAATAATACACCATGGTTACAGTTTAATATATTTCATCGCATAACGCGTATTTTAGTAAAAATCTATGTGAATTTTCATTGCAAGATACATTGTTCAATTGGAAGTAAATCAGGAAAGAATGACCCACAGTGATATATATTGTTAAGAAATATATAATAAATAGAATAGAACGATAATTTCAATGATGACAAGTTTATAGTATTCAATTTATAGCATGATAGGTGTTACGCTGTTACTTGTTGACCGCATAATTAGATCGAACGTTTTATGTACGTATATCCGTAGCAATAAATTATGGATTGACATTTTTGATATCTCTGCATATGACCCATGTTGGATTAAGATATCTAATTTTACCGTTATTCTCCTGAATGTTACATATTTTCTATCTTACGTAATAAAGACAATCGATGTCACCTATATCGCGTAAGATATACGGATATAGATAAAGATGAAGTAACTGTGATTTACATCCAAGTTGCAGATTAACATCTAAAATCGCGAAGTCGATCGATATGCGGTAGCTGACATATAGAAAATCGTAAAGCGCGCAGCACGAAAACAGATTTCAGCCGCATAACGATACGCGCGATCGTCCGGCGGTCGACGTAGCAACGCCGGCAACAAGCAACGAGCATACAATGCACGCGATTCGTGCTATAGGAAGTGAAAGCGGGCTCCTTGAACGAGCGTGCAAGTACAAACGTAAGCCGGACGAATAAACACGAAACAGCTCGTGTGCAAAGAAAGAAACGAACGGCGAAGGGAAAAAAGATGCATCGAGCAGGAAATAGAGAGACAGACAGACAGACAGAGAGAGAGAGAGAGGGAGAGAGGGAGACAGACAGAAAGAGAGAGGGGGGGGGGAAGAGAAAAAAATTTCAAAGAAGACGATGAAGAAAATATCCGCGAGACGAGAACGACACAGACGAGTTTCAGAGCCTGGAGGCGAGATCCGGCCGAGAGAGTTTTCCGTCTGATGCAGAGGACGATCTAGGAATGCGCAGCGAGAACACTATTAAGCACGTAGAAGGCAGTCGAGCTCGTAGATAGATCCTCTCCACGGCAATCACCTGCTGGGTGGTCTGACGGATCGCCACGGGCCATCTCTCGTGTAACTCCCTCGTATGTTCGTATTAAGTCATTTTGCCGCATGGTCGTCTGGCCATGGCGGTGCTTCGTTCCGTCAATAAGTCCCCGGAAGGGTGAATCTGCTCGAACGAGATCGAACTCTTCACCGACGGAAGCCGATCTGTCGTCGCGTGCACTAGCTCATCGATGCTTAACTCGTGTTTCCCTTGCAAATACGTGTCAACGTAGGTGATGAATGTGCAGGTATTGTTTTAGGGAAGGGAACGAAATATTCGGTGTTATAGGAAACAGACTATAGGATAGTATTTTACAACGTTTCTCTATAGGATCTGCCGTTTTCTATCGTCATAAAGATGCTTCTAGGGAATACTTGGAAGAAGTTGCTCGAAAGTCTATTTGATTTTCGCGCATCTGTTCAACGGAGGTAACGAACATCGTTTGAAAATCACAAATTGTAATTTACAGCAATATCTCTGATAATAGATAGAAATAATAAAATTTGTAAATAATTTTTTAAAAATTAATTTCGTTATTTAAAAATTTGCAAAAGTATTTAAACTCGGTCGAGTAACAAATAACCTATTTCTGTCTCTTTTCGTTGAAAATTTAGACACCGAGTTTGGACATCCCCAAACACTTTACGTTCAGTACCCTGTACTATACTGTACATAGTATAGAAGCTATTACAATTTATGACCTTTACGACCAAACTTTTATGACCTTCGTTAGGGACAGCCTGAAAAATACTTGCGAACAAAGGTGTACTATGTATTCTTTGCAAATCTATGAATTCCAGATGTAACACTGCCGTTCAAGAATTTCGGTATAATCCTCCAAAATTTAAGACTAATCTGACAAGTTGCGCGTAGTTTCTTATTAAATTTAAATTAATTAAAATTCTTAATAAAAGTTGATGCATTTTAACAACAATGCATATACCGGATTATTATTATTATTTCCATAATAGTATCATACTACCATATTTATTATTTATTTTAATGAATATTTTAATGACTAACATAGAACTACCTCGATAAACCAAAGACACTCGAGAAATAGATTGTTTAATATTTTTTGTTCTTTCATAACAGGACAAATACATGTAAAATTATTATTTTCTACGCTTCTTATATTGTCCTTGCTACACTAAAAGACATATTCCTCGTGCATCTATCATAGCTACCATGCGATTCTAAAGCATCATAGCAGTAAAAAGACAGTGCGTGATCGAAGAATCGCGCTAGCGAGTTTTTTAATCGCACGATGAAACTGCCTTTTCTGATTGCACGAGAAAAATGTTTCTTATACCTGTTTTATTTATCTCTGGGAACTTGGAAATTATCGTTGGATCCTCTATCTATATCCTTTGAAAAAGCTGAACTCAGTATGAGTTAGAAGAGAAACTAACGAATGTTTATGCGCAGAGGAATCTGCTTTTATAAATTAAAATAATCGTAGGTAGAATGTTTATGGTCCTTCTAATGGCATAGAATAATCATTTTATAGGATACATTAAAGAACGATGGGATGGGTTAAATAACACGATATCAGGTGTAATTTTATTTAAAAAGTTTTGAAATCTAGGTAATTTAAAGTTCAGTGCCAATCACATAACATGTATATACACGAGCAATTTAAGAAACGAGTATGAGAGAAACGTGATCTATCAAGATTATTAAAGTATTAAACGAACTTTCTAAAACGAATAAATCAGCATTTACTTGTATCATTATTCGAATAACTCTGAGATAGCGATTCGATAGACAAATTATTCGAATAAATAGATACAAAAATTCTTTACAAACGACGATTAATTATTATTCGTATAAGGCATTTGACCAAGGAAAATTCATTTCCTTAAAAAGAAATTAATTCGCTTGAATAATTACATAAAATAGATATTTAGCCGTTCTTCGATCCTCGAATCTTTGATCAATGTTCTGAGACAATCTTCGTCATAAAATTAAGACGAAAAGTCACGCGTATCGGTCACAATTTTTTGTCACTTTCTTGAAATTGAAGACATTTTCTAATAAGAGAAAAATATTCGATTCGATCGAAAGTTACACAAAAAAAAGCGAAAAAGATTGAACTGATACATCCGTTTTATGTCCTTCGAAATAACACTTCGAAGTCGCAGAATCTTCGCTAATCGAACTATAAATCTTTCACGTAACAGTCGTGATGTCCTTTAGCTTTAGCTAAACGTCGTATTTCAATCGTATCCTATCGCAACTTATCGATGCCATTAAGTTATGAAATTACAAAATTCTCGATCATCTCGTGGCATGGCACATTTACGGTGTTGTATATTGTACAGCCAAAAATCGCCTATGGTGTTGGTTCGCTCACTGGGAGTGCCAGACGTTTCGTAATGGGTTAAAATTCGTGTTTTTAGTGGCAGATGATGAAAAAGCAGAGTATGCGTAATATAGGCGAACGTGTGGACGTGTCGGTTACAAAGGATCGTCGACGGCTCGTTAACAAAAGGGTAGATCGACGTGGTGTTTAGAGAGATTCTCGATCGTTTCATCGCCAAGAGCTGCGCCTGAACAGAGGCTCGGATTATGGTCTAATTTTATGAAACGCTTCTGATACGGTCATTACTGACTTATTGTCCGAAAAATGTTGGCTGCTCTCGCGAGTCGAGCTCCGAGTTATTCTAGAAAAATTCCTATAAGAAGGTTTAGACTTTAACGCGCAAAGAGGTTATTGTCTTAAACCATTTCTAATTTTAAGCCACTGTCACGATCAATTTATCGTATTACTGTTGTATTATATTATATAATATATTATGTAATATATCATTTAGTTTTCGTTAATTTCATATTAACCAGCACTAGTCTCAGCTATTAAGTTCCTAGTAATTATAATTATTAATTGATCGCTCAATTACTCGCGTATCTTTCCCCTTTCATAGTACTAATGGGCTTGCCCGTCGATATGACGAATAAAACAAAATCGAATAGTGAAACGATCAACATTCGCGCTATCCTAGAAACCAAGCATTAGTCGTATAGACATTCTCGCAGATACGAAAGATAATGGTCCCATTGGAAAAGGCGGTCGATCGCGAAATTATGCGAACGTACCTGTTGATGATGTGCTGGTACGAGCGGGCGTAATTACTCGCATTATCGGGTGCGCGTAGTGGGAATGCAGATACACGTGGGCGCGAGCGGAAAGAATAGAAAAAGAAAGAAGAGGCGCGTACGTCGGTCTTGACGTATTTATCAATACGTTTATTAATGACGCTAGCGGCACAGTCGGGATAGCCGATTGGACGCGAAGCTATATAATTACTCGAATGAACTCTAATTACGCGAATGAACGCAAATTTCTCGGTGCCTGTCGAGCCGATGTCGCGAGGCGTGGGCTCCTTCTTTGGCAACCTTAATCGAGGCAAGCTCTCCTCTGAAATCACTATGGCAGAACTAATTCGAAATTGAAGGATTAGCGGAGCTTTCCTTTTACATCGTTGTTGCAGATATATCTGTTACGCGAATTAGAGGGTATAAAAGAGAATGTTGAAGATACAAGTTTACGGAGATAGTATCATTTGTGTTATATTGTCGTTGTATTATGTTGTATTATAGCGCAGTATGATATTCTTATTTTACGAATAAAATAAATTTTATCTTATATTTTAACGTTTATTAGAATTTACGCAGTTTAGCTTTTAGAAAACGTAAGAAAATGTAAGAAATGTAAGAAATGAAAATAAGATTTTTAAATCTCACTACATTTATCTATTTTCATTTTCCTTCTATTTTTTCAGGTGAGTATCCCTTTTGGTAACGTTGGAAACCTACATTATCGATTGAATCACGCACGCGCGCAAGTTCATGACCTTTCGAGTAAGTGTAATTTTTGTTCTTTCTTATAATTCTAGTTTCTGATTAATTGAATAATTGATTGATAATTGAATAACTTGTGCGTCCAAAATTGCTTTAAAATATCCAAAGTTCTGTATTCTCTTCTCTTAAGAAACAGTTGCTTCTCTTTGATCTGAAAAAAGGGGGCAAAGATAAATAATTTGACTAGAACTAAACAATCGGCTGAACGAGTTTCACTTTCGTATTACTCGTTATTACGTAACACTGCATAGCATAAACATGCATCTTAAAGAAACATAAGGAACGAGGTTGTAACAGCGAACGAATTCAGTTTGTGGGGCAAACGTTACCCTAGTGATCTTGAAAGGGCTCGTACACAGCTTCAGACAGGGCCGACGAAGAGGAACAAGGCATTCTTTGATCGTATTCGCGTGGACATACGTCGAGACTAACGCACTTTTTCCAAGATACGTCCACGTACAGACATACTCTTTTTTTTTTTTTTTGAAGCGATCTGGTTTTGCTCGCAAGTTTGTCTCAAATTATCAATACTTTCTTTTACAATCTCTTTGATGGAAGCCGAAACATGTCGAATCTTCTTTCATTATATACCAAGCAATATTTTGCATCTCGAACTCTGCGATAAAATACAAGGAGACGTACTTTATGGAAAAGAATCTTTTTTATCAGCAAACAATTTCAACCGCCTATCGCGAAATGTAATTTGTACACTACAGTACGGTATAGCTTGGTACGATACCGGAAGATGGAACACGGAAACCATATCTGCCGGTACCGCCTCCTTATTAATGAAATCGTACGATCAACCGAGCCCAGCTTTGGTACGACCGGTACTTATACGATATAAAAATTAATTCCATCTTGTTAAACGACCCACGAAGTAGTCGAAGCTTCTGTCTTCTAGAATGATATCGATGCACCTGCGTTTCACTCTTGTTCTTTCTTTTCTCTTACCCTCTGGTATGTCAAACGAGACAGAAACGCCATCTGTGATCGTCACTCAAAGTGGTCAAAAATTCATAGGATTTTTCAAAATCGTTTCTACGAGATGCAAGCTGAATTCTTCCAGTTTATCATTGTTACGTAGTGTAACGTTTTATTTCTAAAGTGTAACAAAGCTCGTTTCTTTCTAGCGACTTTTAGTTGCAGGATTTATCGAAGAATATTTAGCCTACCTTTGACACATCGTTTTACATTGCTAATTAGATTGTTATCTACCGATAGTAATTTTTTCAAAAGATGACCTTCATTTTTTTCAAAAACGTAATATTCTGAATCTACTATCTATTTAAATTCACTTAATATACGCGAATCGGTAAATGCATATACGTATATACGTGTATGCGCGAATGCCATTGAGATTTATGAATAATGAATATGCATAAATCTGAGCGGCATAGTAAACAGCGTTTCTACGACTGGAAATCTACTCTATAGGAGTTTCATGCGTGACATATTCAAATGAAATCTTGCTTCTTCGTTGCTTGCGTAAAAAGCGTATTCTTGACTGACAATCGAACATTCTATACGTTCAACGAAATTGTACGGCGATGTTTATAGAAAGCTCATCAATTCACGTATGAATCTTGATCGCCTGTCTTCGCTATTCTATTTTAACCCAATTCCATCGACCATATTCCATCCCTGTGTCACAGCCACGTATCTCAAGACAAGACACCGCGACAACCGCAACGTAAATCCTCTGCCTTTACGACGACGGTCTTCAAAACCGTCATCGTTCGCGTTTTTCCACGCCGATGTCCCTAATGGTTCTCTCGGCGTCTAGCCATCAATGTCGTAGCCCCGTGATTCACGGCTAGGCCCGGACAAGCAACGTAACGTCGCGGTCGAGTTGCCAAACACTCGAGTGAGAAACACAGGCAGGTGATCTCATCGCGGAAGTACCAGCGAGGATTTTGTATTCCGGGCCGTGTGGGCTCTATAAAACTAACCGTGCCCACGCGGCCTGTCCATTATGTGCGGCGTCGTTCACCGTCAGATACTCATCGTCACGTAGCCAGGCCACCTGTGCCACCATGAATATCCCATAAAATCGCCTTTTGCTTTTCTTTCCAGCCTGCCGCTCTGGGAGTGTCAGCCTTCGCAGGTTTCTGATTCTCGGTTCGTGTTCTCGCGAAACAAAAGACACCCAGGGACGTCTTGTCTTGAGATAGGTCTCGGAGAGTGGTAAAGCCGGGGCCACACGAGCGTTCGAACGACGTCCGTTGCGTGACACGCGTTGTGGAAATACGGCGCTTCCACGAACAACGCAGTTTCGATGATACGCGCATTTCTTTTCTCGTCAATTCCACGTTTTCCTTTTACCTTTACCTCGAGTCAATTTATTCAACGTGTCTTTCCGATTTTCTTCATCATGGCGAATAACAGAGAGGCGATTGAATAAGAGAGAAGCTCTCCCCCGTGGGTCAGCGGGCCTCGACCTTTTGCGACTGCGATGCCGCGTATTTCTTCGTACGATCGTCGACGTGGGCCAACGTCGATTCGCGAACTACGCGAATTTAACGTTTCAGGATCCACAGAACGTGGCGTGAACGCGGCTACCCTGAACTCGTTCGTGGTGTCTTCTCACACGAGGAAGAAGAAAACGTGCGAATTCGTTCGTGTGATGAATTACATAATACTTTGCAAATTGCGTGCAAGAAGCAATGGCAACGAATTCAAAACACACAACGAACCGTTATGGAGCTTGGAAAAGATCGAACGACCAGCGCGCCTTTGTCAGCTACATAGCTACGGTTCCACCATTTGTGCGCGTAAAAATAAACGAATTCGTCGTCTTCTTCTTCCTCGAACAGTTCGACAACCGCTTGAATTCGATGTCGCTGATCGATACGTACGGCAGTGATTTCAGAGAGACAGTTCGAATCGAATCGTTTTATACCGAAGGATACAAGCAATGAGTGTAACAATCGTACATTTTGAATAGAAACGCGCAATATGCGCGTGCATTGGAAAAATATAGATGCGTGTACGTATTTCAGCTTTCACGGATTTCACCCTACGCGGTCAGTCGATGTCCCTAAACGCCGCGTAGTTTGAGGAAGCATCGTACGTATGTATATCGCCGTATATCGGAGTCCATACACGAGCGACATGCGTCACTGTCAACGCTACGTAACTTGTAACCCGCGTAACTTTTTCCCAGACACATTTATGCTAAAACAGACGTTAGATTTCATAGACGCACGTTCTGCATCGTATTAATTCGTATACTCGTGAATATAGCAAGCCACACGACGTTTGTAGGACGCGCGTCACGCGCGCGCGCATTTTGCGAAGGATGTTCCTCCGGCGATTTCGTTCGCAAACGTTTTCGGACTTCTTTACTGTCAATCATTGTTAATGCGAAACGTTTCCTTTACGTATCTTCCTTCGCGTATTTTGCATTTCGTAGACGATGTTACCCAGGATGTTACCTGTAAGAATTTCTTTATTGTCAGCTATTGTTATGACAAAAATGCTTCCTTTTTGGGATGTTCGTGTAAATAAGATTATTTCGTAGCTTTTATCGCACCCCGAAGTCGCTTCATATTTGAAAAAAATTTAATATTTGAAAAATTGGTCGTTCGAAGGAGGAAGCCTGCAAGAGTAAATAAAATATAGAAATGTCGATTCTATCACGTTCTAAAATATTTGTCAAGTAATCAAAGTAAATTTAATTGTTTAAATTATAGTATCGGATAGAGATAGAGATACAGTAGAACCTGTCGGCTATCC
This sequence comes from Bombus confusus, assembly GCA_014737475.1. Lineage (NCBI taxonomy): Eukaryota > Metazoa > Arthropoda > Insecta > Hymenoptera > Apidae > Bombus > Bombus confusus. The sequence continues at coordinate 454,334 of JACXIV010000013.1, forward strand.
CAGCAGTAAATATCGTGGATATACATTTGCCTGTGAGACACAAGCTAGTAGCTTGTCTGTATTGTCAACGTATCATTGTCAGTTGATCTTTATGCTGTACACCAACATGTGAAAACGCAAGCGTAGACCGTTTTATCAATTCAGAGGACACGCGGAACATTGCTCGATTACGTAATGGTGAAACCATAACTGAAAAGCAGTGTCTTGCGCGATTGGTGGTAAATCAACAATTTCTGACATTAAAAGACGAACGTGAGTAATTTCGAAGAAGATATCTGCACAAGTGATATTCCCACGCATTCTGAAGCGTTCACAGCATCAGAGATAGTCATCGGATGGTACAAAACACATCGGGAAGACACTCCTGAGGAACTATTAACTTTAACGAAGATACGCAACCTAGCAGCTCGAAAAGATCGCACGAACAAAGATGATTAAAACGTGTATGTACGTAATACATGGAATATGTAAAGAAGTTCGAATTTTTCACGCAGAACGTAGTTAAACGTGAGTCGTTCGATCATCTAAAAAATTCGATTACGTTCGAACTCAATTAGTTCGGATAATCGGGGTTCTACTATATCGAAATATAAATGACAAGACAATTTTTAACCTCCAACGATGTACTTATGTACTTCCGCGTATCTCCTCTCCCTCAGGAAAGGCTTCTGGATACTCCACTGGCCTGTACGTACATGCTGCCTTTACGTCCGTACGAAACGACGTCCGTTGCAACGGGCGTTCGTCCGACGTTCGTGTGGCCCCAGCCTAAAGGTACCCCTGGAGAATGTTCACCGGGCGAACAGGTTCAGATTTCGGAAAAAATCCTTTCGATTTATGCTCATTGACGGCGACTGCCGGCTCCGTGAAACAGAATAGACGGAGAGGCGTGGTCGTGGGATTCACGATGCTTGCCGAGAAAACGGCTGATATTTATTAGGTAGCTGAGACCGATCGAATAGTCTCTCGTCGATACTTCAACGATGTGTCGAGGATTTTAAAATTGCGAAGTTATCGTACGTTCGATATGGTACGAGGATTACGAGATAGCGTTAGTGGTTTAGGATCGTTTGATGGAAGAATCGTAGCTGAAATGATATTGCTGGAGAAAAATATCTTGAATGAGAAATGTTTTTCTTTCGTATATTCGAATCAAAAGTATCGCGATATTTTGTGTGATTTGTTGAATAGTAAACAGCGACAGTGTGGCTCTTTGAAAGTCTACGATAATACGAATGAAATTTTTGCATGTATACTGCGAATTATTAATTAAGAACGACTTTGTACGATGCTGATTTGTTAAATAACAGCCATAGAAGATATTGCGTTCAAGTTACTTGAGTATCTATTTAAAATATTTGGCTATTTAATTGCCGCCACAATATATCTTTCCACTAAACAAATTTCCAACGAAGATTTTTATTATAAATGTATCACAATCAAGTTATTCAACCATTTAACGTTTTCTATGCTGATCTGCCTCAACGACCGAAGAACTTGCAACTTTCTTCATTTTTTTATCTTACAATCGAAACTTTATATATAATATCAAAAAATATTTAGTCGACGCTTGAAATAAAATTGCATCTACGTATTTAGTAGTTTGAATAACACTACTAAAGGGTAAAGTTGCTTTGAAGACCAGCGAACAGTATTCTCGTCGGCATCAATGGAGCTCAATGAATCACCGAGCCATTAAGTACTCGCTCTCTCACCGGCGCGGCGGATAGGTGAGCGGCACAATGTAAATGCTGATTTTTCTCTTTTTTATGCTTGATTACAACAAGTGTTTGCTCACGCAACGTGCGAGGGCTTTAACCCGGAGAGTAGACGGGCACGTAGGCAGATGAAAGATGCGGTGCACGTTACACGAACGTCGTCCTCATCTAGGTGACGATTCATGAATCTCAGAATAAATCGCACGAGAGTAATATGCGGCCACATAAACGCCACACTAAATTGTACGCTATAAATCGTCGTATTTAGCAAAAGCTGTTATAATAACATAGCCTGGAAGCATGCGCGTCTATGCGTTAGAACGGTGTTCCCAATAAAAAGTAATTACGAGGATGGTGAATGGGTGTAGTCGAGAGTTAATCGGTGTAATAAAACTTAAGTTTAATCAGAGAAAATAATTAGACGGTGCGGTATACGTGCAATTTATAATTCAGCGGACGAGTAACGAAATTTCTGTAAAAACTTTGCACGTTGGGAATGTGATAGAAATTTCTGAAAGCTAGGGATTACGAGCTCTGAAAGCTAGAAATTATTACGTTTGCTTTCAGGATTTATTTTTCTTTCGAAAATGATAAATGAAGTTCTTGATGGAAGTTGGCTCGATTTAGGCGACAGCGATGTAGGAGACGCACGAAATATATTTTATTCGCTTATGACCACGATAAAACCACCTGTTTGATAGGTGGATGCGCGTGTAATGGCCATCGTTTCTCCGTTACCGCGAATGATACAAAGAGATCAGCCTCTCGTTAATTGAATGCAATGATGCTCGCCGTGTTGCGTTGGCTGCACAAACGCACAGTGGGTGTTTCATTGCGAGGGCTTTATGAACTTATCTCAGGTGGTCCATGACATGGCCAAGGAAACTGCAAGGTGCTCGATGCATGGATGCACTGACTGAAAGAATACGGGAAGAGGTTTGATTGGATAATTAATGAACCGTGCGAGCTTTGTCGCTGGAGGGAGCGTGTTTATTGGTTCGTTACGAGTGCATCGTTGACAAGCGTAATAGCCACTCTATCTGCGAAAACTGCACCTTCTTCCATGGTATTAACTCGATTACCGTGTACAAAGCGTTCACAAAAGATACTTGTACGCTGCTATTAAAAAGCAAGGGGCATCTCTCTACGTCAAATTAAAATTTCTTCAGGCGCAAATCTCCGGCTACTTCTCGGTTCCTCGAATACATTAAACTTCTTGCAAGCGTAAGATCGAGTTCTATCGAGTTTGTGATATAATAGGATACTTATCGTTGCGAATTTCCATGCAAATTCGTATTTTTATAAAGCTAATTAAACGAATGGCATCTAAGCAGAGATCTGTTTCACCCGTGGAATATTATAACAAGTACTATACCTTCGATTTCTTGTATATTTTTGCAATTTAAAGTTTCCTACGAATGCATAAAAATCTACGGTGTAGTTATAACAGATCGTTTAAAACGACGCAGATTTTTATCTGCTGCTATGCTCTGTCATAAGGTAACAAGAAATGTATATAACAAAAAGACATATTATTTAATTAAAAAAAAGGCATAGCTGGTCTTCGCATTTGCTCTATATCTTTGTTTTAAAAATGGAAATTTATTGCCATGTCAGGTTATATCCTTCTTAAAGATTGCTATGATGCACATCTTTCTACTGTGAAAAGTAGGTGAATTACCCAGAACCGTTTCAGATGTTCCCGACATTTCGGCACAAATAAGATATGCTTCTCACGACTGGGCCAAGTAAGATAGCTTTAAAAGCGGTAAGATATATCCTACCATCCGCAGACGAGATTTCATTAGAAGAAATTAAACAGTCTCGAATCGTATCGAATTTAAAGTTTCCATGTGCCAAGATACTTGGAACAGTGAAACGCGTTTGTACTTGTACAACGTAACACAACATAATGAATAATCACACTGGACAGAATTCTTACGCAAAGTGAGCTGCACGTAATAATGGTCGGCTGCGTGAACGCGAGCCTCAAAGAAGGTAAGTCCATTGTCGGTAGAGTGGCTCAAACGAAATAAATCGGGCGGTTTGAATACGATAGGGAACGGGGCCGTAAGTTACAGTGAATTAAACCATTCTTCATATCGTGACATATTTTACATCCTGCTATCATAACGTCGGTTAATCATTGCTCAGCCAGGTGTAATTTATTGTTACACTGGCAAAAATGCGAACGCCATAACGGTACGGCTGTATTTTTCCTTTGTAAAGTATGGTTCCAAGTACCGCCTAACTATGCTAATTTCAATCGTAACTCACATACGGTACAATTACGAATGTATTCATTCATAAAATTGATTCAGTGTTAACAACAGAGGAATATGGAGGGCAGATAAAGTGATATATGCGTTGGTGCCTTATCTTTACTTCCTCTTCGCTCCGCCTTCTACTTCTTTCGTGTTAAACCGATTCCGCGTGTTCGGCATAAGAAACGTCGAATATTTGTCATTTGAAGATATCTGCATTAGACACCGTGTATATTGGTCGATTTATTATCCAATGAATTTGAGCAGGATTCACGACGAATAACGCAACTTTCGATCAATTTCATTCCTTGCATTTTATGTTACCTTCGATCGTCCTTTCATCGAACCACATTTACCTACTCTTTATCGATCATTTTCATTTACGGAAAATAAATTAGAGATTAACCCGCTTATACCGAGAAGCCATTAGTTTAGCAGATATCTTAACTTCGGTTCGTCGAATTCAGCCACTTCGCGTCTCTCCCTGTCTTCCACTCATTAAATTTGACCAATGGAAGTTGAAGTATCTGATAAATTGATGGTCTTTCGATACAAATAGGCTAACAACTTTTCCCAGAGAAAATGTCCAGCTGGATGGATCAATGTTATAAAAACTATACGGTGCTATTTAAAAAAACTCAGCATCTCAAAAAGTCAAATTTATTTCAGACGTCTTTTGACAAAGTCAACGCGGGTAACGACTTACTTCGATTGGTCGTTCTTACTGACTCATCCCGTATATCTAAACTCACGAAGTCGTAATCATTCAGAGCCAACAATTTTCAGTCGTAAGCTTCGCGCGTTTTGAAGCATGGCGATTGAATCCTCGCGTCTTCAACGCTCACGCTCTCCTTAAAATCTCTCGCGATCCCGTTCGCTAATGAAGGGATGGTTAAAGAACGAAAGAAAAAACAGATGTCTAGTCCGACGCGCAATCAACACTCGATAAAGGTTTATCGCAGCGAACGCGAAGCGCGTGTATTTTTTCGTCTATGTTAAGCGGCTGATGGAACTGTTGCGAGCCGTGTCGCATTCCAGCCGGTTCCTCAGCAGCTCAGCTGAAATTCTCGGCAGCCTAGATGCCGGAAGCGAAATCCGAGCGGTACGCTCGTGAGCGCGTAATTAACGGGAGTTCCTGAACAGCCAGAGAATACGTAGTATGTGAGTGGCGGCGGTCGATATCTTGCGACCTCTCTCGGTCGACCGCCATCGGATCCGCGCTCAACATCGCACAGTCGTACAGGAGCGAAAAGAAGAAGCGAGTCTTACGAAACGAGATCCTGGCAACCGCATTCGTAATGCACCGGGCATTAAAGGCAGTTTATAAATATGCAACGAATGTATACACGTGTAGCTGGGCGAGAAAAAACGGCGATCAATATTTATGCGAACACGCGGTTGCGTTTGGGCATCGAGCGGGTTAATTCGAATGTCATCGGGAGATGAAAAAAAAGTCCTTTTCTGGAGGCGGTCCTTATTATGATTCTTAATTTACGGTCTTTACTTAAACATACTTAAAATACTGATGATGATTCGAGTCCACACGGGATGATTCTAACAATTAGGTCAAACTATCAAAAAAAAAAAAGAAAAAATACGTAAGTGATATTAATTCATGGAAGAAAGTGAATCTAATATCGTTTAGTCAAGGTCATAGGATACTCAACACTTTGCGAGATATTTTCTTTCTTACAAAAATTTTTAAGTATGTAATTAATTTAATTATTACACGAACATTAAACATTTAAACGTTTGATGATTAGATCTTAGCACATCTTAGTGATTATTTAAATACGAGTATCGGACTACTAAACGATATTTTTGGAACAGGCAAGAAACGTTTAAAGAATACTTGGAAAGTAACGGCGAAACTATAAGACCAAGAATGATATTCTGCGTAGAATTCTTTTTAGAACGGAATTCCGCTAGAATTCTTTTTCTAATGGGCAAAGTTAAAAGAGCGATACCAGTTAGTTTGAAACGTTTCACCTCCTTGCGAGCATTAGAAAACGTATTTATCTTTGCGCTAGTGCGAAATACATCATCTTCTTATCTAACAGCTAAACAATCGATAACAAGGCACCGCAGTACTCGGTTCGACCTACTTTTCTAATATCAACACTGAACGTTTTAAACGAGAAGCTTACTCAGTGGCTACGTGCCTTTACGGACTGAAATAATTCTTTCTTTGGGTAGCTTGACAAACTAATTGCGATTTTATAAACTATATTCGGTAAAACTTTATTTACGAGATAACGCGATTTCTTTACGATTTATAGAGTTACGGTGCGAATATTTTCACGTGATATGTCGAAAGAAAATGTATATTCTACGATTGAGAAAGAAGATTTTTGTAACAAAAGAAGACTAACGTTAGAATCGTTGGAAATGACATTTTAAATGTTCCATTTTAACACTACACATATCTACAAGAAAATACACGAGCTTCTAACGATAATACACGTTCTAACTATTTTTGCAATTGACTACAATCTCTCGAAATAGAAAGTGTGCACATACTTGCATTACTCCATAGACATATATATATATATTAATGAAGATAAACTAGATATCACACTGCAAAGTCTATTCTTCGTCATCGTTTGTCTCGTGCAATTGCTCTCGTTGAATGAATTTATCAGTAACGTTATCAAAACTTTCGAACCATCGCGCGTGTTATCGATTACCACAGATAGTTTAACGCTTTGTTATCACGTTGCATTATTAAACGTCCGGAAGATGCTCGAAATTTATTTCTTCGAAATCTATTACCATCTTCATCGCTCGTTCCTCGTAAAGAGGAAAGCTTTTCCTACGAAAAGTCCGAATTTACTTCGTCTCGTATCTTTCCTCTTCCTGGTCGCAGCGACAAAGCCGCGGCGCCTGGACCGGACCACGAGACGCATTGTTTACGCGCGCGTGGCGTAACCCTAAGGAGTGCGCAGAGCTTTTAAAGCAGGAAGGGGGCGAGGAAAAACAGGAGCATCGGATCCCGCGACAGATCCTCTCCGTTGCAGAGAGACGAGCGAGTCGCGTATACACCCACGTGCGCCGGTCGACGAGGTACGGAGAAGAGATTCGGGTTTCCCGCACGAAGGAGGAGGACGCGAGCCGCGAGACGAAGAAGAAGAGGAAGAGAGGAGAGGGCAAAGGCGGCTAATGGTAATGGTAGCAAGTCAGTGTCTCTCGGGCCGCCGTCGAAGCCGGTACATATTCACCTCGTCGTGGTCCACGTATGCACTCGGTCGCTTTTTCCTCGCGGTTTCGCGATATTTCGAAAGAGGGTCTGGATCGGTCGTGTCCTCTCTCCGCTTGGAAGCGTTCACCTTTCGAAGAGGAATCGGCGGTCTCGTCGATCGACCGAGGACGGGTTCTTCGATCGAGTAGCTCTTTTTCTCTTCCGGTCAGCGAGCTCTCCCTTTCGCGATCTCTCCCCGTTGGATCCTCTCGATCCGACCTTTGGCGCCGTGGCTCTTCTCGCCCCTATGAATCTTTCATCGGCGCTCCCTGGCTGAAAGTGTCGACTCTGCGAGTCGCGATCCTCGCCGATTTTTACGCGTAACAAGAGCGTCTCTCGTGCACACCGCTGGAGATCGCACGACGGCCCCCGAGGGAATGCGCGCAAGAAACGGCCACCGCCTGGAACGAGATTTCGTAGATCCGCGCAACCTCCTTTCTTGGCTGTCGTAAAAAAAAAAAAAAAAAAGGAAAGGAAGAAAAAAGAAACTAGCATGATTTACGAGTCGCGTCAATCGCCGCGGCTGATCCACGCCGCGAACTAATACGCGCCCGTCGCTCGTTCCTCGAATCGAATATTGGACCGATGGTTGCCATTTCGCGCTATCTGACGAACGAGGAATCGCCCAAGAGCCTCGAAAAGTGATTACACAGTCGAAATGAACCTGTTCTCGTGCTACGGTCGAGGATCAAACGCACTGTTGCTTTCGAGATTCCGTTGCCAGGTAGCGTTATTAGAAACTGATATTCCGACAGTATTCAGTTAGTTGGTAATAAAATCGGAATTATTTAACGAATGTAAAAGCTTGTTGAAGAACGTCGTGGGGTTCCATTGTTAGAGACTTTTGCAACGAATAAGTGAACAAACTTAAACGTGGTCGCGAAGTCAAAGCTACTTCATAAAGATAAGTCTATGAATAGTCCGCAATAAGTTATAACGATAAGTAATAATTGAAGAACGATAGTTACGGAAAACCCAGTGCCTTAATAGTATTTCTTCTCGTAATAAGTCGGTGAACGGACATAGTGATAAATTCAAGTTAATGATTGTGAGACTATTTTCAAGGCAAACCTATTTGATAAGAGATCTCGAAAAACAGCTTGACTTCGAAGCGGTTTGCAACGAGTCAATAGACAAATGCAGACAACGATCGCAGAGTTACATTCGTCCTTCGAATCGTCGTCGCAAGTGCAATTACCAGACAAGCCTGTCCGTTGAAGAACGTCTCAATTATTATCATTATCAAAGACTCAGGTTCGGCCAGGATTTTGCTTCGCAACGAACCGATATACGAGGTCAAACGCTGATCGTAAATCTGAAATCGCGAGCCTAATTAAAAAACGAACTCGTCCGTTGTAGAACGTCTCGAATTACCATGATCGAAGACACGTGTCTCAACGGTGATCTTTCTGCAACGAATCAATGAACGCACTCGAACAGTTATCGCGAAGTTATATTTACTTCTCAAATCATCCTTGCAAGTTCGGCTTATTTTCGAAAAAATTCCAATGAAATACGACGAAGATTCCTCGACGATCAACGAACAATGATCGCAAACTTAAATCTATTTTTAAATCGCCTTCGTAATTTTCAAACGAAAATCCGCGTACCGTAGATCATCTCGAGTTAACGATATCAAGAGCGAATTCTCAACAGTGTTCGTCTTCGCCACGAATTAACGAACAAATCGAGTCAGTGATCTCACGACTCCATCGAAACGCACTTCGAATAATCGCCTCGAATCGCTACCGAAATATTCACGCTGCTTGCAACGTGCAAACTCGAACGTTAATCGCAAAATTAAAGATCGCTGGAACCGTCGTTGCAAGTTCTACTCAAAAAATCAGCAAACTACCACGAACTGCCAAAGTATCGCGACACCATCGAGACAGTAACATCAGCAAGATCAACTGTACCAGCCGAGTCATCATCGCGTCAGAAGAGACGATCCACCGTGCGTTCGGCAAGCGTGCTCCTGTTCTCCACTGCGTTTACCAAGGTCGACATTCTCGAAGCCGATCCGTTCCTCGGAGATGACAGCGTGATGATAGAGGCGCGGAGGAACGTGCCGGTGCTTCCTGTGAGCATGGGGTAGAAATGTACCCCGGAAGGTCAGCGTGGACCCGGGGCGTCCTGGCCCTCGGAGTAGGGGCCCTGTTTCTGCTGGCATGGCGGATCGACACGGCCGGCGACGCGTTGTCTACGTCCACGCCGATCGATTCGGACAGGAACTATTTCAGCGTGGCTGTCGCGTCGTCCCGATCGAGCAGTCGGCGCGACATCCACGGGAAAAAAGAGGAACGGCCGAACGACGAGCCGGCAATCGAGGGGCAGGATCGACAGGCTTCCAGCCAGGATTATTCAGCGACCGACCAAGAAACGCGGACCCCGACCGACGTCCATCGGAATGCCGAACCTGACGGGGAACACGAGGCCAGCTATTCGGAGGAGGAGGAGCTCTCGCTTCCGTCGTCGGATCCTCGAAGAAACGAACGTCCGAAGAGTTCTTTGCGCGGAACGTCGCCTGCGACGAGGGATTTCGAGACGACCGATGGAGAATCGACGAGTCGTACGGTGACGAGCTTGGTGGAATCGTCGGATTCCCTGGCAAGCGACGCGTCGCAAAGTTACACGGTCGATAAGTCGCCTGTAAGAAATTTGGAGAGCGACGATGGAAAGAACGAGGTAGATGGAGAAGCTACGAGTTTTTCGATGGCGAGTTCACTTCCACCGTGGAATGTTGTGAAAAAGGATGGTAACGCTGATAGCGAATCGAAGAGTCACGTGGTGGAACCGAGGAGAAATACAGAGGACGAAGGTAATTCTAGATCGGCGGTTGATTGTATCGAGAAGCCGCTTCCGTCGTCGAACTTCGACAAAAATGATCTCGTAGAAAAGGCAGAAGGCAATCGCGTGTCGATAGACGGTTCAACAAGAAGCTCGTTTCTATCGTGGAATGCTGAAAGGAATGATAAAAATGACGGTGGATCGAAGAGTTATTTGGTCGAAAGGTTACATCCGCCGTGGAGTTTCGCGAGAAATGATCGGAGAAACGACGATCGAAAGTCGGTAAGTTATTCGGTGCCAAGTTCCTTTCCAATATGGGATGTGAAAAGGAATGACGGCGAATCAAAGAGTTATGCGGTGGACAGCTCGCTTCCGTCGTGGAGCCTGGAAAAAAAACATGGGATAAAAGATGAAGACGACGGTGGTTTAACAAGTTACGCGGTGGAAAAGTCATTTCCGCTATCGGCTTCTGAAAGAAGCGATTACATCGGGAATGAGAATAATGGTGCGTTGACGAGTTATTTGGATGAATCTCTTTCGTTGCGGAATCTGAAGAAAAACACGGGAAACGAAGATAATTACGGATTGATGTATTTCGCGGGAAATCGTACGGTTTCTATAGAAAATGAAGATAATTACGAATCTATAAGCGATCCGTGGAAGAGCGCAATTTCATCGGCGCATTTAAAAGAAACCGATAACGCGTATGGTAAAGGTAATGGAAAATCAATTAATCGCGCTGTAAAAGTGTCATTAACTCGCGAGGAAAGCGATCGTTCGCACAACGATTATACATCGACAGGCTACTCTCGTGAAAATTCACTTGTTCCATCGGATTCTAAAAAGATCGATCTGACAGGAAATAAGCATGGGCCGGCGTACAGATCAATTACGAGGAAAAGCGAAAGTTATTGGAACGAAAACTCCCTTCGGTTATCGAATGCTGAAAAGATCGAGCTCGTAGAAAATAACCGCAGACCGTGGAAGGTTCCAATTACAAAGAGGAGCGATCTCGCGTCGTTGAAAGATCCAAAGAGACGAACGAACGATAATGATGAGGCGAATTATACGATGTTTAGGAGCGAGGAAACTGGAAACACGAGCGAGCAGGATGAGACTCGGTTTTCGAAGGATGACGAAGAGACCCGCGACGCGCTCAATGGCTCGGCTGTCGGTGAAAGGAGCGACGTTAAAGAGAATTTGTCGCACCGAGTGAATGGGCAATCGATGAATGAAGTCGGGAAGAGTTTGGGGCGAAGTTACTACTCGGACGCGGGCAACAGCCTTTCGCTAACCTTGCACGAGCAACGCGATGAAAACGATGACGAAATCCATAGTCTGGCAAAAATGGAAAGTACTGCTATCTCCACGCGACATTCGCACTCTCTGCAGAACGAATTAAATCACGAATTAACCTCTGTAAGCGACATGGAAAATCGAACGCAACGAAAACTCCTTTCGTACGATGTATCGTCGGCTTCTAAATCGACCGAGCGAAAGGAAATTCTTTGGGATATAAATAACGAAGATCCTCGTCATCGAAATGACCGATCAATCTCGACGGAATCTCGATTCGACCGGAGGGTCGAAAGGAAGCTAAACGTCGGATTCTCGGACGAGATCGTCGGTGATTTCCATAATTCCGACCAGCTATCAGGCTTTGAAAAGGCAGACAGGGAAGAAGGATACAAACGAGACGAGGAATCGATCTCGGGATCGGCCGATTCCTCCCGAGCCAAGCCGCCTGTTCTCGCTGGAATGCAGAAGGACCGTGTGCTTTTTTTTCGCGGCGATCACGGGCCCACTCGATCTTCCGCAAAGACGTCCGAGCCGTTCAGAAGCCGTAAAGGTCGAGCGGTGGAACGGAGTCGCGGCAACATCCTTGAAAGAGAAACGCGCGAGACGAGATCTCGCGATCGATCGCCTCCGGCCACCGATCCTTCCGTGGATTTTCGTGAGATGCACGCCGCGCAAGGTTACGCCGAGACGCTCGCCGGATACGAAATAACGGATCATCCAGATCAACGCGATGCGAACGTTCGTGAAGCCGGTCCTGCTTCCTCTCCGCTTCGTGGAAGCGGCCGATTGTTTGACGAACAGATAACGACGGTCTCTCCGGTGACCGATAAGTCGGACGCGGTGCAAGAATCGGCCGGCGAAAAGACTTTCGGCGAATTAAATTTGCGCGATCGCTTCGCGGATATACGAAAGGATGGAAGGAGATTGGAATCGGCAGACGGGATGTTGTTTGACACGAGTAGAGTGCAACAGTTGGGAGACGAACAGGTAGAAAGGAATATTTTAAGCGGAAAATTGTTCAGTTTGGCGAGCGAAACGCTGGAGTTGCAGGATAAAAACGTATCCGAGCGATTGAATTCGCACGACGACTGGTGGGATGATCGAAGGTTCAAAGTGGATTCGAGTGATGGAAGATCGTATAGTTTCTTAGAACTAAGAAAGTCCGAGAAGGATGAAGCGTCGCAGAAATTTTCAGACGTTCGAGCACTTGCAACTGGATCGCGAGATACGAAATCGTCTGAGGCTACGGTTACCATAGGAAATCTCGGAAGGGAAGGCAAGTCCGAAGAATTGAATTTGCTTAATGAGCTTTCGAACGATCAGAAACTTGGCACGGAAGCCGCTTCGAAAGATCAGCAATTATCTTCATCGTTCTTTCGGAAGGATGATTTCCACCGTGAGAAACAGTCGAGTATTCGTCGAAAGAGATATACGAATTACTATTCGCCGCAGTCCGCAACCCCCATGGCATACGTGCACATTCAACCGGTGTATCCGGTACCAACGGCACCAGCTCCGAGCCGGAAGTGCGTACAGTGTATGTTTGTTTACAAACCGTGTTCTTCGCCACCAAGACCTCCGCCATTTAAGAATGCTTTTCCTACGAATAAATATCAGGATTTGGCTCTGAACTGGCATGGACTTAAATACGGTGAGTAACGGAAGGTTAAATGTCAAATTTTTACTACTTTCAATACGTTTTCATCCAGCTAATCATCTAGTCGATTATATCTAGAAACATATTTTCGAGGGAAGAACAACTCTTGTGCGTATTATTGTAATGGAATTGAAATATTGCTAGAAACGAAGCAGTCGTATGAAAAATGTTAGTGTCAATTACACAGTTGATAGAGCGTATTGTATCGAGGTAGGAAACTCGTGAGAACGTTGATTTCGTCTGTTTCTTTATTTGCTCAAGGCATTGAAAGGGAAGGATTTATGGTGTTTGAATGGAGTGCGCGTGTGGAATCTTTTCTTGGAAAAAACGAAGGTGTTTGGAAGAAATAGGAAACAGGATTGGCAAACGTCGAACGATTCATTGGTCATGACGGTAGGAGTTGTTAGGAAAAATTGTGAAATAGAAATAAAAGTTGCAAACGTTTCTCGTTGAACGTACAGGCGACGAATGCAGTTGCGCGCAATTAAAGTAAATGTCACATTTGTAATAAACTTGCAGCCAACGAAGTAAAAGATAATTAAACTCTAGAATTTCTTTTCTAGGATGTGAAGTTTTCTAAAGTCTCTGGTGTACGTTCTCCTTATAAACTTTCTATTTCGTATGCGTCGTAGATGATAAAAATGTTGCAGGATAGTAAACTAAAATTGAAATTCCAAGTTATTCCTTGTGACTTTTATCGCGCATAATACTGAACGCATAATAATTGACATAAAACGTGAAATGTCATGCTATGTCTAAATGCACGTATAAAACAACATTCTAATAACAAAGTTACGTAATCGTCAGATGTTCGTCCAAATTATTTATTTATTTATTAGGCATATAATACAACAGAAGGAAATGTAGGAGTTACAACGTTACAACGGAAGCTAAGTCACGAGTACAACAGAACAGCAATAGACAAATAGGTACAAAAAGATATTACATTAACGATTGTTTGAGCGTTGACTATCGTAAACGCCGAACGTCTAAACCTGTGAAAGGATTCAGAGAAGAAATCAACTCGATCAGACATTACATTAGCATAGCACATATCCTGGTAATCGTGTCGCTGTTTCTAGTATCGTTCACGAAGAATTCAACCCGGAAAGCATTATGCAAAGAACGCGAACACGCATTAAAATTTACAACCTGAGGAAGCCGAGGGCAATCAACGAGATTATTTATAACCTTGAATAAAAAAAAAGAATATCGGCTGTCTGTTCTCCAACGTGATCGTAATATTCAATTTATGAAGTATGGGATCATTATAAAATTATGGTCGCGGCTGTATACCGAACAACCAAGTGGACGTAAGATAAAACACAAGAATTTATGCTGTATTTTTTCGACAATTTTCGCGCGGTTACATCGATCGTGCAAGACCATATGACACTAGCATATTCCAAATGGAAATTGGAGAGTCGTAAACGATTCTAACGGCGGTAGAAATTTTAAAATGCCTATCAAATCTGATTAAAACACAAAAACCTACTATTATATATCAGTTATATTAGTATAGACTCAGTATTATGTCTGTTTAATTAGTAAAATTGCGGCGTTTGCCGCTAATGGTCTAAGAACAATGCATTGTATGAAAATACAGCGCTGAATCATATCAGGCGGCCTAATCGTCTCTCTTCTGCTCGCAGAAAGAAAGCAGAAGAAAATGCACGTGACTTTAGAGCGGAAGTCTGCTCGTAGCGCGCTCGACGAACGAACCTTAATTACGCTTTTTCCGTACGTTCACGGGGGTCGCAAAATTCGTTGAACGTATAAAACGTCGCTAGAGCATATCCTCTGGCGTTGATTGCAATTTATTGCTGCACCAGGTTCATTCCTAGAAAAACCGCGCCGACGAAACATCGTTCGGTTAATGAGCCGCGTTCGAGGCTCCTCAAGTTCGCCGCGAGGGTCGGAGGTCGAATCTCCGATCGACCTAACACGAGCGGCCGTGCCTTCACTCGACTTCCGTTTTCTCGGTCGGAGGAGCCCTGAGGTGCGCTTCGTTTCGCTAGGTTTGGATTTCTACGTCTTTCGATCACTGTGTTTTTTAGATATTTTTTTTAAAGATTCATTCCGCTTACCTTCGTTACCGATGTTCTTTTGCGTAATCGCATGGAAACTTCTGTAACTTTCTAATGTCTCTGATAAAAGTGGAAATCTGTGATCCAATTGTAACTTTTCGTCGAATAGTTGCAGACTATCTTTCGTTTTATCTCGATATCAAATAATATTTATGGGATTCTAAGGGATTTATAAATTTTGAAAGAATCTAGCTAGAGTTTGCGAAGGATTTTAGAAACTTTCTATATGATTTCTATGAAGTTTTGACAAAGCCTTCGTTCTCAAAATTAATAAAACAATTAGTAGAGATCTTTCGACACGTTCGTATCTTACTTAGTTCATCTGGATACGATTTTGCGTATAAGTTTGTCCGTTGAAAAATATATAAGCTATATGCTCGAGACAAAACTTGTTTATTGCTTCTTATCGTTGGCATTTCAGTACCCTGAAGAGGTACGGTAACGATTACACCGTGGGGTAGAGGAAACGAATGAGAGGAGGAAAAACGTAAATGGAAAGAAAAGTTCCACGCAAAGGTATTTGCGTAGGCACGTACCATTGAAGAACGACGAAGGAACTAAAAATATCGGCATATCAACGTGCCGGCAGATGTACGCGTGCATTCGCACGCAGAAAAGTGCGTGATGTCTGAGTAAAAGTGTGTTCAAGTAGGGATGGGATCGAGAGAATCGCAAGCGCTATCGATACTTGATAAAATACATTATCCGAATGATTCTAAAAGTCATCGTGCTGCTTGCGAATAATTTGAGAAACATCAAATAGCAAATGAGAATAAAAGTAAAATGAAGTATTTTTCTGTGTAACGCTAAGAAACGATAGATTTCACTCTGTGACTATCTTTCTCAAAATCATTTTTCTTTCTCTTTTTGTTTAAATTTCTATAGCATAAGCCATCGCGTCGGTTTCATAGGAAAGTGACACACTTTACCCTCTAAATATTTATCGCGTTATCTGTTCTCAATTGGTATGGATTCGGTAAAAAAATAGCGAAATCGTTTGATAAGAAGCTTATTGTATCGGAGACCTAGATCATCTAGCTAGAACACCGATGGACGTAAAAATCGAGGCTTGTTTGATTTCTAGGGACAGCGATTATGCACGAACTTAATTAAACATTTATATTATACGAACATAATGATGCATGAATCTAATTAATAATTTAGAAAAGTTCAAAGATAAAATAAATTAAAGTCAAATAAACGAAACAATTGTTGTAAAGTTTCAATTCGTATAATTATCGTTCTCGTTTGAGTAAATCGAATGTAGCAGTTGGAAGAAATATCCTGATCCAAGTAAGAGTTAATTTAATTTTTAATATAAAAAAAGCACTGACGTTTCTATTATTCCAACATCTTTGTCTCCTTATTAGTTCAGATACGGCAGGCTCCACTGTATTTCGAAATACTTTCCAGTTTTTCCAAATTACATAGCTGGTTTTTTACCAACCACCATTGCTGTTATTTAAAATACTTTCACGCTACTGCTATACGACTAGTTTTTTGCTCGCATAGCACGAACTCCGGCATGGATTCCCATTAATTACGTCACGAATGCGGTTAATGACCGGTATCAATCACAAGAACGTACAACATAATCGAATTGAACACGATTCTTTGCGATCGTTGGTAGAAATGCACGGTCCTGGTGGCCTCGGCGAGCATCTTGTTCGCCGTCTTTTAATTAACGCCATTCCCATCAGCTAATATTAATTGAGTTTTTTTTTTTTATTTAATATGTATAACGTAGCATCAATTATTACGAAATAAACTTTTTGCTAGTTATACAGCTTGCATGTAATACTCAGCAATTTTATTGTAGTATTGGACGAACACTACATTCCTCTACTTGATTATGCAATTTTCAGATGCTTTTCAGTAATTGATATTGAATTTTATACGATAGAGTATAATGGTGGTAAACATGTTTAAATACATACTTTATTTATCAGATTGGACTAAACACTTTTTTGATTCTTCGAATGAAAATGTTCATTTAAATTTATCAGGTTCTTTTCTTCTAAGGAAAAATTATTTTCTAGGTGTTTTCTGATATTCTTTGATTTTATGAAATCTTAAAACAATTCAGATTATATACAAAATGTACTATACGACATTCTTATCGATATTTTTTGGTCAATTATAAGGTCGAGTTTATTATTTCTGAAACGTTATATGACATTTTTCACATGCTACTGCCTCACTGTACACAAGAATTATCATAATCTGTACATTGTAATATTACGCTTCAATGAACTTTGAAGACATCGCGAATGTTTCCTCAACATACCTACCATTTTTAGCCTGTCTTCTTCCTTGATAAAACATGCAGAACTTCATTCTTAAAGTTATGAATCAACACAATATCAACCGCAATGACACGATATAGTACCAAGCTAATTATCTTTGCACACGTATTTTTGCAATGTTATATCGTGACAGATATCACGATCTACTATTTATCGGGTACGATGCATGATTTCCGACCTTTCTCGTTTGACCATACACAGGTTCGAGATGCTATCTGATAACAGATATCGAAATTGACATCGTTATTTGTACAGCGCGGTACAAAGAAGCGATGCACGTGTTGCAAGGATATTTGTAATTAAACTCGTCGTGGTCGCTTTGATTAAAGTTTGAAAAATACCGAGTATCGACTACACGCACATTTTCGAAAGATGAAACTCGGAACGAGCAATTACTCGTATCCATAATTAGTGACTGGTTATACATCATCGCCGATAGCAAAATCCTATGTTTTAATTACAAACTTAGCGGATGATATACGGAACGAGTACTAGAAATCTTTGTCTCGATTTAATGAATTATTAAACTTTCAAGTATAAACGTTAACGATAGGTGGCTATCTTAATGTTTCGTTATCGTCCGTACTGTTATTAGATATGACATTTTTTTTTCTTCGTTGAAAATAGCGAGAAAAGATCAAGTTTGATAATAGCGTTTGTTGAACTAGATTTGTCATCGTATTGGAAATATTTTAGCAATTACGTCACAAAATAGCAGAGATTCAAAATAACAGCTGTTTTAAACATTTTTGGGGGAAAGATCATCGAGTGAGAATTAATTTCTCTTAAGAAGAATTACTTAAATGGAAACCAGTTATCGATAAACCTCAATGAAATTTCTCAAAAAGGAAACGATTAAAGAATATTAACTTTCAATTGTTCTCGTTACGATCACCGATATGAATGATCAAAATTTTGCCTACCGGTAACCAATATAAATGATCGGAATTCTTCTCGGTTACCAGTGGTTATCGACGATGAAAATAAAATTCGGGCCATCGATAATGGTCATTGGTAATCAAAAAGAAAAAGAAAAATTCCGATCATTTATATCGTATACTGGTAACCAAAATTAAATCCCCCTTATCGATAACGATTACTGGTAACAAAAAAAAAGAGTTTAATTAAAGATATTTATCTCTTATACCATGATTTTTAAATTTTGTCTTATAGCAATTACGATATCCGCTAAATAGTCGTATTTATCTTAGAATATGCTAATTAACATTTGAAAGTTACGATTACGAAAGAGTAAAATAATTATCTGAAGTTTTATGAGAGGTAACAATCCTTTACCAATTTGTAATACGTATTATTAACGTCGCCTTAGTCAGATCATAGCACAAGAAGATTACCGCCGAGACTGCGTGGATACCGTGTGAGTATTCGCAATGTTGCATGGCCATTCGTGTCAGGGTGGTCATCCACGTGCACTGGCCTTCGAGGAAGGCCTCGTAACGCGCTCTTTATTAGCGCACTGCTTGCATACCTTTATTAACATTCCGATCGGCGACGATGTAACTTGTCGATGCACTGATGATCCGAGCCAGAGCAGAGTTTTATGCCTCTCAATTATTAATGGCAACGAGTGGTGAATCTTCGAGCACTGTTACGTCGTATAACCAATCTACTAGGAACTCGTAAAAATAAATTTCTTGATTTAACAATGATGGAAAATTAACGGTAACGAGAGAAAGCGTCGGCTATGTCGCTCACTGTCTTTTAACTTATTAAGCACCGTATCTTAACGTACGATAGCACCGATAAAAATTTATTAAAAAATTGCGAAGAAACGTAAACTTTGTACAGGTTTCAGGGATTTTGCTTCGTTGTTAAATAATCGCCGAATAATCGATCGTGAAACGCAGAAAGGAAAATTCATCGCAAGTCGACGAGCATATCTAACGCGTCAACAAGTTGCCGTGACTCAGAAGAATACATAGATTTTAACTTTTATGGTAGCAGCTACTTGATGTAGCCACTCGGGCTTAATTTTTTACGGTAGTAACTGCTCGAAAAGTCCACATTAAAAATGGTAATTTTCCTCGTAAAATTTTAATTATAATTACATGGTACCACGAAAGATCAACATGTGAAATTGCTGCACTAAAAATAAGTGTTAAAAATCATGAGATATAGCGACTTTCGTCGAACTATAATTACCTGTAATTCTAGAGACGAAGGAAGAGAAAAAACGCTGGTGTCTAGACGCATCCGCACACGAACCCGTTTTTTCTTTCGTTCTATCGTTATTTCCATGACTTTAACCAACCATCGGCTTCTGATTTCTGAACTCGTCTTGTATATTTGTTGACGACATAAAAAGCCGAAAAATCCGAACGAGATCAAATATTATAGAAATTATTATGCGAGTAGGAAGGAAACAATTTGTAGGCTACTGAACATAAAAATCTTATTACAAACTACTTTAATACAAAATTGTTTGAAATTCTCTTTCTACTCCCTATCCTTTTAATTATATTTTCCGATCGTCGTATCCTCACAACGAGCCGTCTTGCATTCGCTCGCTCATTATATCCATACGCATGGAATTTAATCATCGTTAACAACCGATAATGAACTACGCATATAAGCTAATAACTATTTACAGAACCGCGCGTAACAATTACGGTTAATCTTTGTCGCCGTAGGAAAAAGAGACTTTGCCATTTCAATTCTCACACATTCCACCAACGTTTCTTCTAATCAACGTCCGTCAGGTCGTCGAAGCATCACGCGAGACGATAAGCGTAATTTACAACGATATTACGGCACCCTCGAACCCTTAACCCCTTCTCTAGCCGCACTACATCTATTTACTCTTATTTCACGCCGTAAATTTATTCCTGGTTTGCTCAAACATATACGCACGCACAACGCGCGCACACACGCGCGCGCGTCGTCGTAAGTCTGGTCTTTCCCTCTCTTTTCTTATTTCCTCTGCAATAAACGCGCTCGAGATGTTCGCTCGCGCTATTTCATCGCTTCCTGCCGTAACCTTTTCAGCAAGACAGCGAACCTGGCCCACGAGCAGCAGGTATGTACAACGGGACTCTTGTGAAAATGTGATTTACGACTTGATTAACCAGTCGTATCGCGCTGCTGCTTTCCCCTCGTGCCCGTGCAGACGCAGCGCTGTCACGTGGACTTGTCGGACGCCGCGAAAATACCAACAACGAGGTACAATCGAGGAAATCGCTCTTGGAATTGGACACTGTAGTCGATCGAACGAGAAGAGGAAGGGAGCATGAACAAAACGGTCGCGTGATCGATGCTGCTGTAGTAGTTATTGGCTGCCAAGTGTGCACGCTCGTGGACAAACCTGTGGCGGAATTGCCTTAAGGCGAATTTACGCTGCTTCGCTTTGGAGGGACACGGCGGATGAACGCTGCTTTCGTTTCTTTTTTCGATAGGCGGATGAAAGGAGGATGAAAGCAGTCGTTCACCCGTCATGTGTAAATTCGGTTTCACCGCAGACCCTGGCTCAGCCGAATTAACCATTTTTTTTAGCAACTGTGAGCTGACTTTGCTTCGTACGTGCATCGAGCACGTGCACTTGTTTACATCTACTGACTCGTACGTTACATCGACTATAGGTGCAAATTGCAATACACACCGAGTGCTGCAAGTGTAAACCTTTGATCTTAAATAACGAGCCTGACTCGTCATGGTAACCCAACGTATAATAGAACTGCATTCACATGAACCTGTGGGAAGACAAACAGTTTGTAGAATCGCGGAGTTCGTATGATAGGAGCTCACGCAAATGAATTCGACTGGCGGAAGTTCAAATAGTTAACTAAAATTTGATTTCAATAAATAATGTTTATAAATTGTTCTGTATTTTATGCGAATTTGTACGCAAATCCATTTTCTCGTATTTCAGTCACGAATGAAAAGGTGAAGTCTAAGCAGGCATTTAATGTTATAACGAGTACTGTATTTTGGGTGTTTTATGTGAATTCTACTTGTAAAACGGTCAGAGATAAGAGAAGAATTTCAAGAACGTCAGGTATGCCAAGTATAAATTGTATTCCAGATAATTAGTTATCAAATTCCTTGTTCTTAAATATTTATCCTATACCTTCCTAATATGATGGTACAACGAACGCTTTTTTAATGTAATACGTATACGTCGAGATAGTTAAAATAATTTTTCAAAAACCATTAAGCCTATAGTCATACGTAGTTGTAAAACACGGAGAAAGATATATGTTTCACTTATCTGCATGATACTTTTTCATTACACAGTGCTGAATTAACAATCGTATAATTGGTAATAACAGCTGTATCCGCCCGATTTTCGCGTGGTAGATGATTAGATGTTACCGCTGATGCATGATTAACCAGGATAAAATGCCATTTATCATGCTTTCACTGGAATATCGAATCAAAGATACTCGGCGCATTAGCAATTCAATCGAATCGATCTCGCTCGCGCGTGTATCATTTCAACGTGTTGACAGCTGTTATTCGTTTTATCCGAGAAATAACGTCTCCGAAGCTTATGTAACGTAGTTGTAACTACCTTGTTCGCCACTTCCATACAACACGAGATTCCTCTAGCGACAGGCAAGGACATTTGCAAATAAATTACGCAAGTAATATAATTACTATTTATTAGAACGAAGCTCGTTGTTGATCAAAATTGTTAGGAGGCCACTGCGCGATGCTTAGTCAGAAATTAAACATTCGTAGATCTTGCAGAAACGAACTATAGCTCGCTGAATGAGATTTCACATGGGCTACATTCAATTTACCATTCAGATCGAATGATGTTTGCTAGGACGATCGAATAAAATTTGATCGAATCGAATAAAACGAATTGGACGTTTCTGAATGCATTTGTTGTAACAATTTCCTGTCTACGTTACACGTGCATATATTTGCCAATTTAATAGATTCAACTAGCCAGGATTTTTAATTATTCTAATTAGAAATTTGACTCGGTGCTGACTATCAAAAGGCAGAAGTTTTTGAATCGTTCCATTCATCGAAATACAAGCCTTGGTTCATCAACCACTTTGTCAAACCTCTCGAAAGCTGGCGGATCCCTCTTCCACAGTCTTAAACACTCTCAATCAATCCCCTCGGCAGTCTAAACAAATCCGATTGTATTTCTCTTCCCTAACGAGGCGTCAGGCGAATTCTGTCGACGAATCGATCGACAGACGCAACGAAAATAGCGTCGGTGTGCTATTTATGCAAGAATGGTCGCAACGTAAAAAGCGTTAAAACAACGACGACGACGACAGTTAAACAGAAACTATCACGAATAAACGGAACGAAAGTTACTTCGGTAGGAAACAGTTGCACGACGTGTACGAAAGCAATCGCAGAAAAATAAGAACGAGAAGCCGTTTCAAGGTTCAGACTGAGTCTCCTAATTCAGGATAAAGACGAAAAATTCGTGGAGCGAACGTTTTCACCGTGGTATATCGTGTTTAACGGGCGTGTGTAGACTTTCGTGACTGACTGTAGATCGTAGATGCACGAAAGCGTGGAATCAGGAAAAGAAGACGAGGAAGAGCGTACTCGGAGGCTCCTCGGAGGCTGCCGCTTGTTTCCTTCACTCGCAAGATACAATGCAATCCGTTGCAACGACGCAACGCGCCCGAGGCAATGCAACGCAACCTGCGGCCGCTTTGAACTGTTCTTGCAGCTTGTAGATACATATATGTATAACGTGTCTCGTGGTATCTCCGACAATCCAAACAGGAGAAGTCGAATTTCCTTCCACATCGGCAAAAGTTTCGGTGCTCCTTCTCCTTGGTAACTAGCTCGTGAATTATATTTTTTTATTGTTCGATAACGCGACTGGTCCCTTAACGTATACATTTTTCTTCAGTTTAGATAAAGATAATTCTGTATAAAATGTTTAGTAAATATTTAATATATTAAATGTTTACTATCTCAAAGCTTCGTTTCCAACGCGAGGCTTTATGTATTTAATTATATATTAAACGTAAAGCATTTGATTTCAAAAGGTAGCGCCCAACGAATTTTTCTCTCATCGAGTCGGTTCGAATCGACTCATAGCATTACGTGCATTACATGATTCATACCGATTACAATGCAGTGAGAAGGTTTCGTTTTACTTTTTCCACTCATTTCGAATAGAAGTATCCGCTTCTTTAGTTTCCCTTACACGTCTCGTAATTCCGCGCAACGTGCAATTTACACTTCCTTAGATCGTCTAAACGACGACACCGAAGAAAGTACTTTGAATTGCTAAACAACGTCACCTTTCCCTTCAAACGCTTTAACTGTACGTGTAATACCTATCGTAAACTCCAAATCCTCGCCGCGGCGTATTATTCATGATACATTGCAACCCCTAACGCGGGGAAACTTATTTTACGATTTAATCTCAGTGATCTGGCCGTGAATAACATCATCCATCCTTGACTGAAAGAAAAGAGGTAGAAAAAGGATACAATATCATCTTCCTCAATAATTTACCATCAACTCCATTTCTTACGTTATACGCAATCTTTATTCCGAACGACGCCAGCTACTCTTGGAATCGTACTTACAGCACTGGCATTTATAATTATGTAAATCAGCTTCGATTAAACCATGGAGTCCGTGTTTTCCTTCCTTCGTGTTTCTCTTTTCCTCTTTCTTCCTCTCGTCCCGACGTCGCGGTGCACTCCGCTCTTTTTCCTTCCGCGAGAGAATGAATGGAGGCACGCGTGTTATTTCGCAATCTGTGGCCAAGATCGCGCTGTAAATTTCGCCACTAACTACGTTACTGAAATTCCTCGTGGTGACCGGACACACGTCTTCCTTTCTTCTCACCCCCGCGTGTATCTCAATCGGCTTGTTTATTCTTCCATGGTCCCAGGGACAATGGCCACCAGATGCACAATGGTCGCGATCGAAAGCAGAGAGCGGGAGAGAGAAAGCAAAGAACTAGACCTAGAAGGCTAACGGTATCCACGTTCCGTGCAAATCTACCTTTGTTTCTGCCATTTCGAAGGGCTGATACTTTATCGTCGCGCGCCTATTGAAAAGCGTAGCGTTTGTTTCCTATCGAATTATGGTTGAGTTATGCATCGCAGACGTATTGTCGCTGTACTCTTTGGCTCGAGTCTTTCGCGCCGGATTTATCGATGTTACAACCTTCCGTCACGAGATAAAGCAAGTTTCGCGAGGTTTGCGAAGATGTTTGAAGAGGTTTGAGGAGTTCTGTAAGTGTTTTGTAGAGCGTAGTTGACGTTTTGTTTGAATTTCAAAGATTTTGTTCTGGTTGGTTTCTTGTCGCTTTATCGTAGCTTTTATGGTAGAAGACTGTTTTAAACAAAGTTACTGTCTAATGCATCGGTGCATGGCAGTTCTTCAGCAGCCATCCTAAGACACCTTCTTTGAAAGTTGTCATAAAACATATTCAAATATCGTCAAACATATCTGATAGGTATACGCTATAACATATCAGCTGCGAGCAATGCTCTATTAATTTTTCAAATTTCAAACGTATTCTTCAAGTCTTCACGTAAAATCTATGGCAATTATAATTCTCAAAATTGTCCTTGTCTTAACGTTACGTACCGTTCTTGCGGTGCACTCGATCTTCTCTATAATTCTTCAAATTCTTTCAAACTATCTTCTCTTACCATACGTAGTTCGTAAGTTTTGCTTCATGTCTCGTTCCTCGGCACCAAAGTGTTTTATCTGTTACTGTATAATTAAATAATAAACAACAATAGGAGGAGAACGATTAAACGTCGTTAACAATTATTTTACAGAAAGGAAAATCGATTTAAAATGCTATTGTATTTCGATAGTTTCCTTATCCTACCAACGCGTTAAAAATCCTCGACGACGATCGTAAAAAGTTTCTCACTGCGGCAAGTTCGTTAGAAACCGTTCGAGGCTGATATCTCGTGTAGATTTTCACCAAACTGCGGGCAGCAACCTCAGCACGCTGCCCGTTTCACATAGTCGATTCGACTTCAAGACAGATCGTTGGAGCTGCAATGGTGTGCAGCATTTTCAGGCGATTCGTATCCCGGAAAGAGCAAAGATCAGGAAAAAACATCGCGCCGATTCACGGCAAACAAGCGGCGAATCGACATAAGTCTACATCTGACTATCTGCATATCCGTCTTCTTCTTTTCACGAGCGCCCATAGATTTCGTGTTTCCTACTATTCTGCTCGTGTACGTAACCATCACGGCCTCGAACACGTCCACGCGGACTCTCGCATCAGATCTGGCTACACGTGTTATTATTCAATAACAGGTGTAATGCCAGCCAGCACTATGCGCCTCTAATCCAGCTGCGTGCGAGGCAAACAAAACGTAGATGCACCACCGGATACCACGGCCGGTTATTATCTGCATACGTGAGAGTACTGGCAGTTTATACCTTGTGTTATATGGTATATGCTATGGTGTATGCATACAAGGTGTCCCAGTATCGCAAGATATATTATTTTTGCGATTACGCGAAAGTCAAGAGACTCTCCGGATCGTCTTCTTTTTTCAGCTACGCTACAATCCTTGAATTCGTGTATTTCAATCTGCGCTCGTTTTTACAAACGAAAAGTGTTTTAAAGAAATGAATATAAGACCGAAAGGAGAAATCACGCGTATTTTGTTCAAGATGAGGATATCTTTTAACGTTAGAAAAAATATAATTGGATCGTAAATGATTAAAAGAAAGCAGCGAGATTGATAAAGGTATGCTTTAATTAATTATCTCAATTATTCAAAGATATTTACTATACAGTTTCTTTTTTCTTTCTGCGCGTTCTATGTTTAAAAGCGTTGCATATACATTGTACGTTTTCCTTTATTCCATCGAGTAAATTCTGGCTACAGGAATTCAGTATGAAACTTATAGCGTTCTAGTTATCGAAACGAAATACGACAAAATTTAGAAACTCGAAAACGGAGTAAGTGCGACAGAGTTAGGAAAAATACATGGTACTGTAAAAGCCACGGTCACAGACGTTAAAAAAGAAAAATATGATATTGAAAATTAGCATATCCTGCGCAAATTCTATATTTCCAGAAAACAGCACCAATCATCTTACTTATTATACACTTACTTACTTACTTACTTACTTACCTTCTTCGATATTCCACGCTCGTTCGTACAAAGTTTATCACGCGATATTTCCCACATTCCATCGTGTCCGCCACACGCCCCCAATCTCTCGCCATTACTCGCAAACGCCCAACTGCCATCGATTTCCAGCTTTTCGATGTTCTCTCTATCGGAGCAACGAAACAAGAGATAAAAGCGAATCAGCCGGATACGCGTCGCATAAATAATTCCACGCGTGTATTCCATAGTGACGAAGATCGCGATATTCTGCATCGGAAACCCACGACCGGCGAGCGTAATTAAGTATGAGCAATTAAACAGCGAGTCGTGCGTCTATCTTTCGTCTCGTTATTCCGCGAAACGCACGTTGAAATCCGCATGTCGATTAATCGCGTTGTCGTTGTTATCAACGATAGTTTTTAGGAGAGAAGGTGAAGCAATTTAACGAAGAGTAACGTTGGCGTATGCAAAGCTCTTGTCGTTTATTAGGATATCGTCTTATCGCATTTCCCGCTCCAATCGCCTGATGAAGATGATAACATCAGGTGTTTAATCGTATAGAATCCGAGATTAATTGGTCGATCGATAGAGAAAGAGAGAGAGGGGGGAAAGAGGGGGGAGAAAGAGAGAATGAAGTTTTAGAAATGGGATAGCGAGAAAACTGGAATTCCGAGGAAAGGCAGTGGGAAAAAATTTACAGTGGCTGCAAAAAGTATTTGTGCGTATCCTCATTTTCAAATAAAATGTTTTCTTTCTTAATCAGACTTCACATTCCATTTTCATATCGTTAAACCTTTCTAGTCACATGAAAACGAAACGAAGCTTAATGAGTTGACTCGTGAAGAGTCGACGTTGCGTTAACGTAACGTTTCATTCGCAATTTGTTTTCCATCAACCTACATTATCAAATTCTATTTTCGAACAGTGTACTCTGAAGATTCGTTCGCTATTTTTATCGACCTAATTTCCTCTGCCTAGACTTTCATTTATTATTTATATGCTATCTGAAATATAAACTGAAATATAGTTATAAAGTTATAATTAACGAGTCCTTAAAGTATTAACAAAACCTAAAAAAACAACATGAAACTTAATATACTCGGTCTTGCTATAAATACACGCGCAATTAATTAATATATAAATACGACAATAAATACAATGACGCAGATACACTTCCGTAGCCACTGTACAAGTTGAGAGTTTTCTTGGCTAAATCGTAACGGCGAATTTCGAGCGTTGTTTTAATACGCTGCTATTTCGAATTGCGAATTTTGCGAACGAGAAAATAACGCGTTATCCGCTGCATGATCTTGGTTAGAGTAGATCAAACATTGCGATCGTCTTTCTACGTTTAATCGTAGATATATCTCGAGTACAGAAACGAATCTTGACCTTCGACAATGGAAGAGTCAATGAGGAAGTGCCATTGCGCGCTGAAAGAGAATACTAGATTCGCGATGGGAACGAGAAGTAAACCACTGGCCGACGAAAACGGTTTAGCCTAGCGTGATGTAATTTTCTTATCAACCTACTCTCTGAGTTATGAGATAATTATACGTTGCGCTATCTTCGGTGAGAGATACGTAAATGCTTCAACATTTTATGCATTTTACGATTGTCAGAGCTGTCATAAATTATAAGCGATCAGGGGAACCGATACTCGAGTGCTCTAAGTGATTATTAGAGTCGGATTTATTCGATGTTTCGATAATTTCATAAGAATTTTTCAATGCAAAATAATTTCCTTTTTCGTTTGTGACACGTGTTGGAGATAAGTTGGTATTGTACAGGGTGTCACGTTTTAATCGATCCACGCAAATATTTCCTAGATATTATTACATTGTCCATTTTATTCGAAAAAGTGTTTCAAATGAAACTTGTCCTGTTTCGAATGGGATTTCTTTGATAGTTATCTATAGTAATTAATCTCTAAGAATTATATCTAAGGAAAGAAAGGAAAAACGAATGTCTGGAAGTACGAAATAAGTTCGTGCACTAAGTAATTCCATAACGAATCGAAATATTGTAACGAAAATCGCATCGAGAGGCTACGATTGAGACAAACAGAATCGTAAAATTTGCTGCTCGCGATTGAATTGCTCTTGAACTTACAGAAACATTCTCGCTCGTCGTTCCTCATCGAGAATGCTTAAAAATCAAGTTCATAAATTAATTGCACATTGTCTGTCCCCGGCTTGACCTATTTATAATTCCCATAAATTCTCTTATTCGCTAATCGTGTACAGCGACAAGTACGAAAAGAGATGACTCACCTACTATTATACCGCTGACATCGCATATTACTATGCTACTCAATGTTCGATAATTTTCTGAATATACATAAATTACTACACTCTGTGAATGCGACGTTTCGTGTCTCCATTTGTTTAACCTTCATCCAGTTCGTCGATCCTCTATACGAGCCCGCAGTAACAGAATTACTAAATCGTTACGGGAAGCGTATAGAATCGCGTGAAAATTACAGCGATTAAATAAAGGAATTACGCGTAACTACAATTTCACGTGCATTAACCTAAGTCACGCGAAACCTGGTCTAATTAATTTAATATCTTCATCAAATCGAAGTTATCTTACCGCCAGCTTCGTACTCGTAGAAACTCGCGAAAATAAAAGTTAACTATCAGACGGTGGCCAATCCTCTTTGGAACACACGCTTCTCACCGTTTCTCGAAAAATCGCGGTTGGTCGAGTCGCGTTGCGCCGAAACGCGCGCTAATCTCAAGCTATTAAATTTTCGTTTCTCGGCAATTTTTAATCAAAATCGTCTCGCGTTTCCTTCTTCCGAGATTGCTGCGGTGGCCCGTGCTCTTTTTTTCCCCTCCTCCTCTTCGTTCCTCGTGGTTAACCGCGATTCGCCGTCCGGTTCCCATAATCCGAAATTACAGGCGGCCCGGCCTCGCGATGCACGCACGCATTACATGCATGCATAATGCGTTATGCTACGGGGGACCGCGCCGATACAGGCTATCTCCGCTACAAATGCCCGTCGAAAGCTTATTAGCTGATCGAGCCTTTGAAACAGCAAAAAGAGAGAGACAAAGGAATAATAAATGAATGGAAAAGATAAAAAGGAATAGATCGTCGGACGTGTGGAAGTTCCCTTTGGGAAGAACTTCGGTATCCTCGTTCTCGTCTTCTCGTTGGATATTTTTGACAGTGAATTAAAAGATCGAATAAGATAAATGGATAATGAGGAAGAGAAGCTTGTTAGGTTAAAACGCTTTCGACAGACAGAATGCTGGCATTGGTTGAAGTAATTGAGAAATCACGTAGGTAAACCGTTGATTCGTCTCGTGCGGTGTTTCGTGGCCTGGAATGTTCAAGATGCTGCTCGAGTTGGATGTTTGATAAAGATAACCGCAGTGCATATTTCTTTTCTTCTTCGTTTTTCCTTTGCCCGAGTTTGTTTTAGGATTATTCGTGGAATGTTTGCTCGCACGAAATTCGAAACACCGCGCTCTAAGACGATCCGTTTCTGCTTCTTTTACGGAACGCGCGCGACTGTTCGATCATTCCCGACGCTTTTAATTTTACGAATACGTAGTTAATTGGAATACTAATTAAGAGAAAATTCAAGTTGTTACGTGTAATCGCGATAGGAAATACGAAACGCAAGCTCTTCTTCTAAGAAATTTATTAAAATGCGTAAGGAAGAAAAATATGTTGCGTGTAATTACGTTGTATATTACGAGAAGTACCTAGTACTAAGAAATTCATAACATGTAATAACATTTATAGGTATTGTTAACCATGAGACAGCAATTGTACATCAGAGATTACTTGAAACACGTTTCGAGCAGTCAGGTAGTCATTATACCATACAGTTTATTAAAGCAAGCTCGGCTACTTTATTTCACAAATTACGAAGTACAGAAGACGCTGATGCATAAACGCGTTCCAATGAATCCTTAGCATTAAAACACATACTAATTACGCGATAGTTAAACGTAACGATAATTACGTGTTTAAAAGTTCTGACCGAAATTCAAGATCATTACAACGTCGAATTAAAATTAAAACATTAACTACCCACCACCTGCTTTAGCGTACCGCTTTATCGGGGAGGAATTAACGAGAGCAATTTACCGTCCAAACACAGTTCAGACACAGAACCTCGTCAAATTCATTTATCTTACAGTACGTAAAAGCGTACTTCAAATATTTTCCACGGTGCAACAAAGGGAAAAAGACGAAACGCCCCCAGTATTATAAGTAACTGCACTTGCACCGATCGTTTAGACCTTACTTATAAACTGTTACCTCTATTCATTTGCATAATACATAAAAATGAAATTTGGCTCGCTTACATCGGCTGATGAACAGAGAATCTGTAATTATACGCTAAGCTTTATAATAAAATTTGCTTCTTTTGGAAAATTAGCATTTATATTATATGTTAAAGCATAAAGAAAAAGCCACGTCCGGCCGAACCTAGCAATTTGTTATCTACGTACATAGATGGGAAATCTGCATTTATACGACCATCCTGAAGCATAGACACAAATAACCGTAGCAGGTGTTAAGTGTGGCTAGCATTAGGAAAAGCGTATAACGATCGATCCGTGCAAAACGTTCGTTCAATAGAGAGCGTCAGTTTAACGAGGCACTTAGGTTGTATGGATAGAGGCCGCGCAACGCGTAACAATTTAAATTACAATGTCCCGCAAAACTGATAGCGCAAGGAGAAGGAGAAATTAAGTTATCTATTACCGGGGTCGTAAACTATTCGCGGCTATCTCAATTCAACTGGCCGTTATCGATCGATTTAACAATTTAATGCGGTCGTTATTCGAACGATAACGGATGGACCACGAGGATATAGACGTTTCGCGATGATTCAGCTCTTAGAAATTCATCGTTTCGTGAAATATTAGAAAATTTGAAACGTCGACAAGATTTTCTGGTTATCTTATTATTCTGTATTTGTTTTTTCATTGGAAAAAAGGAATTCTTCGGTATAGTTGTCAAAGGACATAGGGAATATAATATTAGGAACACTTCTGAAATAACTTAATAGAATCTGACATACGATTGAAAATATTATAATAAATAATCTTTGTATCGCTGGAGGCGCATTTGCGCTACGTGTCATCTTTTCTTTCGCGGATGTTTTCTGGAAAAATGTAAATGGAATTTTTTTATTTTTGATAAAAAATTATAATTGTAGAAATTACATAAGATAGAAAGATATATATAAT
Source organism: Bombus confusus (assembly GCA_014737475.1). Classification (NCBI taxonomy): domain Eukaryota; kingdom Metazoa; phylum Arthropoda; class Insecta; order Hymenoptera; family Apidae; genus Bombus; species Bombus confusus. The sequence goes on from JACXIV010000013.1 coordinate 485,963, forward strand.
AGAAAGATAAATTGTTTAATGAAAAATCAGAGCAAGAGGGAAAAATTCGAAAGATAAATAAAACAACGCGTACAAAAATCCGTTTCAACGAGATTATTTCATTTGATTCTCCGAAAAGAATTTTATTTGCTCGATCCACAAAGAAACTATTTCCTTATCCGGATATCTCTGCTCGCATGTATACTACAAACGTATTCAATTTATGCTGACATAACGCGTGGCTTATCGTGAAAAGGCATACAATTTTTCACACTGGCGTGGCGCCATTCTACTTCAATATTAATCTAGAATATCGTTCAAAGCGGATACCATAATCAAGAAGATGGCAAATAATTCGCACGACACGTGTTAGTCATGGGGTCAATGAGAAAGGTCTACCTCATCGAATCGCGCAATTGGGTCAAGTAACGCTATCAATTATCATTTCACGAAACAATCAATTTAATTTGAACGATGATTGATATTCCTTCGCTTCGCACCATTGGGTGCCCGATTAAGATTAAATGGAAGATTTTATTCGTAATATTTTGATGGAACGTAAAGAATAAAAATAATACGAAAGATAAAAACAAAAAAAAAAAAAGAATGGGTATTCCTTTTTTTTCCTTAGACTTCTTTGACGAAGTAATTAAGACAGATAGATAGATTTGTCAGTCAATCCTCCTGTAACACGGTTAATTCGTTCCGCGTTGTATCGAAATCGTGTTAAGAGAAACTTGTTCTTTGCGAGGATCGTCCAAGTCCATCGAGTCTTGCCATATGGAAATTCTATTGTAAGAATATCGTGTTTTAGACGAGGACCGTAGCAATTTTTGCACCGTGTTGCGTACATCGAAATCGCGTTTTCGGAGTTCCGTGTTACAAGATGTATTTCAGCCTCGCGGCCTTAGGATAGCACTTGGATTACAATTTTTATGAACTTCTCACGTAATCGCACGTAACTTGCTATCACAAACATTACAGTGACGCTACTGCGGTGATTATCAACAACATTTTTCTTTCCAACTTTAATCTCCATCCTTGCTTCTTATCTCTTTGGTTTCCTGCAACTGGATTATCCGCCTTCGATTAGGTAATTAATAAATTGAAATTGACAAAAACACAAGCAAACTTTTCGATAATAAAAAGAAACGAATGGATTCGGTCGCATGTTCGTTCTTTACATCTTGGATCATCTAATCTGTTTAAAATTAACTCGTTGATCGTCGGACAACGTTTAAACGTGATCTCTACAGATCTAACTTAGGAGCGATTTGATAAATGTACGTTTCATTATAATCGTTCTTTATATTTTCTAGTAGTAAAACGGAACCAGTGGTCTTTTTATTCGTAAAATCATCAACTAGCTGATTCATCGTGTTCCATTGCCGGCCATATTGACGTAACACATGCGAGGTCACTTCTCAAGTCGACTAATAGGCAACTGAAATTAATTAAGATCGAAGGCAGGATAAAAGTGCGCAATGGCAAACTACTTTCAAAGCAGATCGCTTTGCCTGCACCTACAACACAAACCAAGAAGCAAAGGACGAATTGTATCGAGCATAACAGCTGTCTTTATATATTTTTTCTTCGGACAACACCGACACGATTTATTTCACAAGCTGAATCTTCCAAAGATTCTGTGTCTCAATTTTTATATTCACGTTCGCTTAAATTTTTTCCGAGGAGCAAATAAATTATTAATCATCGTCAGAACCTTAAAAAACACCTTAAAAAGCAACTATAACATAATAACACTAAACTGATCGAACGATACTATTTTATTTTAAGATACCGCGTTTCACTTTCACCTTTTTCGGATGAAAAAGATATTCTGAGAAGCTTGATCATTGTAATTTGTTAAAAATTAATTAGTTCCATATGCGTTGTCATCGTCATTGCCATAAATTATTGCAGTGCTATAAAACTACCAATAAACGGCTCATACAACTCGATAATGTTTCAAGAAAGATATCCCACGTCACTTTTCTACTTTCAAATACGTATACCTTTTGCAATCCAATATTTTTATTTTCTTTAATAAAACGTTAGATCTGTAAATAAAATTATTCTGGAAATCGTAATCGTTCTAAAAGCGAATTAATTTCGTGTATAAATCCTTCGTTTCAAATTATTCTATTTCAAGAAACATGGACACTCTATATGCCGTATATTGGTAATTACCTTTGTCTTTTATAACTGAAAAGTTAGACCGGTTTTACACGGAGATGCGCGTTCTGAACGCCTATAGGAATGTGCACGTACATCAATGGAAGCGTTCGTGCGACGATTCTCGTGAAACGTAGTATCGCGATGCTCGTTTCGTGTGTCTTGGCGACGATACTTTTCGTACGAAGGCGACAAACGAAACATTAAAACATTTTCTTCGTATACAATCGCTCGCAAAAGTATAACGCGTAAAGGCGTGACAAATTGCATGTCAGCATACGCGGGAGCGAAAGAAACTTTTTGGAAAAACTGAACGCGCTAGTCCCGCCTCTTACTCGAACGCGTATGACAGTGATCGAATTACGTACTTTTTACTTGTTCACCTTAATAACGGTACCGCTATACCTCCCCATTTTCCAATATAATTTTCAAAACAGTTTCACATCATATATTAGATTGTCTGAAAAATTTCTAAGATAATTTTCACTCTAATAGACGGAGGTGTTATCTTGGCGACGGTTTGATACGGAGCTTACGCGTTAAATATGAAAAGTTTGAGGCTCGATATGTCGACTTTGATACCGCCGAGCCTGCACGTTCTTTTATACAAGATTTTCAACACAAACTTCCATCGTACATTAGTCTTTTCGAAAAATTCCAAAGAGAATTTTCGCCGCGATAAATGGGAATGTTCTCTTGGCCACGGTTTGATACAGAGATTACCTGTTAAATATGGAAACTTTGAGGCTCGATATCTCGACTTCGGTACCGCTAGATCTTACCATTTTTCAATATAAGATTTCCCACAGCGTTTCACATCGTAGTTGTTAGTTTCTGAAAAATTCCAAAGAAAATTTTCGCCGCCATAAATGGGAATGTTATCTTGGCGACGGTTTGATACAGAGATTACGCATTAAATACGAAAAGTTTGAGGCTCGATATGTCGACTTTGATACCGCCGAGCCTGCACGTTCTTTTATACAAGATTTTCAACACAGACTCCCATCGTCCATTAGTCTTTTCGAAAAAATCCAAAGAGAATTTTCGCCGCGATAAATGGGAATGTTCTCTTGGCCACGGGTTGATACAGAGATTACCTGTTAAATATGGAAACTTTGAGGCTCGATATCGCGACTTTGATACCGCCAAGCTTCCTCAAACCAAAACCACGTGAAACTCATTTTCTCGGAGAAATACCTTAAAACATACGGCGGCGTTCACAATGGTGCGTATATATAGCGCGGTACACGTGTTTGCGATACGCGTGTCGCCAACTACGCACCACTGTGAAGCCGACCGTAGTATCCGGCGGCGAAATTTCGGCCTGCGTGAAAAACTCGTCTCTACTCCCTGCTCTTAAGCGAGCTGCCACGTGATAGTAAAAGGAGGCGGACCGCAGAAAAGAACGTGCGCAAGGTAGATCATACGCTCGACAGGTGGTCGTCGTTATTACGCTCTCCTGTCAGCTACATGCGCAACACCCCCACACAAACGTGCCTTTGCACAAGCGTAGGTACGTACGCGTCGGCTGACAAGCGACTACGGAATGACCAGTCGTGTAAACGCGTAATATGACACGCGAAATCGTTTCCAGGTATCGAATTACCAGGAATTGGAAGGAAAGAAGCCACGGGACCGCAAGGTGCACCGCGATGGGGTGCCGGACCGGTCTCGTATCGAACGGTTGGCCTATGCCATGTGGGAGATCGCGGATTTTCGAACGTCGTTTCACATTGTAACCGGTGTAAAACGATTTATGTGTTGGCTCATATCGGCTGGATACAGAAAAGAATGCCGTAGGATGATGTATGGTGCGGTTGCGTTGGTGGCGAACGTGTTTCGTTGGCGTAGACACGCTTTCGTGAGCTGAGCTTTTGCATTGCGCTTTTTTTTTCGCAGTTCAGTTCAGAGAAGTTCGAGGGGCAAGCAAATGGATTTTCAGACTCCGGTGGCGAAGGTGGCGATTGTTCGCGACAGCTTTTAGGGAGGTCGTAAATTTCGTTTGTCTTTTATGATCGCTTAGACATAGGTCTTGGTTCGTTTTAAGCGTTGCGTTGTGAAAAAAAGGAAACTTCAGAAACAGATGAATTAGTATAAATGCTCTTTTCGTATCTCATTCTTGAGATAGAAAAATCGACGTAAACGAAGAGTGGAAAGAACCGCGGCTAAGTTGCGCTTATAATAACATACCTGTTGACGCGTACTACTTTCTAAACACACATAGATTGGTAATCGCTGACACAGAAATTACCAAAGCTCGGCACGTCGCGTCGGTATAATTAATAATCCATCGATGCTTTTTGAGAAGACAATTCACGCAACAACGCTGCTCCTCCAGAGGAACATTAATCTACTTGATCGTTTGAAAGAGTATGTTGATTCGACTGATGCATCTGATCGTTTTAATGTCGTTAATGACATGCTTGAAAAATGATGCGTGAAATTATCGAAGCGAAACTCGCATTGGCGTGAACGCGAGCGTTATTAGACACGAGTTGGTTTGTACATTTCATTTAATGATCCTGGCTTTTAAAAGGAAGATTGATCTGCTCGATCGTACGATTCAGGATGCTGTGTACGTCTGATTAAATTATTTTCAATCCACCGACGTGATCTTAATTAACGTTAAACGACGCTAATAAACATTCTGTAGAAGCGACTACAAAATTTAACTTGCAACAGGTTCGTTCTTTATTTTTAAACGTTTTCCTTTATCAATTTACCTTGTCAAGATTATTAAACATGTCGCGTTCAAGCACTAGGAAGAAATCATTAAGAATTTTCTACACATCTACGAGTAACTCTCGAGAGATGTAAAATATAAAATAACCTACTGGATCGTAAATTGACGAAACAAGAATTAAGAGGAAGAAAATATTCTGTAACGTCTATCGAGAATCTTCTCCAAACTCTGTAAAAGAAGATTTCCGGAGGTTTATCGGTAATTCTCTCCCACCAAGTACGAAAATTATAAGGATAATCTCTAAAATTGTATATCGATGATACAAGAATTCGGAACAAGAAAGGTAGATTAAAAATGTTGAGTAACGTTGTGCGCAAATATATTCGCTTGATGGGGAATAACGTTCAACTTGATCAACTATTTTTAAGATAGAAGTCATAGGAAAAGCGTAATTCATAGCCGACTAGTAGGCTCGTTAGGTTTCTTAGAGCGGAAAGAGAAGACGATGCAAGGAGGAATCTGCGCCAGTAATGTCGACCAGCATTAGATTCTACATATAGAGCGACGCGCGAGGAGCTCATTAATGCTTAAAAATATCGGCAGAACGTTCTGCTTTCTGGCCATGAAACGAACACGACGAGGTCGTTGATTAATCACGTGTCAATTTGCCGTCGACGACAGACGATTTACACGGCGAAACGGTGAGTCAGCGTTTGTCCCATTTGAAATTCAAAACGATCGCGCGAATATGCACGCGGCGCTCGAAGACTAAACGTCGAGCCGAGCAATTCCTTGATCGAAATCGTTCCTAGCTTTTACGTGCTCTAAAACATTTTGCTCTAACGTTTCAGACAAAAGCAAATATATTCACATTTAGTTAATTTACAACTTGTTAATTAACTTGTTAATGCGGTATCGGGGATGGAAAGGTTAATACGATATTTGTAGCTCCTTCTGTTAAAAGTTACAACGTAAAAGTTAAAACTACTATGTATATTAACTACAGTAAAAACTAGTATTTCTATAGATATTTCTTAACAACATTCGAATGTTATATCTACGTTACGACTCACTAATCTAATGCGATAGAAAGATGTAATGATAATCGCGTATTGATCGGATCGTTTGTTTTAAAAGTAGCGCTGGTCCACCTTTTTGAACAAAATTAAGAAAACGAAAAATGTACTACTTTGATGCGAACTTTTTATTTATAAACAATTTGTAATTTCAGTCTCGGCACGTTCGTCTGTTTTAATCAGTTTATTCAGTTTTAATCGATGGAACTGCATAATATTTTATTTTGAAAGCGATGTAAATCCATTTCCTGTAATCTGTATCCTGTCCAAACAGTGGAGGCACTAGTAATTAAAAACAAATGATAGCGAATGTAATCCTAACCCCTGTATCTGATATGATATAGCATATACGGATGTGAACAAGTTTTTTATATACGATTCAGCAATGTTCTGATAAATTATTATTGCATTTGTTAAATTAGTACTATTGCAATTAAATTTAATTGTTATAATCAAATGTAATTATTGTTACACTTAAGGTATTATTAAATTAATAATACTTTTACATTCATGTCGGGTCGTATCGAAGTGCAAACCTAAGATCGAAGAAATTACACGTTGTTGTCATCTTTCTTTCTTTCTTTTCTCGCAATGGACAACCTCGCGTTAACATTAAAATATGATAGCGATACAGGAGGTACGTTTACTGCAATGCAACACAATAATATTATAAGAATTCCAATTCATTTAATCCTATTCTATTTATTTCCGAGTATCGTACAGATATTTTGAAACAAAAGCATGGAACGTAAATTTTAAATAACTAAAATCTGATAAATTCGTACAATTCTCTAATTTTGCAAATTTAAGTCCATTCATGACCATGAAAAACGATATTAGTCCAGTTAACTCCCAAGAAGACTATTTGCATAAAAATATGCGTTTGCGTCTACTTAAACACATAGAGACACGCGGATGAACCAAGTGAAACGTATCGCCATTTTTCATTCGAAACGCAAATACCTAAATATTTCAAAATCAAGGAAAATGTACTTACATCCTTTTCAAGCTAAACGGTCCGATCGTGCCAAACTTAACTCAATTCAAAAACTTAATATCCACCAGTTCAATCGTTCGATCTACAACGTACCCTGCTCTAAAGCTTCAACTTTCGTCGCAGCTGTGCAAAGATTGCAGCCATCGTTAAAATTTTGCATTTTCTGGCCGAATAAAGCACCGCTACGTGGCAAAAGCAATCTCGAATGCGAACGAGTTCGAGAGGTGTTTCCTCTCATGGTTCCAGCGAACTCGAATTACGAGCGTATAATTTCTCGACGCTGCGCTGGCTTGCGTTCATGTACCCTTTACGAGTTATTATCTCGCTTGCAGTATGGCGGGCGAGATACAAGAATAAGGGGAAACAAAAGTATAGAAATTGAAGGGGCCCGTGTGTCGATCGAAAAAATTACCATGATCGTTACCACGCTTTTGCTCGATCTTTGAAATATCGCTTTCTGTATTTTAATATAGATATTTATAACCACGCTTCAAGCGTGAAAGCGCGATATTCGTTCGCGATAAAGTTTGCCTTAAATTTTAATTTCGCTCCCACCGAACGTAGGGTTTAAAGGCTTCCTCTCGAAGTTTTCAAATATTCGTTATCCATCGTCGTATTCAAATAACAATAATAACAAAGCTGGTGTTTGTATCGTAATTGTCAAACATCGTAAAGGTCCAAAGCCCTTCGTTTCTTTTTCACTGGAATTTGTATTGCCTTTTAATTAATGGAATACGCGTAATCTTCGGTAATGATATTATGGAACTAGAGAAAAATTGATTAAAACATAATTACTTCCGGCAAAACGAGTTCGTAACGCGTCGCGCTTCGAACAACGCGGCGATCGATCGATCGTAACTTAATCGAAACGCGATCCAGCCCACCTAGACACGCTGTCCTTGTAATAGAGATCAATAACTGATGATGACTCTAATCGTTTCATCTTAATCGATACAAATTTTCCGTATCTACTTGCCAATCATAATTTCTTTACGGTTGATTGCATTACTCTTATTGTATAAAAGAATATTTGCCTGTGTGTGTGTGTGTGAGTGTGCGTAATGTGCACCCACGTTACGTAAACAGGATTATGTTTATGTAGTCCTCGTGCAACGCGAGAAGAAAGTTACATTACCGGCTTTTAACGAGAGGAAATAGCTAAACAGAGAGTCATTTCATACCGAAACTATCTAGTTAGTCGAATCAGCTAGTTCTCTCGAATTGACACTTATTTAATTATACCGCGTATTTCGATCAATTTTAACTTTCCTTCGTTCGCGCCGCTTCCGATTAACATTTGATCCGAACACCGCTAAACGAGATTTTACTTTCTTGAAATGAAATTCCTTGTGCCAATTTTGTAACAAAATTTCAATCGAGAATTTAGTTCAACGTTCTAATCAATTTTCTCGTTTCGTGTAAAAAAAATTGGTAATACGTTAACACGCCATTGTTACAGACACGATCTCGCACATTTTTAGTAACTGAAGAATTTAAATCGTCGATGAAATTTTCTATCGGACAGTTAGGATCTCGAAGATATTATACCTTTTATATAAAACGGAACATTTTAACGTACACCAGCGCGAAAGAAAAGAGAAAGTAGAAAAGTGGCAAAGAATGTCCTGAAAACTTACGCAGGAAGCTCTGCGCATCTTCATAGAATTAAAATTAATTACAATCAGAATAAAATGTTCGCGCTTTTCTATCCGCGGTATTTAATGCCGACATGTTGCAGACACTCCGAAATTGATCTGAAAGTAAAACGTTATGTACGCCTTTCTATGCGCGGTGTTCGATGCTGACACGCAGTGCTAGACACTCGAGAGTAAAGCAAACTCGAATGAAAATAAATCTGTCAATAAGGTAAACGTGTGAATTAGTAAGATTGGTCATTAAACGGCACGATCAACCTTTCCTCCTTCCATTAACATCGCACACGGCAGAAACCAAAAGGTTGCAAACGTTTTCTTCAAACGGCCCGTATCCACCCACGTTCGTTTTATAGGGGAACCAATAGGCAAGATGCAACTAACACGCCTTCTACAACGCGCCTTATTGTCCGCTGTCAGCGTTACGACTGTCGAACAGCGTTTCCGCGCGGAATACAACACCCAGTTCTACCGGGCGTGCATTTAATTAAAGCGACACCTTCGCTTTCTCCGGGGGCACGATAACGTGATCCAACCGTGAACGTTATCCAAATGGTGGTAAATAGTTTCATTGAGCATTAAAACCCTATTTTTATTTTACGGCGTCTCGAGTTTCACGAGTGAGATAATTGTTCGAACGTACGACATTTTCAGCTCAATTAAATCTCCAGTTTTATCCTTCGAAATTTGACACCTTTGTGATTAGTTTAAACATTGTGCAATTTCCTATCTTCTTTTTTTTTTGTTTAGTTTTTAATAATACGTAGAAGACGAGCTAGAGGTGGTTCCTTGTGAAAAGTATAACATGTAGAATATTATATTTTATATTTAATATGTATATATATATATATACGATATTACTCATAACTATACTGCGGATTTCTATGCGTTTACGCAAAATTGCAAGATGCAAAGATGCACAGAATTCGTACGACACGCAGAAATATATAAAATATTCAATCTAGTGCGTATTGGGGTTGAATGAGAGCGTGAATGGAAAATTGTCTATGTAAATGAATCTCAATTTTGTAGCCGACAGGCAAAATTTACTCGAATATGTATATACATAAAGTATCCAAAATACGGTATCTCTTAGACTACGTAGTAGGCGAAACAAACCTAGGTTTCACTTTTTCGAGATTATTCCAACAAAAATATGAATTTACATGAAAATCTGCAGTCTACTTGTAATAGTACCAGTGAAATATCAAAGTGTTTCGTACAGCACATGTAGCGAGTGATTTACATTCACGAGCGTGCATTTCCAAATAATACTACCTATTGAAAACAACGATACGAGATGGGTTATTTCAAATAGTTATAGTAGCAGTTTATTGTCTCTTCTATGGCGTTATAAAACTTCCTCTTTACGTCCTAACCAAGATTTAAAACACCAGTGCACATAAAAGAATTGCGCCTTCTGAGTATCTTTATATGTAGCTTGTGCAGAGAGCAGCAAGAATGTACACCTTACATAAACTTTACGCAATACAGAATCACATACAGTTAGTCAAACGAATCAAAAAACTTTCGCAGTACATACAAAAGCGTAAACCTAGCAATAAGATATAACAAAAATAAACGAATGTAACAAAATCTTCAGATATTCATTTGTCGATGAATTTCTTTCGTAAACTCAGAAGCAAATATATTTGAGTGATATTTGTCAACTTGCCTTCGCTGAGAAATTTCACTATTTCGGTAAGAAGCTTTCGTACGTTTCCAAACAATCGTCTGTATTCAACGACAAATTTCCAAGCGAAGCTGTTCGCGTTTCTACGAATATGCTCGTCTTCTGCTCTTAACGAAATGTTCTACACTGTTACCGATAGACGTCGACCCGTATCAAACAGCTACGACTATCCTATATCACGTTTCAATTGCAAATAAAATTTGCCCGTGCGCGCAACAGAATTACCGAACCTAATTGTAAATAACTAACGATTTCTCTACCGCTTTACGTAAAAGAAAATCGATTGCAGCGGTCGGTTAGTACCTATCGGTTGTAAAGCGAAATCATTCATCGACGCGGATTTGCTGTAGCCTGGCGAACCGGCGCGGAAGAACGGCAGACCACCTGCGCGTTTCTGCCATTTGGTGCTGTGCAAGGATGAATGAAAAACGAGCATCGCACACGTGCAAACTGCTCGTACAACGGTGTACACGTGGTAATAAAGGCGCACCACGAACGGGTGTATCGCGTCGAACGTTTGGCACTTATATATGGACCGACGCGGCTACGTGGGCAGAGGAAGAAGAAGCGGGGTCAATAAAAAGCAAAGAAGTGTCTGCGAGGAAAGCACGAGTGGGAAAGGGTAGAAGGAAGGAAGAAAGCAGAACGCGGAGAACTCTCGAGCATGTAAATTGCACGATGCGTCCACTGAATTTGATTTTATTAACGCGACTCGATAACCCTGATTTTTCTGCCTTTGGATCCTTGCGATTCTGTTATTGATCTACTTGAGAGAAGACTTTCGAGAACATGGTATAGTTATTAGGTTCGAAATGTGGAATGTGAAAGATATATCGTCTAGAAACGGATATTCTTTATCGGAGAATATGCAAAATACGTACGCATATCTGTGCTCTTTCGTTGAATTTCATATCTTTATAGGTCGTTATATAACCATAGGCCGGCATATTTTTTTAGCGTGAAATACCAAAACACAGTTTAATTTATTCTTCGTATAAAGTTGAATTATACATTATGATTGAAATTGCTTTATTTTCAGAAAAGATATTATTCGAACGTGTATTGCGATAACGGGATATAGATTATTGTTAGAATAATTTACTACGCTAGAAATAAATATGTGAGTCGCATATTATCGAACGTTATTTTTAGGACGTTGAAAAAACACCACGTCCTCCTTTTTTCTATTGATAGTTATGTTTCATGCATCCAGCTTACTGACTAGATAAGTTAACCACAAGGTTGTTTCTCTTATTTGATATTCGCATGTAAATTAGATATATTCGCGTGTAACTAGGGAATTACGTGACCGGAAAAGGAAGTATCGATAACAGAAGTAGAAATTTACGCATTGCACGCAAAAATTACTTCAACAGAGCTGAAAAATTCATATCAGAGAGTCAATAAATTAACTGCCATGCATCCTGCATTCGAGAGATACAGAAACGAACGCGTAAAGCAGGATTACGAATTTCTTTGTTCGCGATAACTGAACGTCACAATTTTGTTTCCATTTTATATTATTTCCTTCAAATTGCAATACTTTGAATTTTATAATTAAACTCCCTCCCTTATACTGACAAATTATGTGTCTCTTTCTCTCTCTCGATATAAATTGTATTAAAATTCAAATACACCTACAAAAGGGATGAAACTATTGCAAAATGGGGCAGAAGAAAGACAATCAGGTAATCAACGTAGACAACGAGCGAACAGCCGAAAAGGAAGTCCGCGGTATCTGCGCGAATTTCGTAATTGCTTCTCTCGAGACAGTTTATCGTTATCGGATAATGAGCTGTCGACAAAGATAAATTCGCGGAACATACAAACAGTCGCTTTGATAGCTCCGCGCATGGCGCACCTTAGACACGCACGCGTCTATTTATACGCAGACCTGTGCACGGGATGAAGAAATCGTGCACCTTTAGCCAAACTCGATAAAATTCCGTACTCTTTGCCGCTGTCTCGAACGCCTGAACTCGAGCAGCTGGTTCGGTTGTTCCTGCAGAGCTCATCTCTTCGATAGTCTCGGACGTGTAGCGTTTGAGGAGCACGGACCACTTGCTGCAGCTCGAAAATCGAGATTCGTTTCATATTAAAAGAACGTTCGTAGTAGAGGTTCTGCGTTTTACGATTCTCTTCTCAGGATCGTAAGACGCCTTTTCAGGGAAATATTTATAACGACGAGTAGAATGAAGGAGGAAGCGAAGAGTTATATATCTGTTGATTTACAACGAGAACAGCTATCGTAGCTCGGTGCAGTTTCTTACTTTTGAGTGGCGTTATTCAAAATTTGTCTCGAAACTGCAAGTATTCATTGCCAGACCGGGGATGTGACGGATATCTACCTATTTCTGTACACAGCGATCAATACAGGAAAGCAATTCTGCGAAACTAGCAGTTTGGAATTTGTCAGTTCGAAAAGATCGAGAAGGAAGGGATCGGAAGATGAAGAAGAAAATGATCGAGGAATATTAATCGCTCGGTTATTCGAAATTATCCGGTTTCGCTGTAGCTAATTAGTTGGGATAATCGAGATCCTATCGTACCGCGTTTTGTATGATAGCAGCAATTGTCCTAACACAGGTATGGTCTTTGACTAGGCTCGTTGTCATCGTGAGATATAACCGGGTACATGGCGGTTTCTCGATTGCGGACGAGCTAATGGCATTCAGGAAGGTTTCGCCTGCAATTTAAAGCGTCCCGTCCTCGACGAATCAGTCAAAGGGGAACGGGAAACCTCTAGATCCGGCAGATTTACGCTTTTACAGAGGCTCGTATCTTCGTGCGAGCTTTGAGCGCTCGTTCCGACGATGTTTGAGTACGTCGTGAAGAACGAGCGAAATCTCGTGTAGAGACTCGTGTAATCTGGAAAAACACGTGTCTCGTGGGAACAGGCTATCGAGGAACGTGCGTGTCTTGCCGCATTGACGTTTCGATAAGTGCTGGGTTTGGTTGGAAATAGAACGAGTTTGAATAGTGCGGTAGGATCTCGTTCGTTCGAATCAATTAGTTTCAAAGCGAGCCGATAATCGAATTTTTCGAATAACTAAATAAGAAGATCATTACGGTTGCGTTTCTTATCGTCAATCCGCTAGAGGAGCGATACGGCTGGAAAGAGGAAACTTTTTCGGAAAATTAATTTGGAATAATAAGTTTGAAATACAGAAATATCATTGATTATTTTTATAGCGATCTGTGTCAAATTGTTCTGTGAATGGAAATTAAATACCTACCACTTATCCAGTGAAGGAATCAGACTTTACATGAATTCAAGGTCTGAAATAGGAAGTGATCGCGGTGATTAATGATGCTTTGCAAAATAGCTACCATAGAACTTATCAGTCCAACACTGTATTGCCTCGAGATTACACATCAGACGATTCTAATGTATGCAATGGCTAAGATTCTATCTCACAACCGGCAATTCCCTGCAAAAACCACAGCCTCCACTTGCTGATTCTATTTCCTTGTACATCCTATTTCTCCGTTACTATAATCACATTACAATTCCACCCGAAGCTTATTGAATACCTCGATAAATCAATCACGAATAATCAATTGACCTTATCCTCTTCCTCGGCGGATCGTCGATGGCCTTCGTTAGCGTAACGAACAAAAGAGAATCGCACTTGAACTGTTGATGCAATAAAGAAAACATACATAGGGGGTTATCAATTTAAAGGATGATCGATATCAGTTACAATTAAGGCGGCGTTACCATCAGTATCCAGCTGATGCTTCAGCTTTGTAACGAGTGCGGTTATTTATTTATTTACAACCGCCATGCCAGCCTGAATACCGTGTGGGATTAAAGACACGAGATCATTATTTATGCTTTAGCCACGGTTACGCGGTCTGAAGCTAAACTGGACGTCGCGTCATGGCTGCTTGAATTAATCATATGTCACTTGTCCACTGGTATTCCTAGCTACGACGAGTCCTTCATTTTTATTTCTTCCTTTTTTTCTTTCCTCTTTTTGCGAGAAGATGATTAAGACTTCTCTGCAAGTGTATCTCTTCGTGGACCGATAGGTAAAGTTGCGAAAGCCTGTTGCAAGCGACACGCCAATGAAATTATTACTCGAGTGATTTCTAAATCACGTATTATAGAAATATGTAACTTAAATGTACTTTTTTTTATTTCTTCGTTAATAGCGAAGCGAATAGGTAGTTATCGGCTGTTTGTTGGCGTCAGAATAAAAGAAAATTTTACTGTTAAATGTGAAAAGTTCAGAATCATTAGCGAATCGTGTTTCGAACATTGATAGATGAGTTGATAGATCAAACTTGCTACATACGTGCTATAAACCTTTCGGACTACCGCCAGCGTTGGTAATCATATTTTCAATATTCTTGTATTTTATACTTTACGTGGCGGATATCAGACACGTTCAAAATCGTGGAAAACAATATGAAGTATCTCAATTAAAGGACGAAATTAACTAGACGAAATTAAAAAGTGGAGAGAAGCGGAATATGGAAACAAATATCTGTTTAACGTTGTTGGAGCGATCCCACCGACTATCTCGCCTCTGACTAGACCGATTACAAGTTACAAGTATTATTTCACTGTCTGAAGCTGGTGACCAAATTGAATTTAAATCTGCAGTACCTGCTCACGATTTACGGCTGCGTCACAAAAATTCCTCGTTGAATGCCCTTTCTTCTTTTTCGTCGCGAGACAGCAGCCGTGAAAGTGCCAACCAGAGCTTAAATCGTTTGAATACAATACAACATTCGTCGTGGTGGCATTGCTAATTGCGAAATGCGATCGATCGCGCATCAGCAAACACTAGTCATGCATGACTAGGATTCAGACTGAATAGATGCTGATCACGATATGTATAGATCTGTATGTATATTGTTACCTTTGAAATGAATGGAAGACATATTTCTCTTGGCGTGATCTCAGAGGTTGAGAATGAAATGTGAATTATCAATGTGGAACAGAGTTAATGAAAGAGTTATTATTCTATTTTATACGTTGATATACAGTTTGGATCTGAACATTGAAGAGAACTCGTTTAAGTGAAAGGACTATAAATTACTTTTTCGCGACTCTTTGTTAAATTCATCAAATGGGAGATAAATAAAAAAAATAATTATATTGAATTAACGCATTTACCGCGAGCATCTTGAATCCGAATTGCTGTCTACTTTCACGATCTGCATGTGATATCGATTCGTATGAAACACAAATTCACGAAATTTTGAAACGAAAGTTTTATAACAATTCACAAGTACAGTGTGTAAAGCTTCGATAAGAAGATACTCTGTAGATGTTAAGAATTCGATCAATAACGTACGTGTCAACAGCTTAATAATTACCATTACTCCAATACCGTTGTGAAGAAACACTATGTTCAAGATCGATGTTCATTTTAATTTCAAATTTTTCTAATTCGTCAAATTTAAGATTGAATTCAAACATATCGTGTTTCGCAAGCAAATAACTAACTTTGACGTGTTTAATCATAGAACAGAGTGAACAAAAACCGTAGAATATATACATTGAAACGTTTAAGTATTCTATAAATATCTTTTATTATATGGATCTTCTTAACTGTTTCCAGGGTGTCGATGTAATCCTATTGGTTCGATAACCACTGCGTGCGACATTGTAACAGGACAATGCCAATGCAAGCCCCATGTGACTGGCAGACAATGCGATCAATGTATGGTGAGTAGATCGCAATAAACATAAATAGAAATTCATGAGTCTCGTTCCACCTTTTAAAATTGCTTTCACTCCTATTTTCACGCGATAGGTAAAAATTGATACGATCGATAAAAATAGATAAAATGATTTAGTATTCTATGAATACGTTAAGAATCGCTACTCGTCTCTCGACTTAAGATCATTAAATTCTATTTAAGATTAAGAAAGAAGCGATGCGAAATGAATTTTATAAAAATTAGAATACACATGACTTTGAGTATTATACGAAAAGTATGGGTACAAAACTCTAGAGATATCGCTTTCTGAAACTTAATACGTCAGAAGTACTATAGAATTTCTGCAACTATTATTTCACCAACGAATTAACACGTTCGATATAGTCGTTACTAGAATCTTGTTGAACGTAATGAAGTTTATTATTTCCAATGAATTTTCTCTATTTTCTCATCTTGTTAAGATTGGTTTCTGGGGTTTACCAACGGGAGCAGGATGCGCTCCTTGTGGTTGCGATCCTATAGGAGCGTATAATTCTTCCTGTCACGATAGTATTGGACAATGTTACTGTAAGCCAGGAGTGGGTGGCACACGTTGCGACGTTTGTCTACCTGGATATTATGGATATTCATCAAACGGATGCCAAGGTATCATTTTATAATACGATGCTAAATATTTTAACATATATAAATGATTTTATACGTTCGAATACGCAAAGAAAATCGGGAAACGAAGAAGTGGAAATTGAGGAACAAGTATCGAATTTGTATAGTCATATGGAAATGCTACTAAATAATACGAAATTTCATATAATTGGATTTAATTAATCAGTATGTAAATGCTATCGCATCCTTCGCACATTTTCACATAATTTCCGTAAATTTTTTATTTTCAGTTTGCGATTCGTGTGTGCGACCAGGTCACGTTTGTGATCCTGACACAGGTCGCTGTGTGTGTCCAACCTTGACCTTCGGTGAACATTGCGACAGATGCAGATCAGGTTCCTGGGACTTGGTCCCAGGAGTTGGCTGCAGGCCCTGTGCGTGCACCCTTGGTTCCATGAAACCTCAGTGCGACCATCAAGGGCAATGTCCTTGTAGAATAGGCTACGATGGTCTTCGATGTGAGAAATGCGCGAAAGGCTACTATGGTTATCCTAGGTGTCGACCTTGCAGCTGCAACCTGGCCGGTACCTTGCAATGTGATAATGAAACTTGCGATTGCAACGATAAAGGGCAGTGTCCTTGCAAGGTATCAAGTTTAACGCATCTTTCAGTGCAATCTCCAAAATATCTATCCATTCCGCGCTGAAGCAATAGCTTCGTTTACGTTATTTAATTTTTTTGCTAGAAAGAACTTAAATTAATTATAACTTACGAGATATTGTAGACGATTCGGCAAAAATGTAGAAAATTAATCTTTGAGATCTTGATACAATTGAAGCATATAGTTCTTTGTAGAAATATATTCGATCAGTTTCTTACGTTACAGAAGAATTGTACGTTTGTTATTTAGGAATACGTGGTCGGAAGACAGTGTAATCAATGTAAGGAAGGTACGTTCGGTTTAGCACTGGACAATCCGAAAGGCTGCACCGAATGCTTCTGTTTCGGAAGAACGACTTCCTGTCAGCAAGCTGGCCTTAGTTGGGGACAGAGGAGATTGACACGACCACGAACTCTTTACGTCAATGACACCATCAATGATATAATAGTAAGCATCGTAGTATTACAGAAAATGATTTCTACGTAAAAATCAGTTCTTGTTCGGCTAAATATTTGTCACTTAATCTTGTAAGAATAAAAATTATATGTCATACTCGTGCAGTCTACATCTAAATATTTGACAGACGTATGCGTATCATTTGGAGAAGAAATTGATCAAACTCAAATTAATTTCTTTTTCATCGATCTCTCTTTCAGATATAATCACATTACAAATAGAAAAGTTATTATTACCGTTATTAAAATATTACCAATACCGTAATACGAAAAGAATCAAAAAATGATTATTAAGATATTTCTCCATTTATACAGGTTTCTAAATTTAGATCACGAGTGTTTTTATCTCCTATTAACGGTGGTTTAAACATGACCAATGGACTTTCGACGATCCCTGACACTGGAGGTGATGTGACGATACCATCGCATTTGTATTATAATTATCCGCTGTATTGGATGCTACCCGAATCTTTTCTTGGTGATAAGGTAACTACAAATTCAACTCGAGAAAGCCTTGAATATTTCACTGAATTTTAAATTTTTAAATTTTATTATTTATTATTATATTTCATATTTTATTATTTTAAAATTTTTAAAAAGTGCCCACGCGACGCTAAAAGATGACTTGTAATTCGTAATTTAAGGTTGTATCCTACGGAGGATTTTTAAGATTCACAACTTCGACAGAAGGTGGAATACCTTTACGATCAACTTTTCAATATCCAATCGTGCAACTGCAAGGAAATCGTAAAATTGTCTTAGAATACTATTTACCCGTACCTACGGATAACAATCATTACGAAGTGAGGTAATATCGAATTCCAATTAGTAATTACATAATCTCAATTTGATATTCCAACGATGAATTAATTCCTGCTTTTTGTTTCGATAACGAAATGATACGAACTCCTTTTAGATTTCACGAGTCCTTATGGCAATTACAAAATAGGCCAGACTATAAAGTCACGAGAGAGGTTCTTATGGTTGCTTTGCAAAATTTGCAATACATTCTGGTAAAAGCCTCCGATAGCGCCGAATTTACAAGAACAACGTATGTAAACTTCACTATCTAATCACTCGATTATCTAAGTTACTTCGTGTTTTTCCTATTTTCTTCTTTTTTTTTTCGCTGATATAAATTATTTAAGATTTATTTAAAATCGAGACAATTTTTAGAATATCGAAAAATTGTCTTTGTTCGACGATCTTTGGTACAAAATCTTTCTTCTTAAACCTGCTCTAACATAATTCCTTTTAACTTGCAAAGCTAAGTATTTGTGAAATTCTTTCGCTGTATTTTTCCTTTATAATATTTTGCTATATATACGTGCATCAAATATACAAAATGTCCAATTATTGTATCATTATATTAAATTTTAGCTTGCACGAAGCTTCTATAGACGCCGCAGTTTTAACGCCTATGCATATACCGCAACTTGCAACCGGTGTCGAGATTTGCAAATGCCCCCCGAAATATAACAGCACGTCCTGTCAAGATCCGAGCATCGGACACTATCGATGGTACAATAACACAACCGTCACATCAACCATTGTTATCAACCTTATTGGAGAAGCAATACCTTGTCAGTGTAATGGAAGATCTGATATTTGCGATATAGAAACAGGGCATTGCTTGGTAAGATAGTCAACTTAAATTGTATCAACTGCGCTTTAAGAAGGAATCAATTAGCTGTGTCTCTTATGTGCAAAAATTGTCATATTTTATACTAGAATGAATGCTAGACATTTTTCTATAATTTATAGGCAAAGTTTATATTAAAATAAATAACTGGGATTTTCAATAGACATATTATTTAGAATAATAAAAAATGTTAAAGAATAAAATAAAGTCATTGTTTCAGATTTAGACAAATGTAAATAAGAAAATATAAATGAAATCTCCATATATACATATTTTATGTTAAGTCCGTACAATAAAATCGAACATTTTTTGCTGCAGAATTGCCGAGAGAATACCGCAGGACCAAGATGCGACATTTGCACAGAAAGTTTCTATGGCCATCCAGACTTTGGCTGCAAACCGTGCCCTTGCCCACAAGCAGATAAAAGATTCTCAAATACTTGCATGGTTCTTGCCAATACGGAAGCAATCTGTGTTTGTAAACCTGGTACGTACCTTCGACGCATCGCAGAAGAATTTCTTTATACAAATTTTAATTGCAAATATATCATAACATTTATCAAAAATTAACTCGATCGTCGAATCGGAGAAGCATTATTTTTGTTGATGTGAACCATCCGAGAGAGGAGAGCCCTTTCTAAATTGAAACAAATTCAATTGTATCTCTATTTTTGACGTTAGAAATATTTCCTTAATTTTTCATATCCAGAGAGGATACACCTATGAAGGTAAATTTATTTTATATTCTTTATATGCGCAGGTTACACCGGTAGAAAATGCGAGCGGTGTTCTTCCGGATATTACGGATTCCCGCACCTTGCTGGTGGCAAATGTATACCGTGCAATTGCAACCCCGCTGGAAGTTTGAACGATGAATGTGATACGGAAACAGGACAATGTAGATGCAGAGCTGGTTCTACGGGTCGTGATTGCTCTGAATGTACTGCGTATCGTCACGTCTATATAAATAACGTTTGCACGTGTAAGTTAAAAAATGCGAAAACCTTGTTCGTTTAAATTCATCGAAATTTTTTTCTTTTTTTTTCTTTTTCTTTTCTTTTTTTTTTCTAGAATGTTTGAGTAGAAATTTTAGAGAATTTAAAAATTAATTAAACAAACTTTTCTTGAATCGTTGATATTATTTTGCATTAGCGTGCAACGATAACTGTACCGGCATACTGCTCGACACTGTGGCTGCACTTTCGCAAGAATTAGCAGAAAGCACCACTCATATAGCCAATGGTTATATTCCTCCTCCATGGGAAGATTTGTCTTACATTGACTCCAACGTGACAACGTTTCTAGATAAAATAAATCTTCAAAATAGGCTAAGGCAAAGAATGAGAGATGTGCCCTGGCATGAGTATAGAAATCTTATGAAATACTTTGAAACGTTGCTCAGAACTGTATGTATTTAATTCTAACCTCATATTTATTCAAATTAGACTCGTTAGATATTTATTCCTAAAGTCTTGAATATTATTTATTCGCAAACGAATTAAACGATCGTACATCCTTCTGTATGAATATTAATAATATGTTAATATTTTAGGCGAATGAACGCGCTATGCGCGCAGATACTATAAAATCAAAGACCGGTGATTTAGAAAATAATATATTTAGCGCAAAGATCGAAGCGGGCAATCTGCAAAAATATATAGAAGGTACTTGCCTTAAACAGAATATCCTTATATATAAATTTGTCATTTTATAAAAGTCTATATATATATATATATCTATAATAAAATTGTTCATTTTTCTAGATACAATTACATTGTTGAATCAATATACAAATGAGAACAAAAGGATAGAGATAAAGAAAGCGTTGAAAACAGCAAAACTGATTTTGAACGGTATAAAAGAACTAAATCTAGCAAAGAAGACAATGGAAATAGAACGTTTTCTCGAGTTAGTACTTATAGCAACTTATTCACATTGATTGCTCCAACTTAATTCCATTCACAAAATATTCGATTATTATAATAAAATCCAATTTTATTACATCATAAATCATTGTTTCAATATTTATACAATAATTGTTTCAAATTTTGGAAAAATAACAGGGATGTCGCAGAATACACTGATTGGTTAAATTCCTTGTACGATGCAACGGGACCATTGGCAATCGCTCAAGACACTGCCGAAAAATACTCTATCAAACTAACTGACATGCGCAACATCATAGAAAACGCAATGGAAACGCTGTTCACGTACGATGGTTTATACAACAATATTAATCAAACATATCTGGAAGCCAAAAATTACTGTAGCGAGATCGACATGTTACGGAACACAATTAATGCATCCGTTACCGAGGGGGATAAGCTGACTAATGAAACGCGTGGTTTTATCATCGATTTTCAAAATAATGTTCAAGTATGTACAAGTACAATAAATTAGCTTACGCACGATTTGGTGGAAATGTAAATTTAATTAATTATTTTAATATTTGTTACAATTACAAGTAACGATATCACCGGTATCTCGAGAAACATCTCAAAAGAAGACATATTAAATTACAGGACCTTCCGGAACTGCGAAACAAATTAACATACTGGTTTGATAAATTGAGTATGAAAGAAGAACTACTGTACAGATTAAATTACGAATATAACGACACGTACGTGATACCCGCGATTGCACATGTGAAGAATTTATCGAACTACGTTGATCAGTATGTCAGGTAAGAGAAAATTATTTACTTTTATTCCTATACTTTTAGTTCGTATTATTTTATCGTCACGTTAATTAATATTTAGATAGTCAAGCAAATATCGTTACATATCAAGTCAAAGAAAAACAAAATAAAAATATAGCATAGTAATTTTGATTAATATTTGTGATTGTTAATTGCTATTATTAAGAAGTATTAAAATTGTCATCGAAGATATTTAAACAATTCAAAGACAATTATTTAAAGCTATAGTAGGCGAACGCAATTTATATTGAGAGGGAAGGACAAAAGAATAATTCGTTGTTTTATATTTTTAAAACATCTCGACGTACTTGATCATTAAAATACTTGAATATTTAAAACAATACCGAAAAATTTTTTCGCACTGGTCCTGTATATATTTGACAAACACATAACACGGTGTAAATGTGCATAACACGGTAGAAATACGTGTTATAAAAATAATGCATATCTCTGCACGAGAACTTGGAAATACTCGGGACTTAAATTAAAAACAAAACAAAATGAAATCGTATGAAATATGAAGACAGTTCCAGTTGCGAATTAATAATCGTTATTTAGTAGTACGCTTTTACTTTATGTAATTGACGATCGATAACTTGATAAAGTGCAACTTGGCGTTTCTGCCGAGCAGTCTGTTTTCCGAGACAAGAAACATCGCAGCTAGCCCGCTGAAGGCCAGTCAAGCGTACAAGAATATCGTCGATAACATAAGAACTGCAAATATAACAGCAACAACAGCTAAAGATATTTCTGAAGACACGTACAATAAGGTAAGCGGACGCTTTGTAGTCGCAGTGATTTAAAAAATAGTCAGCTTCACGACTATAACGTATTATCAGACATTTCCCGATGGCCCAAAATCAAAATCGCTCTTGGACAGCGCTAACGAAATATCGCTGGCATCGTCGAAACAGCAAAATAGCGCAAACAGACATGGAACGTTAGTACAAAACGCGAATGATGGATTGGAATTGCAAAAGGAAGCTGTGAACATTTTGAAAAATACTCTCAATAGTACTGGGATCAGAGACAATCAAGTCAATATAAAATTGCAAACATTGCAAGATGACAGTAGGAGATGTAAGTTCATTTTATAGCAGATACATTTTTATTTTTTTTTATATGATTAATGACTTCAATAAAAATATAAAAATAAATAAAGATGTGAGGTTTTTTACTGATCGTTGTGACCATAAAATTTTTGTATTTTGATACACTATATCTGAAATAAGGTATGTGTTTATTAAAAGTTTCTATTGAAATATCCGTATGTTGCTTTTAGTGCATGAGAATGTGAAAAATATATTAAACGACAACGAGAAGGTATTAGAAAGTATTAAAACGTCGCAAAAGCTTATTGGAGATTACGAAGATGGGATTGCTAACATATTGAAACCAAAATTGTACGATTTAAAAAGAGAAGGCGATTCCGAAATCAGTTTAGCCAGCGAAAAGTGTAAGATTTATTATATTTTTCTTCGTGCTACGTATATACGTTTCTGTATTTATCTCGTCAAACAATCATCTAAACAAAATTATTTCAGTGACAGAAGCACTGAGTAACACAAAAAAAGCGGATGCAAAATTAATAAGTTTATCAAATGCCGCGGTGAAAAGGAAAAGTGAATTTGATAAATGGAACGATACGTTGGCTACAAAATTACAGAATCTCAAAGACAAAATCGCCGAAGCTAGAAACACCGCTGACGGAGTAATCATGATATTATCATTTTTGCAATATATTATCTTTTTATATTTTTGCCAAATAAATTTTTTAATGAAATGTTTTTCTCTAGATTCGCGTTTCGTTGAGATCAGCAGAAGGAAAAGAATGCAGTCGATCCTACAGACCACCCACATTACAGCCAGCATCAATGAATTCGATTATCATGACCTTTGCACTTCCAAAAGGGAAAAAGGAAGGCCCTCTATTTTATTTGCCAAGTAGCATAAATGTAAGCATACTGCTCGAGTTAAATACGAAATTAAATAGATTATGAAATACGAATTGTGAAATACCTTTGCTACGTTTCTCTTGTTCATACAGGATGATTTCCTTGCCCTGGAGATCATTGACAGGAGAGTGAGATTCATGTGGAATGTTGGAGGAGGAACAGGTATTCTTACACACCCTGAAGTGATACAAAGTGGCGATCTTCTGGATGATAGATTCTGGTATCGTATTGAAGCTGAAAGGTATGTTATTTGAAGTATTATATGTATCATCTGACGTTAGTTTTCAATAAGTTTTTCTTATAAGAAATTGTATTATATTAAAAAAATCACGTGATTAATTTTATGTAATTTTTTAATAACAGCATTTGAATAAAATTCAATTCCACAAGACGATAAAAGTGCGAATAATTAAAGAACAAAATACGATATCTGTTACAAAATTACTTTTTAAATTACATTATACCCCCGCCCCAAAGCAAAACGCTTAAATAGAACTTCAAAACCGAACGAGGAAATTAGAATAGCGCATTTCGCTAGAGGAAAATAACATTTATATCGAACTGCTAACACTTTGATCTTTTTTTCATCTACCTTACTTAAATAATACAATAAATAACGTCTTTGTTTGCCGATATCTGTAATACCTTTGTCTATGTATTAACTGCTTACTAAACTTTATCATCCATTATCCATATCACGTGTAAAAAATTGAATGAATATTTTATGAGAAATTGAAATGATTTCCAGGGTTCGTCACTTGGGCAAACTACATGTGCGAAAACAAGCGTCGACGACCAAAGAACTTCCACCCATAAAGAATTCGACGGACTCTGAATACGGCCGCTTTGATATTACCAGTTCAGATCGTGTTTGGATAGGAAAAATTCCCATAACAGAACGTAGAAGAAGCGAGCTTATTGCGTCTAATGGTCTTCCAGCATGTGTACACCAAGTTATTCTAGATGGAAAACCTATAGGTCTTTGGAATTTCATTACGACTGCGCCGGATATGGCCTGTGAAGCGTGTGTGGAAGGGTAATTATTAGAAAGTTCGAAATTTCGTTCAGTTCTTGCATATACGAAAATGACTATTTATTTTAATGTTACAGAGTGGAAGATGTGAAAGACGATATAGCCTACAGTTTTAATGGAGAAGGATATGCGGTCAGAAACAGGGTTTCTTCGGGACCATATAATAAATATTCGTTTGGAGTATCGATTAGCTTCCGAACTTACGACGAGAATGCGTTGCTATTTTTGGCGATTAATCCAGACAACGTACGTGATATTCGCGTATCATTTATTTTGAATAAATGTAAATTCCATCGTGTCTCTTTCATTACATCATTCTTATTAGCGAATTAGATTGTTGTGATTTTGATAATTGTCCAGTTTTTCTTAAAAATCTATCGGCGTATAAATGTTAAACTTCTGCTTTAACGAAATATAATTATATTTCATGTTTATCCACAACAGAACCAACACATCATGATATTCCTGCGAGAAGGAAAAGTGATCCTGCACATTGGTTACGGTGGTAACGTTAGCATGGAAATGTCCTCAAACTTTAAGTATAATAACGGAAACTGGACAAAAGTGGATGCATTTAGATATTATCAGCTACGTAAAACGGTTGAAAAATGCAGCTTGAGTGTAGGAGGAGAAAACGATAAGAGGATCGGTGCACCTACACCTCAGCCCAAAAAAGAGGACATTCCTGATTTCATTCAGGCTAAATATTATATCGGTGGTGTTCCACCAAGTTTTCGCGCGGAAAAATTAATCTTGCCGTCTCAAGTTTCGTTCTTTGGCTGTATGTCTAATATTATCATTGAAGAGGGCTATGATCCAATGGCAGAGCAGTATCATGGTGTCGAGCCTACTTGTGCAAATAAGGTAAATAACTTGATTACGAAAAAATGGATACTTTCTATCTAGATGTTAAAAATAAATAATTTTTCCTATTCGTTCATTGAGATCTTCTCAATTATAAAATGGAATATTGTGAGATATTTTGTTCAGCTATTCTATGAAAAAAAAAAATATACATATATTTTATTTGAAGTAAATTTTCGGTATTGTAAAAAAAAAGTAGGAAGCACTTAAATAGTTAAGGAATTAAAAAACAATTCCTATAAGAGGAAAATGTATTACTCGCTTTTGGAACATTTATTACTCTCTTTAATGCCGGACAAAGAATTTTAATTTAAGTAAAACATAAGTAAACGATAAATGATTACTTTTGCAGCCATTAGGGATCGTAGGATTTTACGGAGATGGGTATTTACAACATGCAGCGTACACACTGCGTAAAATAAACTCCACAATGAGTTTCTCTTTTAGAACAATGCAGGAAAACGCTGTGCTCCTTCTTTCTACGTTCGAAGGACAAGAAGATCGTATGCCTCTTATACGACACATGAACGATGACTCAAACGTGAGTAAAATAGTATCGTTATTCTTTTACATGAAAAACTTTCTAAAAATTAAATGAAATAAACGTAATGCAAGGCATTTAATTTAATTCTTCAATATTATATATCTATCATATCTCATATACAATATTCGCGCGATAAAATACGATCACATTGTGTTTTAGGAAGGTAATAAAACGAACGAAATTCATAAAAATTCTCCAAGTAAATATTAAGACCATGACCCATGTTTCTAACTTACAATGTCATTTATTCTTTTAGAAAAAAAGTTACTATTCCATATGCATAATCAATGGGCAAGTGCAAGTGCGTTTAAATGCCGGAAAAGGGGAGCTCACTTTACAATCGAACGACACTTTTAACGACGGAAGATATCACTCGGTAACGGTAATTAAAAGACGAAAAGACATCGAATTGCGGATAGACGATGCTTATCAGAGCGCAGGTAAATTACCCACCAGTGCCGCTATTAGAGCTCCGGAAGAAAGTGGAGGACTGTTCTTCGGAGGCTTGCCAGTACTTATTAACAATACCAACATGATTTCTACCACCACGCCTTTGTATGGGACGATTAAAGACGCGATATTTAATGACGAGTAAGTTGAATACAACAAATGTTACAATATTCGGTATTTTCAAAACTGCAAAGGATATTAGAAAATAGTAACTCAAAAATTTGCATGTATGTGATTGCAATATTTAATAAACTAAATAAGAAATGCTCATTAAATTATTTCCTTTTGTAGCATTGTTCGTTTTGACGAAGCCATTAGTTTCGAACATGCATTAATTGGTCGTTCCGGACCCAGCATGGGAAAAGACCCTCCTACGTATACACCATCAGCATCGCTGTCGAGGGGAATGTCTACCCAACCGGAAGGATGTCAAAAAGTGCCGTATTATTCTTTGGAAGCTGGTGCCCTCAAATTTGGAGACAAACCAAACAGCCACACGCAGCTTTATCTAAATTTTAAAAAATTTTGGGAGAAGAAGTATGCGATAGAATTTGATTTCAGGACATACTATCCAAATGGACTGTTGTTTATTACTCCAGTATGTAGAAATTATTTATAGCTTTTACAAACCGTATGTATTTAAGAATCTGGCTCTTGCCTGACCTTGATTGACCAAGCTTGTTGATGGCCTTGCCATATACATACCTAATGTCCATACAGGCCCTTACACTATAGAATATTACTAAATATTACTAATAAAATAATATCTCTTTTAATTCATAGGGCCTCAGACCAAAACACTATCTCATGGTCGTGATACGAGATGGACAACTTTTACTCTTGGTGAAAAGCAAGCAGAAGAAAGAAATACTGTTTAAAACACCGTTCAATGATGGTAATTGGCATCATGTGGTGATCAGCCACGACGAGCGGAAGTTGACATTGCTCGTGGATTCTCAAACACCACGCACAATTAAAGTGCCAAGAAAAATTGGACTAGCCTCCATGATGTACATCGGAGGCCTGCCTGAAAGTGGAACACCTATACCTGAACAAGTCGTAGTTAAACTTGAAACCCTCAAAGGTTGTATCAGAGGGTTAAGGATCAATGGAAACGTGTATGATATGGTTGGTTCTACGAGTAGAGCCTATCAAGTGGGACAGTGTTTCCCAAATGTTGAAAGTGGAGCTTATTTCCAGGATGAAGCATATGCCATATACAGTAAGATATCAAAGTTATCGGTTTACAAAAATAAGTATCAGACAAAAATAAAATTAAATCATAGTGGTGAACGAAATTTTTCTCTTTTACAGAGAGAAACTTTGAATTAGGTGCTGTACTAGAACTTCAGTTGGAATTTAGAACATCAGAATTGTCGGGTGTTTTGCTTTCTATAACGGCACCTGGCAATTCGCCTTCATTATCATTAGAGCTGAATAATGGTAAAGTGATTATGTCGGGTGATCTAGGAGATAACAATCCGTTATATGTAGAGCAACGTTTCAATAGTCCATACACAATCTGCGACAATCGATGGCACAGAATACAAGCAGTTTATAACGACGAAGAATTGGCACTGAAAGTCGATGAGCTGGATCAGAAGTATGGCCTCCCAGCTAACGTCAATTATCATATAATGGATGCTACAGTTTCTTGCCCTCTATACATTGGTGGTTTGCCAGGTTAGACATACTTATCACCCTCCTTCTATTTAATCATATTTCATTAAAAAATACAATAAAAGCAATTTGCTATTATATTTATAAATGTGAACGAATAACGTATAATTTTGCTACAGCTTCTGCGCCAAAAGGAACATTAATAACAAGGGACCATTTCAACGGATGTATAAGAAATGTAATGATAGGGGGAGAAAGAAGAGATTGGACAGACATGGATGAATTGCACAATATTCACTTGAGCTCCTGCCCAGTACAATGATAATCAGTACAATGTGTGAACTCCTCTGAGTCATTTAATTTTGTTCCAAAGACTGTTCAAAGGACGCACAATGCTCGAAAGGTTTCTATGAACTGTGTTCAATACAATTTCACACTGGGATCAAGTGCCATATCATGATGGAAATTCTTTAATCATTAAGACATAAGATTAAACGAAGCCAAGAGATGCTAGCATGCAAACGCATGAAGTTTACAATGATGTTTCTCAAACTTGTTTTTATTTTAAAGTTCTACGATAACAAACTTTTATACAATATTAATGAAACTTCTTTATTCTTTTATATGTATCTCTTTCTGGTATATTTATATAAAAAATATGTTCAGAAAAAATGATATATAATGAATATAATGTGAAAAGAATAAGCTAATATTTATAATTTGTACATAACAGATTTTACATTTACCTAATTCAACTAAAATTTTCTTAAATAAATTTTTACCATATATAAAAAAATAAACAACTTTTTCAACATATACCAAAAAAATTTAACTTAATTTATGTGCATTATATGTATACTATTTGACAAATCAATGTTGAAGCACTAATTAATTATTATTTAAGCATCTATTTTGGAAATTATTAATAAAAAAGGAATTATACATTTATTTAACTTACTATTCTACTAAAATAAATCGATTAACATTATTTTAAAAATTTATAAATTATCTATCCAATCAATATTGTATTTGAAAAACAACTTTAAAAAATTGTGACATATATACTTACAAAATAATAATACGAGGTAGAAGCAATTCGTTACACTTATATTGCCATTCCACAATAAGTATTTTAATAATAATATTTATAACACTCCCCTCTTGAAGATGCAATTAACAAATGAATATCTTCCCGCACTTTTATACAAATCTGCATACTAACGAATACAACGTACATCAAAACTTAAATTGAAAATAAAAAGTTATAAAATATTAATTTGACGAAAAGATCATAGTTCATAACATAAATTGAAATGAAGTTAATTATAGATATGAAAAATTTCAGTTTATAATTTAATGTTAGTATATTGGAAGATCAATGTACGACGTAGTAAAAATTCAAACGATTACCGCCATTGAAACCTTTTCTAGAATTTATTTCGCAATATGTATTTCACGATAATTTTGCAAAACATAGTTTGAGAAACAATTTTTAAAGCATTAACAAATTATGGCACAAATTCGCGTCGAATTGTAAAATAGACCTGATATACAAAGCAAATGTCACAACATACGTGTAAGTAGCAAGATCACTGCCATATAGTTTAATTGTAATTCATCTGTAAGTCACAAAACAATTGTACATCAGTATTTAAAGCTATTTATTATCGTTAATGTAAGAGTAAATAGCGATTTCGATCGAGAGCGCAGCATGGAGTATGGAATTGCACTCGATTGAAATCGTATATTTTTTAAAAAAGAAAGGATAAGAACGAATGAAATGGGATTATTTTGTACTGTTATAGCGGTAGCAAGGTATCGAATTGTAATATTTAAGATGATTAGAAGCGGAAGAAAAGTCATGTTTAACACCCTGTAATAAAGTGCCCTTAATGAATTAAATATATATATATATATATATAGGGAGAAATGTTCTTCACAAGAATATTTTAATATTTATGTCTAGTATTTTTCTTATTCGTTGAATTGTAATATATTATACATATGCAGAAAAATTAACAATGACGCCTTCGCTATTGTGTATAAAATATATAACAATGAGAAAGTATGGTTATTTAATTCACCCTCCTCTGTACTCCAAAGGTTATATATACATTTACATTACACAACCAATTAAGACAAAGAAGACACATTTAGTTCCATTAGATATATATTCACAGATGAAGACTCAAGAATAAAAGTCTATTGGAAAGTGGGTTATTAAATTTTATTGATGACATTCGCTGCAAGATGCTAACAGTAAAATATGACCCAAATTTTGACTTGACATACTCAATAAATATACATATATATCATTGAGTAGTAGATTCATTTATGCGTATATAAAAACATAATATTTACAGACATGGATAAATCGACAAAGTTTTCAGTTTTCACTTCTTTCATTTATGACAATAAAAATGAAGGATTATTACATAAAAGTAATCGTTTATTAATAGTAAGCGCGATTATTTATATCCCATTTTTTCCTATCTCTGTGTTTTTCGTTTCATCGTTTATCACGCCGATTGCCAACAGCTCACTAATAATATTTCTCTGCTTCGAAAAATATAAATATCAAGCACAAGCAATCATCCTCCCTTCCTACAGTTACACATCCTTTTTTCGAACCTTCTCTTACTGTTTGTAGCTTTTCTTACTATTTTCAATCCCTTTTCCACAAGCCGGTGTTCCTCCGTTGATTCTTAAGATTAGTGACTATTATATCGTTATTCGTAAATCTTCATTCACTGTTCGTTCACATTGTTATCGTAGCTTTTAACGCGACTTATGTCTTCAAATCTTACAACTCATCTTACGGCGTTTACTTATTTTCGCGTTCAATATTGTCAAGTCGGACTGTTTTTGGAGACTGAGGCTCACAAAAATTTCTCTATTCGTCATTTTTTACGGCGATACACGCAATAGATTTACAATACACGGGAATAGAATATAACGAACTCCTCTGGATACCTACGATCGACGGATTCTTTTCTCATTTGAAGTAAAATTTGTTTTCCAAGTCCCTTCATTACACAAATCATCTACCTCGAACGTGAGCTTGAATAAAATAATCTCGGGACGATTGAACCAAATATTGTATCATTGCGAATTAAAAATATATTTTTCGCGATTATAATCGTGAAGAACATGAAATTCGATATGTTGCATAATTACTTAAGAATAATCAATACGGTCGTGTTTTGCTATGCCATTGCAGAATATAGGGGGGGTCTATTGTAACCAATCCAAATATTGTTTTTTTCCTTTCCTCTTCTTCTTTTATATGACATTATCGCTTTAAATCCCATGCACAGACCCATAAAGTTAAAAAATACACTCTACAAATATTGGACAAATAAAAAATTGACAAACGCTATAATATACACGCTAAACATAATTTAAATAAAGAATTCGAGAACAAAATTCTACAACAGATAGACCCTCCATATTTCTGTACAAAAATTGTATTTTACCTCTATCTAGTTTCTATTCATTCGTCCTATCGGCGTATTACGAAAAACGGATTGCATACACGTTAAAAAAATTGAATCGCCAAGATGGAAGATCAGTGCCAGTCCCACACGAACGGCGGACAGTTATAATTTATGGCACAATAAATAAATAGTTCTTTCG
The DNA here is from genome assembly GCA_014737475.1 of Bombus confusus. Lineage (NCBI taxonomy): Eukaryota > Metazoa > Arthropoda > Insecta > Hymenoptera > Apidae > Bombus > Bombus confusus. The sequence continues at coordinate 518,055 of JACXIV010000013.1, forward strand.
TTATTACGTTATTATGTTAATTATCCTTCATGTACAATACAAGAACCGCATGTTTCGTTTCGCTTGAAATTGGACTGACACGTTCCATTAGGAAATGAGAAACGTACTAAAAACAGAAAGAAAAATAAAAAAAAAAAGAAAGAAAGAGAACGATTACCATTCGAAAAAATAGGATCCATATACTGTTTACAAAATTCGTGAGGGTAATTACCCAACTTATAAACGGGTTAAACATTAGTCCGTTTGGTTAAAATTTTCAATAATATACTAAGACATTTATAAATAAATCATTAACACTCTCTTTCCAGGGTCTCTTTTCTCAATTACGAGGAACGCAGACTATGGACACTGGATTAGAATTAATTAGGCCTAGGACACATTCAAATAAATTAATCAAAGTAAAGATAACTTTAACTATAGATAAAATTTTTGTTGTTTTAGTTAAATTATTGTTGCTCTATATTCCAAACCATCTTCTGCTTTCCTCTTACAATGATCGAAACTATCATAAGATTTTAAATTGTTCGATACATCGTTAAGAATAAGTATGTATTGCGCGCAGGAAAGAAAAATAGCAATTCAATCAAAGATTTCACCAGTTCGTGGCCGTTTTCAATGTCCAAACACTTCCTATCAGTTACCAAAATTATTACTGTTCACTCAAGAAACGAACTTTTGGTACTGTTTGGTACGGTCTCATTCTCTCTCCCTTCTCAAATCCTTGCAAGTTTCTAATCTTACATCGATACACACTTCACAAAACTCGCTTCAAGATATTCAAATCAACGAGGCATTATATAAATTATATTCGATGGTACCTACACTGTAAAGGAAAAACACCCTCGCACAACATCAATTACATCCAGATCGATCTTAAGGCTGATTTGGTATTTTCTTTCACTAATCAGAATCAACTTATATATTTACAAATCCACATTATTATTATTTTTTATCTTTTTCGTTTGTCCGTGAGCTGGTATTTTTCAACACTTTTCAGCAAACGAATTACATTATCTACGTACGCTGCTGCAACCGTTAACAGCTGCGAAAATCTCATGGTCAACGAGGAATCATTAATTCACCTTTGACGATGATATACATTAAACACAAAAAAGTTTTAAGACAGTCACAACGGATCGTACGCAACAATGTTGAAGTTTAAAATCATTCGGAAAAAATATCGAAGAGACTACTACAAATGAAATTTTCATGCGGAACAATCATTTTATTACTCTTCTCATCAATATTATTTTAGTTTTGTTAAATAGAAATTAATCAAATACAAAAATCACATTGAAGAATTCGAATCTGTTTCTAGACTCTGTCAAAAATATATTCAAATTAATGATCCTCTATTTACGTTTAGTAATTCATAAAAGTTAATGGTACTACGATAATAATAATAATAATTATAATAAGAATAATTAAGAGCAGTTTTAATTTACGCGTAAGAGAAATATGTGCGAATTACTTTATGTAATATAAAGACGAAATGTTCGTTCGACACTTATGAAAGCCCTGCCTCTCTTTTAGCAAAAAAGAAGAAACAATTTTTTAAGAAAAATTAATTAATACCTTTTATCAATCAGTCACAACTTTCATTTACAACACAATAGCTTACATGATTACAAGGCGATTACACGTCAGAAGTTAGTCCGCAAAGATATTAGATACTGACAACAAACCATTCCTATTAATTAGATATTGATAAACTTATGACACAGTGATTGATGCCAACGTTAACTTAAAAACAAAACAAAACAAAAGTAGAACAAAAGGAAAATATAAAAAGAAAAAGTACAACAAATTACAAAAAACGAAACATACGTGGTAACATTGCGCCGTTCAATATGGTGTGCGATCGTAGAAAACGCTAGAAATGATTGCACACCCGTATCTGTGAGTCAGCATCAATCATTTGTCTTTATAAAATTGACTAAAAACGCAACGTTTGCATTAATTTAATATGGGCCTGTATTAAAATAGTAACTATGAACAACAGAGGGCATAGTAGCATAAAATGTGACACATGTGTAAAACTATATGACGAGAGGCATGTCTTTCTTGTTCGGCAAATTCACCTTTTTACCTTGCCAAAGGCTGTTGTGTATCGTAAAGGCATCTATGGTCACAGTCAGATGCTTTGTGTGTACTTGAGAAAAGCATTTTGCTCCTGAATTGTATCTAAAAACAAAAAGTTATATTATAAATATATTATATACATTATTGTGCTCACAAAAGTTACATAGTATATATATTCAATCCAAGTGTATATGTAAATGGTACATACGAGAAAAAGATTTTCACATTTTTCAATGTTCTTGCTTAATAACGTGATATTGCAATATAGAATGAGATCATAGAAGTACATCTACAATAAGAATCTAAAAATAAAAATCTATGATGACAGACTTACTTGAAAAATTTGTCAAACATTTTATCTATGACTTGTTTCGGTCCGGTACCATATAACTTTGAAACTTCTTCTCTATCTGGGCAGTATGAGTAAAGAGCCCGGAATTGGCAGCCAGCATCTCGAAATAAGATAAGAAAATGCTTGCTTTCTGATCTTGCAATTTCGTCCAAAACTCTTCTCTTCGCTTCCTTATTTACCGTTCCCGGAAATACACAATACTCCACAGCATTTAGCATAATGCCACGATTTGACTTAGTAGTTGGTTGTTTATACAATCTTGGACCTATTGACAAAAATGAAGCAATCTCATAAAGTTCACGCAATATAAATTTCATCAGTGAATAATTGCTTGGTTAACGAGTTAATTTGACAAAATTTTCCATGTGGAAAATATAAATAAGTGTATTCCATATTTCCTAAAAAAAAAGACCATTTCTTCATAAAGATGGTAACAAATTTCAACTTATGAATTACGAATTCTTACATTTGTACCTGAGTAGTAAATAAGTGAAATTTTGTAACTAAACTCCTTAAAATCCTTACCATTGTAGTCCATCATCGAACTTGGTGTACTACTGATGTCGCTGCTACCGTCATCGAACACGCGTCTCTTGGTCATCAAACCGGGAGGTAAAGAACCAGGTCCTGATGGCGATGGAAGATGCCTCATACTACCCATGCCCGGACTCGGTGCTCTCCTAGGAGGTGTAGCTCTTCCCAGGCCGCTGTCCGTATCTGTGTATCGACACATCATACCGTCTTGATCACTACTCGAACCTGCGAACGCAAGCTCGGTATATGAAGATAGAAATAAAAAAAAAAAAGACTCGAACGTATGTGTCCGTCCACGAGATAAAGGACAAGAGATACGGCCTTTCAACAGTCAGTCCAATATATAAAACGTTTATACCCATCCAAGCAAGAGGAATTTGAACGGAATCAATTTTATTAATTACTAAACAGTTAGTCCCTGATACAGATTGTGAGATATTAGTCACTTGTTAGACTTACGAAGGACCTTCAAGAGTATCCATCTTCATAGCTTGCGTCCAATATAAGAACTTTGAAAAACATATATCATACGAATATTAAGGATTTGTTTTTCTGTTTAATTCTATGTATCGTCTAAGTTGTAAAACTTTTCATGATTCTAAGATAATCTAAGGAACTATTTATCAGGAAATTCAAAAACCATAACGACTCCGACAATTTGACTCAGATACTATTTTATCTAACACTTTGTAAAACGCGACGAATAACAGTGGACAAATTCATTTGTGGTAAAACATATGATTGCTAGTAGTAATTTTGCGATTTTAGCGGCCAAACGAAGCATAACAAATTCATCTATCGACAGTATAATCCGTTAAATGCAGTAGTAAATGTATTAACTCATGCAGCACTTATGAACTCTATTGAGAAATATGATGCTCTTCGCTAAGATGAATTTACTATGCTATATTACCATAATACCTGGAAATAAAAATAGAGAGGAATGACAGAACAAATACATATTCAACATAAGTGATGGGATAACCGTATGATACAGGACCTAAATGTGAGTCAGAGTGAAAGGTTATTGTATGGAAACTGGAACCACCAACAATAATCTGAAAAACACTGAAAATATTGGTACCCATAACCAGTGCTGTACAACAATAAGCCCAACAAGCATCAACTTAAATTTATCTGCAGCAAATGAGTTATCCTGTGAATGAGAATCAAAATTTTATCTGCTCATAGAGTGAACATTTTGAGAAGTAAAGAAGTAAGGACAATTTAAAAAAAAAAAAAAAAAAAAAAGCTGGAAGCGCTTATGTATCATTTATCTCTCAAGCAAATAGAATATAAACATAGCAGATAGAATTTCGAATACATCTAAACACTGTGCTGTTGGTGTATGCGTGTAAGTATATCACTGCCACCTGTGCTCCGATCTGCCACCATGCGACTACGTGTATGCTATGTAGCCTACAAAAAATTGGAACGGTGTACGGGACACGTAAAATATACTTTTGCACGATAGAAGGGGGATTAAACGTATTCCAAGTCACTGGTGCTTCTTACCACACAAATTCATCAAGGAATTAGACTTTCTCCCCTTAAAGTTTTGGTAACTCGGGTATTTAGGCCTGCCTCTAACCTGTTGCTGAGGCTCCTGCACATCTGCAATAATGCAATGTTTACCTTGTTACATTCCAAACGCTATGTACGATCAAAGATTAATAGTAGGGGATGCTTCAATCGTACGTCATTGCATCAGGGGCAGAGTCTAACTACGAGCCATGTCCACTAGGAACATCAAAAACTCAAGGTAGCCAGTGCAGGTTGGTGCAGTACAATGTTGCGTTCCAACTGAAAGATGTCTACTATAAGGCGCTACTTAAAAATAAAGTCATACCCTTAAGTAACCTTACTTAGGTAATTTGAAGAATAATCAAATGCTAATGAAATATTCAACATTGTAAGATTCATACGTAGCTGCCCATACCAGTGATACATCCTGCAACGAGTCTACTTTCATCAAGCCAAACGTTTAAAGGAACATGATTTAAGGCATTCTTTCTATAAACAATATTCAACCCACCTCTAGATGTTTTATAGGAACCACGTCGACCAAGTTGATTCATACTTCGGCAAGGGGAGGAACCTCTACCGTCGTCGGGTGAATCTACGGAAGATACTAAAATAGGGTACCTCTATTACAATCAGTTAGTTCCTCTCCAGGACGATACTAAATACTATACATGTTCTTAAGAATATGTTTTGCTACGACATTACATTAATAAACAGATATTTTAAATAAATTTGAAGCATGCAAAATTGTACGAAAAGAAAAGTGCCATAATATATATATATATCATTCACGCGTTAAAAATGAATAATTTTGAAAAAAAATATTGAATACAATGTATCGTCAAGTATTTTCCACTCTTGCTTATATATATTTGGTACAATGATATTGTATTCTTTTCTGTTATATATAAAGTAATTTTATATATGTTACAACTGATTAATTTGTGAATATTTCTATCAATTTTGCCGTCAAATATTAGAAGCAGCAAATATAAACAAAAACACTCCAATCAGCATGTTAATAATCATAGGACAACATTTAATATTCTAAAAATTTATTACTTGTTTAGTTCTTCTTATGCAAAGCTAACAAATATATATATATGTGATGTTTTAGTTATATACGCGAGTCAGAGAGTGTGTGTTGTGCATACCCCTGAGACTGCCGCCCCGATAAAGAGGGCCGGAACGTCGTTCATCGAAATGGGCAGCAGTGAGACTGTCCTGCGAGCCTCGGTAGTAATCTCGCCTCATCGTCGGAGAAGTCAGCGACGCTACAGTAAGTGTGTTAGTGCAAAACAATCAGCTCGAAATTTCTTTACTATTCTAGTTTATTCAAATGAATATCTAGGTAATGTATGAGATCAGTTCGCTGTACAGTGTTTCCGTCTTGAACGATCGACGGATAAACTAGTATAGCCGAAAAAATTTAGAGCTTATGGAATTGTGACTGGGTGAGCTCCCATAAAACAAAAGAAAACAACAATAAAATCAGTATAAAAAAACACGACGTTACAAAAGAAAAAAAAATTAAATCTTTCGGACTTGAATTTTCGCCATGCAAAAAATAAATGCAATTACATTACAACACTAAGAGACTGTTACTATTAGATTATAATAAAGGAGTATACTTGTTACGATAGCAGTGGTAACTGTTATCTTGGAGGTGACTTGATACATGTGCAGTAATATATGTTAAAATATGTTGGTCATAACATTGTATAAGTAACAATCATTTTAACTATATGTATCCTATTTAACTTCCTCTCCAAGAAACACTGATCATTGCAGTGAATAATTGTTTCACTATCAAATCGTGTTAGTTTAATTCGTTATTGTACCTGTACTTAGATTAGAAGAAGAACCCTTCTTTCCGCGGCTCGGCGTAAGAGCTCCAGAATCCAATTCCGTACCAGCATCCACATGAATTGTTTTGGGCCGAGGTCGAGTTGTTGCAGTCTTGTTACGCAATTTCGTTGGTTTTATTGTATTAAGAAGTTCTTTATCGATAACCTTGCCCTAAATAATAGTAACAATTTCTAGCGATTAATTCAATTAAAACACTATTGATGACAGAAAAGTTAAAAAAAGCATTCACTTCTCTTTCTGCCTCTTCTATTGCTTTCTTTACTTTATGTTGTTCTAAAATAGCTGCCCTTCGTTGCCTTTCCTCTTCCTTTTTACGAGCTCTTTCTTCTGCTTTCAATTTTTCTTGTTCTCGACGAGCTTGCGCTTCTACCTCTTTTCTCTCTTTCATCTCTTCTTGTTGTTGTCTTCTTTGCAGTGATAAGAGCATTATACGTTCTTTTTTTCGTTCCATTTCATCAAGAGAATTCTGCAACAATATTCCGATGAAGTTTATGTAAGGTAAAGGAAGAAAAAAGATTGTAGAGCGACAAAATTCATGCGAAGTTTATCGCATAACTTACTGGATCAGGATTTGCTAATTGATTTCCAATTATTAAACCAACTCCAGATTGCCGACTCTCCCCACTCATCTCGTGTCGTTCTCTTTGCTTCTCCCTTTCTCCTTCTCTTTGTATTTCTCTATCTCTAATTTCTTGCCGTTGGAAGTCTCTCTCGTCTATCTGACGCTGCTTTTCTCGATCAGAATCCCGTTGAATTTCCATCTGTTTCTGCCTATCCATAACAATAGCAGAAGGAGAGTCAGGACGCATCGTAAAATCTTCGCTGTCAACATATGAAGACACGCCTCTTTCCTAAAAAAAAAAAAAAAAAAATAAAAAAAATAAAAAAAATACACATTTATTATATACATAACATATCCTCTATAAGGATTCTTAAATTCTAAAATTATCATTACATATTTACCTTTTTGGGGGATGTCCTTTTCACTCTAAGGGTTGGTTTTGGTTTCTTCGGCGCGTCATTATCAAAGCAGATATAGAATCCTTTTTCACCAGCATCCGTTGGATCTAAAGGTGTTACCTCTGGTGTACCTGATGGAGATGGTGTGGCTTCTCTTAATGATGGATGAGGTTGAAATGAATTACGTGATATTGAAGGTCTAGTTGGTGATGGAATTCTATATGTACGGCTGCCGGACGTGATGTTTAAACCTCTTATACCTTGTGTAAGCTCATCATCATTTCCTTTAAAACACATGAATGAGTGAACAAAAAGAAGATGAAAACAAAAACATAAACGTAATGAATTCTTTGAAGGTATTACACATGACATGTCTTTAGATGAATGGGGAAGAAAAAAGACGCTTACCAATAAATGATATATTCTGAGGCTTCATGTCATCAACAGGTGGAGCTGGAACAGGTGCATGCATTGCAGTAATTTGTCTTTTTTCAGTAGGGCTTTCACACTTAATCGGTATATGATGTACAGTTGGCCTTTTTGGTTCAGGGCTTTCACTCATTAACTGACTTATTCGATGAACCTGTATTACAAAATTGAAGATATAAAATTTGGTAGTGACAATATTAATATAATATATGAACTATCGAACTGTCACAAATAAACGAACCTTATAATGATAACTATACGAATTAGTAAAACTGGATGAATGAAAAAACTGCATTTTTGGTTGTATAAATCTTTTAAAAAGGCAGGTAATTTAAAAAAATGAGAAGAGCGCTCGAACGTCGAAACTTCAATCTGAGGAGCGTCTGCTATACTAGGTGTGAAGAGAGTATCTATAAATGCGTATTACATCACTAACTGGTTCCATGACAGTGTCTTGCATATACACATACATGTATGAAGCAATTCATTTACTATCTAATTGACCAGAAAAAGTAGCGAATAGTATACAATCTTAACAATAAAACAAAACTTCTCTGCTAGTTTAAATTAATATTATGAAAATATATATAATTATTTCTTATTTTTATTTTTTGGGTGCTTAAAATATGAATTTTATTTAAAATACATTAATTAAAACAAAGCTTGATAAATTGGACTTTAAGAATTTAAGATATATTTTAATATTAATTAAAATTAAAATATTAATAATATTATTATATAAGATCGTTATACTCACAGCATTGCGATGTTGCGGACTAGCAGAAGATGGTGGTGTTTGATTAAAGATAGATGTAGATGATGGATATGTAGGACCAGGATGACTCATTTGATTATTACAAAGACTGTGATCTCCACCATTGAGATACCTCGGTTCTTGAGGAGTATCGTGTAAAACAAATCCTTTCTGTTGAGGTGGATGCGTTCCCCAATTTCGTGTATCTTGATATAAGCGCATATCTTGTTGATAAGCTACACAAAATTTTGAAAGATTTATATTAAAAATTATGAAATCATGAATAGATTAAATCCTAGGTTGTTATAATGTACATACGTGTTGGTTGAGTACTATATCGTGGATCCATTGATTGTTGATAGCCCACAGCAGCCATTTCATTTGCTAAGCTTTGAGTTGGAGGTGGTTGACCCCACATTCGTCTTTGCAATTGGGGTTGATCATGTAGATAGAACTGAGATTGCTGAGTATCTTGTAATTTGGATGTTAATGGATTTATGGGTGCCATTCCAAAATTCTAAACAAGAAAGTAAAAAAAAATGTAAATGTTTTAGATGTTATTATAAAATAACTAAATTAATGAACTGGAAAATAGTACATACTTGCATATGTTGTTGACTAAGACTTTGCAATTGCTGAAACTGTTGCTGTATTTGCTGTTGATGCTGTGTCATTAAATGCTGCTGCTGTATTTGATTCTGCTGATTTGCTAAACGTTGTATATCAGCTTGTATTTCACTAAGACTGTTATTCATTCTGTGAAAAGGTGTACATATTCTTTTTCAACAGATTTGATGAAACGAAGTCTTTGTATATTATAAAATGAAAATGTATACTAACTGTGATATAGACTGATGATATTGCTCAAGATCCATGTTCTCAATATCTGGAGTGCGTCTCGTTTCAATAAATGGGGCATTACCATCATGCTCTAACCATTTATGTTCAACATCCCGAACATCCTCACTAATTTCCTATGGTCATTGGTACAAATATTGAACGATTATTTGGAATATGTAAAGAATGTATTATATTATTTGATAATATTAATATACTGCACACCTACAAGTACATTCGTTATTTTGTATTTTATCCATTTCTCAATATCTAATAGTTGATGATAATTTAGCAACATAATATGTGAATATCTTTTGACATATGTACAAATATTTCAATTAAAAATAAATAATATACTTGTAGATGTATATATACGTAAACAGGAGTTTAATGTGTGTGAACAATATAATATTATTGGTGATAATTAAAATTGAATATCCGTAATATCGATGACCTAAAGCTTAGAGTCAGTTTATAAACCATATTTTTCTATAATAATTTTAAGTGCTGAAATTGCCTTTCAATGCGATTTTCCCTTGAAGAAGTAGATAAGATTACAATAAACACAGACCAATGTCTACAATTAACTACTGTAAAAATGTACACATATAACAATAGATCAGTCCAATTTAAAGTATTCATACATACATCACATATGTATTCCAATGTAAGATTGGTTTTGTTAATGTTTTTGTGCTAAAGTATGTTTAGAACACAAGTGTAAAACCACCACCACAAACATTAATTTCAAATCAAATTTCAAACACGTCTCTATAGATTCTTATCCAGGGAGTGTTTAGTACTGTACCATGCGTTCCGAGAGCGATATTGTACAAAATTGCATTGAAACGTAGGAACAGAGTAGCAAACTTGATCAAAGACCACAGAATGCATTGGGACTGTTTCGTTTTCCTCTATGACTAAATGTAAGCAACAATAAGCAGAATAATCATACTTTGTTAAAAAAAGACTCAATTGAAATTATTTTCTGATTAAAAGAAATTATAGAAAGCACATTTTCTATCTTACTTGCAGCGTACTAAGGCAATTATTATTATTATTGCTCTTTACATGTTTCTTATATTAAGAATTATAAATAAGAGATCAAAGTCCTTTTAATGATATTTTTAAAAGCAAAAGTACAAAAGAAGTTAACGAATGTCTAGAAGCCATACATAAGCCATGTATGTAAATTGCTAGACAAATCAGCAAATATTTCTCTTTCAATTGTTCATCTAAGGAACACTGTTGTATAATATCGTACCTTGAGCGAGAAGGGTCTCTGTGGTTTTTCTTGAGAGGGTTGTTGGGTTACGGGGGTCGTCTCGGAAACACTTGTCGGGGTCTCCCCCGAAGATCCGGAGGTTACAGGAGTGGGGGGACCAATTTCAGCCGGACTGTCCCCCCCAGACGTTGATGAAGAGGGAGATTTAACCTTACCCTGCAACCAGCCCAAGCACCGTGCCTTGTTAAGTACTTGGAGTCCGCATATGCTGAGTCCAATATGTCATCAACCACCACACCATGGTCGGACTTCTCCACAGCCAAATATACGTTACATTCAAGCACTAAACGCCAAAGCCAATTCAAAGACTTGCAAATACTTAATTGCCAATGGCTTTCTTCGCTATTGCACGATTGAATAATTCTTTTTAAGTAAGTACGACAGAACTTCCGTAGTGCACAATGTTTCCAACTAAAGTGAATGAGTAAATACGTATCTGTTTATCTGATTACTCGAAGAACTTGGAAAGGAAATATAGCGTTTTTACTATCTTTATCTTCTATATTCTCAGATATAAATTATCTTTTACTAGGAATTACAATTGTTATAATTTGATTTCGTCCAAATTTAGGATTCTTCAGTTTTTCTAAATTTAATACCAATAGATGAGAAGTCAATTTGAATATAACTTTCTCGGTTAAAAGTTGCTAATTACTAATGTAAAACATGCATACCGTCACCAAATTAATTTCAATGGTTACTTGTCTATTATTCACATTACTTATTTAGAGATATTTTTACATAAACATGTATAAAGCGGAGAAACGAGAACGGCATCCAAGGAACTGATAATCTATTTTATTATACAAAGTGTGTAGTCTACGTTCAATTTTATAATTCTGTAATAATAGAACTTTATCATATCAGCATGCACTTACCACCAAGTACAGCTGAAAGATAAGAAAGAAATACGTATTACAATAGTTTAGCTTGCAATAAAGATTATCTGCATTAACCATGATAGGCATCAAAATTATATCACATTTGCAACTACACACAAAGATTCATTGCTCCAGAAGCTAATAATATGACAGAAATATAGTTGTTATGGCAAGAAATGAACGAGTATTGAAAAATATGCGGCATTTACCTGAAATAAAACATTATTATCGCAAGCTCACTTGCAACGCTACTTCACAGTAATTGAATATAGTAATACAGCCAGTTATAAAATCAAATAAACATTATAGAAGCAAATATATAATAAATATCGAATTGCTTGTGAATCTAAAAAAAAAAAAAAAATTTCGTTACAGAAGAAAAAGAAACTGTTCGACGTTCGATACAATATAATTATGCATTGCTCTATACTAAACACCCGTGGCTAAATTTCAAATACCTCATGGCTGTATTCAATGCTCTGTTTCGTTTCGATTTATCTCCTTTCCCCTACCTTTGTACGAGAACAATCGAAAATTAATTCTTCCGGTATACTAAGTATAATTAAAAATGAGAAAACGAAGCACATATACACCCTCTAAAAATATTTATTCTCATATCATTATCAATGATGCATCCTCCAATGAAAGAAACAAATCATTAAAGAGGCCATGAAAGTGATCTGGCTGAAACTCGATCGTGAGACTTTAAAAGATGGGAAACGCGAAGTTCGCGATCATCCTTTCGAGCGTAATCACATATTTTACCTTGGTGACAGCTTGCAGGAACGCAGCTTTGCCCACTTTCTGCCGTTGTTTCGACATCACGACTTCCATCCTCCTCTTCTCGTTTTCTATGTGTCGTCGCTTCTCCTCCAACTTCAATCTAATATTATTCAGTTGTGAGGCCATAATCGTGTTACCTCCGTTCTCGTCTGCCAGCACGATTACATCCTTTATTCCATCAATATCGCAAGAGCTGTCTAAGCCACGCGCTTCTTTAAATAATAAATACATACCAACAGAATGTTGTTCCACCTGTTGAGATTGCTGGTTGCTCTGTTGCTGCCACGTGGTCGTATTCGGTAACGTGGCGAACGTCGTTTTCTTCTCACCATTCCTGTTACCATTCGTCTGGCCAAGTTTCTTATTCGACAAATTCGACTTGCTGTCGTCGCGTTCCTGTTCCGTGTAGGTCAAGTTGATCCCTTTCTCGGAGCTTTGCCTGCTTAAATTCGCGAAGCTGGCTAACTTGGACGTATCCCCGTCCGAATTAACGTTCTCGCTGGAATGTAAAATTTGCTTGAGCGCCACGTTGTCCAAGCTAGAGTTCGAGGTCTGCCTTCTTAATCTCGGCGGTTCTTCCTTATCGTATCCGTTATCTGATAAAATATGCTGCACTCCGCTACCATACACATCCTGAACGCTAGATCTTGCTGGTAGTGTCGGCTCTGTGGTGCTCCGTTTGCCAATGTGCGCCCCGACCTCCTTGTCTGGATTTCTGCCGAAGTTGTGTAAATTATCCTGCACAGGAAACCTCGTCACTCGATCGTTCCCCTTCGTTTCTTTTCAGTCTGAATAGTTGGTGTATCACGTTGGCCGTGATCACTCACCTGAGATCCACCAAAGTTCTCAATGGTCAGCTGAGAGTCGTCCGAAACACTGTTACGCCTAGATCGTCGGCCAGCGTACGAGCTTCTTCTCTGTTCTTCCCAATTGCTTGGCCGACCAGCGGCATCTACTCTAGTTATAGATTTCTCATCTGCTACGGAGCTTAGCGTAGGGATGCCTTTGCCACGGTGGACTACGAAACTTTCTTCGCTCCCTGCTCGTCTGTGAAACGATCATAAATCAGAGATAGTGGAATTAGTCTTCAGCACTTCGATCAGTGTTAGCTATTCACCGATTTCGTATCAAACACTGATACAGGATAAATTATATTTGATTTGCGATTACGTAGCTCTAAGTCTGAAGAAACGAAGCTACAGTGTTAGTGTTCATATTAGACATTGTTACAAATACGGTCTGCCTGTGTTCAATCGGATGCAATCGGAATCGGAGTGTGAATCAATATTACAAGGAAATGGATTAACAGCTGACTACTAAGAAACTTATGCATTCTGAAAGCCATAAATGTCGTTTGTCGTTCCATATTTTTTGCTAATCTTTATAACATTAGACTATAATCTCTTTACGACAGAGCGTCTACTCTTCTCTGAAACAAGAAGAATGAACATCTGTTTTGCATTTGAGTACGTTTTAAACGGAGAATATTTAATAACCGAGTATGCGTGCGAACGTACTCTAAATTCTTTTTAAGAATCGTCTTCGACTTCTTTGCCGTCAAAATGACGAGAAAATCGTTCGCAATGAATCGTTTGAAAATTGTTAAGATTACTTTCGAAATAATTATAAAAGTGAAGCGTGAGAACCTACCTGTCGTCGTGAGAATAATTTTCGGCAGTTTGTTGCAGTGATTGTGACTTCTTGACAGAGGAGGATGACGGTGCTTTTGCAACTAGAAAATAATTCAATGCTATAGCGATCGCTTACGTATGTACCTAAATGATATCAATATCTAAATCAATAATCACTCCTGACGCGTAGAACAATAGAAGTTCGGAAGGATCCTTTAATCGGTGTGAAAACATTAAGTTGCATCATGATACACCGAATAAAACTCGTGTGCGAAATTTCTATACACCGACCGGCAACATTGTCCAAAATCATCGACACTGTCAAAAATCGGACACTGTTCTGTCGCCGCGAGAAATCTTAAATAATAAGATCAATTAAAATTACGATAAAAATTTGTCACCAGACTATAGAAATTTCCAGACACGCGAATTTCACAAACCAATATGTCTATTGAACAAAAGCTAATGGTATCATACACTGGAAAAATATACACTCGTCAGATGGATAAAAAAGTTAATCGGAGCTATACAGGCTAATCTCTAGCTGTGTCTATAATCATCGTGGTAACGTGTCACACAAAAAGAAAGTCGACCAAACCCATTCAGAACGAATGAAACAAGGGGGAAAAATAAAAATAGGTACAGGGATCACCGAGCAGACACAGAAATACGAAACACGCAATAACGTAGACGATGTACGTTGCAAAACAAGTATACCAACTTAATATGGAGTGGATATATTAATGAATCGTTGAGATTTCTTCCTGTATCAGTCAATATGATATAAGACAAAGAGGAGGCATCATGCAGAACGAAAGGAACGGAAAGCTAACGTCAACGCAAGCGGCAACCAAACGATGACAATGAACATTTGTTAATACTTCATTTCTTAATCACAAAAATGCGCAAACACGTATTCTTCATGCAGTCCTAATAGTTAGAAGATCGCTACTTCATCATGGCATTAAATGGTACGCAAATAATACGGTTAGTAAGAAGCAGTGCGCCTAGTAGTTATCTGCGCTTTGTTACATAGCTAAATCTAAACATCTGGCCACGTTTTAAATGCAGAACGCATTTTTCATTCGTTTGTTTTTGTTTCTTTTCTCTTTTCTTTTTCTCTTCCCTCTGTCTCTTTTTTTTAAATTATTATTATTATTATTATTATTATTGTTATTATTCTCTTACACGTGATAAAAATACGGACACGTTTTTAAACAAATTTGTTCGATCGTTCCTGAGTCGAAGTACGTATTACTATCAGCTTGTTTCAGTTAACGTCCTTCTTATGCGTAGAACGCAGATACGCGATAATATTGTTACTACGACGGTGACAAATCCGTGAATGGAACAAAAATCGAAAAATTCGAGAGAAGATTAGACACGTAAAAAGATCGTGGTTATCGTTTCATCGTTCGCGAAATCATTAGGAAACCGGTTATTAAGAAAAGTAACTCTACCGTACAATACCTGCGCGAAGATAGAAATACGATTTTTCGTGTGATTTACGACTTAAACGTCAATTAGCGACGTCGAGCTTAATCTATTACGTTGTTCGGAAAGTTCGTAGCGTTTCTGCCGATCGATATGAAATTCAGCTGTTCTTCGAGAGATGAGAAAAGAATTTTTTACGATAAACTTCTCTTAAATAACGAAATGCTGAATTGCACGAAATATTGTTCGTAGTACTTTAAATATAATGATCAAAGGGAACGATCGATTTATTGGGAAATTTATTTCGAAATGATCAATAGAGAAAGTTTCCCGTTCGATGAAACAACGTCGAATCTACTTGTGGGAATTACCATCACAGCGACAGCTATTTAAGAGAATTCATTGCTAAGAAAAATGAAAAGTTTAAGAACAAATATCCGCGATGTTATCCAATAAAAAATCCCCACTTCCTCCCTTTGAATATGCTACAAATTTTTCGAACAACTCAATGGTATAATAATTTGATTCTAGAGAAATTAGTTTAATTATTTTAATCTGTTATTAACTATGATTGCTCATACTTTAATTGTCAAACTCTTTTTAACAATAATATCTCTCTGTGCATTGATAATTACGTTTGCTTCTTATATACAGAGTGTTTCAGGTTTCTTCGATGAGATACAAACATAGAAGAAGTTCTAGCAAGAATACAAAATAACGATCGATTGATTTTTCGTCTGATAGAATGTTCTTATTCTTACCGATAGAACGTGGAAACCTGAATCGCTCGGTATAGAGCAATTCTACCTTTTACTCTGAAATTCGCGCACGTATTCACAGTACCTTTGTCACTCCTGACTCAAAGGAAAGGGAAAATGCGTCGCATTTAAAATGTAGTAAATCTAAAGAAGACCAAAAACAGAAAACCAAGAGAGTTAAATTAAGACAGAACGAAATATTAAAAAGTTGAAAAAAAAGAAAAAAAAAATAAAAATAAAATAAAAAAGAACCATCGAAGAACAAACGACAAACTCGACAGGTTGATGATCCCTCGGAAGACCCGAACCTTGTTCATACTCTTTCTCTTTTCGCTATTTTTCTTTTTTTGCGTTCGATTTTTTTTTTTTTTTTTTTTTCGTTCGAATCGACACGTCAGTCGGCGAAACGCGATTCAGAGAAGACCACCTAGTTGCATGATTTTTGGTTGTTTGGTAACGTATGGGTACCTGTGAAGCCTGGCGCGGATACGGAGAGGTTGCTTCTCAGATCAGGTATCGGAGCTATAGACTGTGGCAGACTTCTTTTATGAGCTACGCCATGACTATTGCGCGGGCAGGCTGCACCCGTCACCGCACCGTATTCGTTCATTGGCAACCGGAAGTTGACGAAAGAAGAAGGCGAGGATAGCGTTGTTGTCAAGCATCAAGAAGGTTACGCCATAGAAATATATGGAAATATTACAGTTTTACATTAAGTGATATAATTACGTGGAGGATCGTCGCTGTTGATTTGTTCTTTCATTCTTTTTTTTTCTTTTTCTTTTTTTTTCTCTTGCAACTGTTTCTCCTTTCTTTAAAGCAAACTTTATCATTAATCGTGAAACAATATATAATTCGACTTAATTTTTCTCTTGCATATATCCGTCTAAAAAGATACAGATGCGTTTATTAGTCGTTGCTAAGGACCTGGATCTCGAGACTGGGAACGAGTGTGTGTACTGACACTGATAAAAAGCGTGATACCGTTCCAACTGCGAGCAATATTCCGTTTCGTTGATTTACGATTCGTGAGATAGTAACAGGATACGAAATTGTATATAGATAGCGTGTAGGGCATTAGAAAAATTCTGTCGCACGTTGTTTTCCAGGATAGAAGAGAACATCGAAACAACGACTTGATATACTGTAACTTATTGAAAATAACTCTAACTAATGATCATATGTACGCGTATGTGTGTACGCGCGAGAGTCTAGATTTTCTTTCTTCAAAATTAATAATAATTTAGTAACTCTTAGTAATCTGAACTCGAAGAAACGAACTAAGATCACTGTGTCTTTCGTTACTTAACCACGTGTACAGGACGAAGCATAAATCATCTATCGTTAACACCAAAGATAGTTGGTTTATTTCTTCCGGTCCGTTCATTGATAAAGCATTTTGCTTTCAAACTTTTCGTCGGTAGCGTGGAATGAATAACGCGAAGCTTACACGCTTCGTACGATCTTATTAGACACAGTTAATTTCCGACAAAACTTTGCTAAGACCTTTTCTTAATCTTGTGACACGTGCGTAACAAATTTTGTACAAATATACAAGTACAGATTGCTCGCAACAGAAGCGGAATTCCATGGAAAAAAGTATAATTAAAAATAAATTATAGAACGGGTAAGTCCAATACAGAATGTACGCAGCCTTCACCAATCACATTAATCCGATACCAAAATTCATCAGCCCTTCCTGATCAAAGGATGCGTTCATAGTGTCGAACAAGTCTCTCCAATGCTTTTTAATCGGGAATCGCCATTCTCGTCTTTAATACTTTACGTACCATCTAAGAACTGCATCGCCCTCTCCTCGCCTGGATAACGTACACATTTCGCCGGATGAATTTCCAGAACGTTGTACATGTCCGCCAAGAAAACGACTAAATTTTGCTTCATGCACCTGGTAGAAAAAAAACGAATTATTTAAACACCTGGCAAACTCTGTTGTACGTGCTAGTCGTTTCTAACAACGCTGAAGTAAACCTCGTTTCGCGATGCTAATCAAGACGAATATTTCAAAGATTTTCTATGGAGAAAGTTCGATTGAAAGAATTTAATCGATATAAAGTTCGTGTAGGACGATGAAATTGAATTTCATTTAAGCGTAATATAAATTAGGTAAATGTTCGCGAAGAGAAGGAGTCACCTTCGATTTGCATAATTTTTTAATATGCTGTCACGAGTCACCCTTTGTAGCGTCGCGAAGGTTTTCTTTGGGCGCGACCGTTTATTAAAAAGTTATTGTCAAAGCAAGTTTGCACAAAGCTACATGATTTTACGGATACTATTTGTATTTAATGAGAGTGCGAATAACCGAGACCTTTTTTCTTAGGTAACCCACACCTTTCTGATTGACTTAAAATTACACTTGGATCAGAGCAGTTTTGATCGATACTACTCCATCAAAGTACAAAATAATTTTACTTTCTTTTACAAATAAATGATTTGTAATAAAAATGATAAACCTTCCTTTTACAACAACCTTTTAACATACGACGGCCCCCAAAACCTTCGCAATACTTAGAGCGAAGACCTTAACAACATAAATTAGAAAATTATCAAAATCGGAGTTGAGCCCCCTGTTGTTAATAATTACCATATATTACAAAGAAGATTAAGCACATAATACTACTAGATAATACTAGCACATGATGGCTACAGGAAAATTGATTTCCTTTCGATGGATCTAACTATGTTCTTCTGGACAAATTCTAAGCTAATTGATAGAACGAGTTACCATTGATAAACATATATTTCTCAGTCTGCACGTTGAGTTACTATAAAAAGCTCGAGAAGCTAAAAGTAATAAAGAGCGAAGTGGAAGTTAACAATCTGACGATCTTCGGTTAATCTGCGATTCTTACCCCCTCATATACGTCACGTCTTCGGGTAGCATATGAAAAATGGAATAGGGTAAGCATCTGTTACAAAAGGCGTGGACCAGCGACAAGTTGTGCAGCGCGTCCGCGACCGACGGTCTCTTCGACACCCTGATGTCCATCCAATTGAGCTCGCCGGGGCAGTAGAACGCCACAACGGCGGCAAGGCCGACACCATCGCATAACGATTGGAAATCCTTGGCAGCTGGCAGTTCTGGCAGTCGCGTTTTATCACCGGCACCTTCCTCCGTCTGGATCTTAGCGATCAGCGCGTTGGACGCGTGGCTGATCCATAGAAGAAGTCCTTTCTCGTGGTCCGCTGGCACGTCCACCTCCGCCTGAGGGTCGAACCGCCGGATCGCCGAAACTACTCGATCTCCAGTCACTACTTCCTTCGCGTACAAGACCATCAGGCCCTCTATCACAGCCATATGCGCGGACTGCAAGGAGATATATGTACGTCAGATTCTATCGTGGACAGAAAATTTAGTGGAACGAAAATTTATTTGAAAGATTTTATAGCGCTGGCTACGCTCTGCAATTTACGTAGATGTTAATACTAAGAGAAGCAGAGTGGAAAGGAGATGGGAAGTAACAGGAAAAAGGACCAACGAGAGTACTGTACGCGATATAAATCAGAGGGCGGTATGAGTATGGTACGGAGGAATAAGTTACAAGGATTATTGTAAAGCAAGTCCATTGGGCGACCTTCTGCGAGCTGGAATTACAATAAATATCTATCTGTTTTATAGCGGTGGTAGCATAGTTTGTCTTCAGCCGCCGCCCGTAAAAGGAACTCGATTTACAATTATTTTCCCTGTTGCCTTGCGCTCTCGTTTAATCATCCGCGCGCACACACTCGCACGCGTTCATTCTACCCTTCATAAATCTTTTATACTCGCTTGTGTTGCGTGGTTACGTTTGTATCTTACATGTGATTTATTGCGTGTTCGTTAGGACAGCAAACCGATACAGTTTTAGCAGAGATAGATCAATCAGAATTTTATTCATGCGACATTGTAATTAGAGTTTTATATGTTTAAAAATGGCACGCGGAACAAATTAGATTTTTTTTGCTGAACGTTCTTTATTTTCTCACGATCGACATTTGCAAGGAAAGATCTACGCGTAACTATCTATTTGATGTTTTTGATTTGATCTTAGCGATTGTAACAGATTTAGTAGTAGCGATAACAGTAAATTTCTAAAAAATTAAAAGTACATTTTTTCTTTAATTTGTTCGAAGCTGATAGTTTATCGTGCTTCCAGTTTTAATATCGAATAAAAATTTCCTCCCTTGGATATTATCCTACAGTTTCGAAATTGTTTTCTCCGATACTTTATATCGATATCAGTTTCCTCAGTTTATTATTTACGACTGTATCGTTAGATTGTAGATTGTTTAGAGCGCGATCGTAAAAATTCATGAAAGTGCAAGCGAAAAAGTTTCTTTCATCTTACCATCTTGAGTGGTGAATTTTGAATGAGGATCGTTTCGGTGAGTTGAGTATTGTTTGGCTCCGCGAGGTAAACACCCTTTCTGGCCAGGGCTTGCAGAATACCGCAATGATTCTGATTGTGATAATTTGGATCCGAATAGATGTTCGCCAGCGCCAAACAGTATAGTTCTGCATTGGAAAGTGCGTGGACGATCTGCGGCTTCAGGTGTTCTTGATTCTGAAATGAAACATTTTGATAAAGTTGCGCGAGTTGTCTACGAATGACAAACGATTCCGACAAATCTTGTCTCTTTATGAAAATTTCTTGCGTCCATTCTAATTCTTTGTAGATAAAACGAATCTCCCTGTGAAGATACACGCTTGTGCAAGAATCCGCAGTCTAATAATTATCAATTGAAACGTAGCCGATATTAAGAAACTAAAACTAGGATTTCAGACACGATTGGCTGAATTCTTAGGGACCGTGAATTATGAAAGGGAAATTCCAAAATTTCTAAACAACAAAAACTCAAATTTAAAGAAAAGGAAAGAGGAAAAAGGAAGAAAATAGTGGCTGCGGAGAAATCAGGTTCGTGTCAAAACAGATCTGCTCGTAGCGGCAGCTCGAAACACAATACCCTGTGTCGCATAGGTTGGCCGCAACCGCATAAGAATATCCGGCAGGCACGACGAGCAAATATTAGTATTCCGTAATTTCCGGCGCAGTGCGCGGAAATGCGAAGAACTCGAGACGATGCATCGTAGTAACGGAAATACACTGGTCGTAGCCATTGTCGCTGAACTATCGCGAAACAACACGCGCCGCGCGTCTAACCAACCAGGATATCGCTTGTAAAAGAAGAACAAGAAAACATGCAGAATGCAAGAGGAAGAAATTCGAATAATTTCCCTTGGAACGTGAAAATTCTGTTTGTTAAAGTATGAGATAAAGTTTGTTGAAGAGTGGGATCGGAAGATAAAAATTCGAGATTTCTGATAAAGCGAGGAATAGCGTCTTATGGCTATTCCTTGATACGCAGACATTGTTAAACTGCTCGATAACTTGTAACGCGCGGCATAAATTTTAATCGTAGTTTTTCGTCTTGACAGGTTAATTGGATAATTAACGACGTTACCATGAATATTTATTATTTCACGATACTCTCGGTTCACCTAGATTTCAACATACCGGCAGACTAGATCGCGAATATCCAGATACCTTTGCTTGAATCGTCAACTCCAAGCGGACTTGAAGCGTCGTCGCGGAAACTCGTTTCTCCCTTTACGATTCTGCCTCGCAAGAAAAGAAATTGGGACAGAGTTTCGTCGGTCAGCGGAGTTTCTGTTCAGACAACTTTACGATAGGAGCGTGATGTTCTTGTGGTTTGTTCCAAGTTCCATATACGTACGGTACAGAAGAAGTTCGTCCGTTTCCGATTATTATTGCCTCTCGCTTTATGTGATATACAAGCATGTTCTTTTTTCTTTTTTTCTCTTTCAGATACTTTTCGAAATATAGAAATAACACCGTGGTGTTTGGTTGAATACTCAACAAGAGAAGCATTAAGTATTATGTTTTAAGCATGAACTATTATATTTGCAATAGTTTTGTGTCTTTTGTCATTATCCCTTCATTAGGAGCTAATACATAATTCATATTCGTTAAGAAGCGGCATAAATATGATAATACAGTTTGACATCTTAGATCGTTAGTCTTTTATCAAATTAATCACTTTCTCCCATATTAAGATTAACAAAAAAAAACCATTTATATTTGAAACAGTTTCTTTCGTCGTGTCGAAAAAGCCCAAAATTTTGAGATGTTAAATAATTTACTATATAAAGAATTACTTTAAAAAAAAAAACTGTCTGACTTATTTTAAATGTACTTATCTTGACGACTATTAAATTACGTATTAAAAATTTCTTTAAAAAAAAGAAGTACATCAAATGAAAGATAAATGGTTTGCAAAGTACACCTAAACATATATATCTTAAGAATTTTATCTTTTGAATTTTTTCGTGCGACGCGTCTTACTGAAAAGAGAAAAACACGATATCATTTATCTAAAAGATAATTACCGCCATGATTTACGCTACATTAATTCCTTGCGTAGGCACTTGAAATGACCGAAATAGCCTCCGCTGGCTGTATATATAACGACCAATTAAATCTGCTCTTGGTCCATAAAAAAAAAAAAAAATGTGAAAGATCGATCGTAGTTAAAAGTATGTTGAAAACGAGCGAGCCAGGAAGTGGCTGATCTGAGATAAGTAGAAAGTATTACGTACATGATTTTGCCAATTATTTGAACTTACGCAATGACTAACCCGAATCTATACTCGCTGCTACAATTTTACGAACTTTGTTTTTTTCCAGCGGAAGGAACTCGCAAATCGGCTGTAACGAAAGATAAATCGGCGAGAGACAATAGGAAAGGAGAAAAAAAAAAAACGGAAGAACAATCGAAAGGATCGATTATCAGATGCTCAGGCTCCGTTCGCACAGGTGAAGAAAGCCGCGACAACTACTCGTTGAGGATGAGCCAGACTCTGCTCTCTATTGTTTCTTCCAGAGACTCGTAATCATCGTCGGATTACACCTTTGACTTTAAAGGGAAAGCCGAGACTCGGCGGCTGGTTATCCGAACGAACGAAAGTTCAAGTGCGAAAAGGACGCGACTAGCTTGCAGATGGTTCATGAGGAAGAGTTATAAGGAAGAAAGAGGAGTTGTTGCCGGTTAATCAAGCGATACCGGAGAGATCGTGACTAGAGGCTGAAACATCTATTGTGTCTGAATTCATTATACTGGAACAAAGAGTACCGCGGATCGAAAGTATTTGGTCTCGTTGATGGTTAAAAATGAGGCTTGTGTTCATTTTTTTACGAAATCAATTCAAATATTCCTTTCCTGTCGCAATTACGTGTTAGGGCAACCGAAAACGAAGAACGACGAGGATGTGCCTTCTCCTTGCGCCGAACGTTTCTATAATTTAGCAGCCAACGTAATACGAAGTGGATGCTCGAACGAACTGACAATTTCCTTAGTCTCTGTCCGAACGAATGAAATTTAATATCGTGGAACGATCTCGCGCTAAAAATTTATGTAGTTCAGAGGACAAAAAATATGCGATTCCTGGATATTAAAAACGAACTGAGGATTTCCTTCATCTCTGTTTGAACAAATGAAATTTAATATCGGAAAAACGATTGCTCTATTACTCGGATGATCTATCGTACGAACATCTCTGTCTTCTTATTAGCTCGGATATGGGAGACTCTACCGCGCTTTCGAGTAGAACCGTTCGATCGCGCTTTCCAAGTTCAAGGGTCTCACCTGGCGGCACCGGAACACCTTGAACAGCTTCTCGGTCGTGAATTTCGAGCGTCTCGAAACAAAGAATCGATAGCTAGCTACTAATTGATTCCGCTTAATGAAACGGCGATGGTCCTCGGCTAAATGATACATCCTGCGATAGTTTCGACGCGACACGAAAGAAACGTATAAATCGACACTCGTCACGGTAGTTCCATGATTTACTGATCACAGAGAAAGAGGTCGGGTGCGGACGACCACGCGGTAATTCAATTGCCTTAACTGGATCAACCACACAACCGAAGATTGCGTGCATACATTGCACGTGGAATGTCAGATGCAGTTGTGGAGTAGCAGCGTAACGATCGATATGAGTTTGTTTACTTTTACGATGCGAAGAACAATTACTCCGAGTGGTTACGTACCCTTCGCGCTCTAACGGTTTTACTAATTTCAATATACAGTTTTCTCCGATTGTTCGATAAAATTGTACTTCAAACTCTCCACGATATTTGTTATTCACATGTAAAGTAATCCAGTGAAAATTGGCGCCGCGAATATCTTTGGTATCGCGAGAGTAGGAGGAGAAGTTTTCGAACAAAAATTCTTTGACATTTTCTTGTCGAATTAGCTACATTTGCAATGGATAATTATTTCCATACGACGTTGTGCCGTGACGAACTATCTCGTCGTGATCGACAGCGGCTCTGTTCGTTTGGCACGATGAAATATTTCGTCTTGAGGGTTAACAGACATAAAAGTCATTTGTACCTTTTCAGGTTCCATCGTGCGCTTACGGTGAAAATCTTTTGAGTCGACGAGAGATGAGACGATTTATATAAAAGAGAGGTACTTGCATGCGGAGTTGGATATATTTCCACGTTTTCAAAATTCACAGAAGCGGAGAGTTCTTTGTTACGGCCAATACGCTGGCTCGTGTTATTCTTCCGCGTATTACACGGGTCCAGTTTGTTCGTCGTATCTAAGATAAGCAATCTCTCGTTCTAACAGATATCCGTGTCATTTGCGAGCAACTTTCCCGAGGTTTCCCCGCTCGTTATCGAAGTTCGGCGGAAGAGTACTCTTCACGGATCTTTATTAGCGTTTGTCGAGTAAAGAGCCCAACAACTTCGTGTGTGCCTTTCACGATGCCAGCAACGGTTTTCTCCGTCACGAAATAACGATGTGTGCCACGAAAGAGTTTTCAGGACACGTTAAAAATCGCGGTAGAAGCCGAGCTACCGCCATTGAGAACCGACTGCCCATCGGGTGTCTTCTCTCAGTCGTCGAGAGATACGCGGCACTTAGAAAAATTAGAATTTAGCCGAAAACGACGATACTTTAAGAATCAAGTAGCTACACGGAGGTCCTGCACGATCGCTATCAGCGAATACGACTGGCATTTTGATTCTACTCTCGGAACACTGTTGTTTTAATCGAATGTCCCTGAGATCGTCGAGAGTTCTTGTAAAGTTAATTAGGCTCGAGCCAAGTGAAGCGAAAGTGTGCGTAGCAGAACCGATGACAAACTTCTGGTAAAAATACGTAGTTTGTGGCGTAATAATCGAGCGAAGATAAAGGAGGGATCGTTTATTGCGTCGATCAGGAAATTCTAAGTTTAGATTAATTGGAAAAGTTGTAGCTGAGATTTTCAATAGTCAATCTTTAACGTAATTGGTAAAAATATTTATCTAGTTCGTGATCGACGAACTCTAAAATAACAGAAACGGAAGGTATCGTTTATTACGTCGATCAGAGGATGGTAACTTTAGATGAATTCGAAAGGTTGTATCTGATATTTGTAACGATTAATCTTCGACGTAATTCATCTATTATTATTTGTTGTTGCTTTGTAGTTAGCCGACAACTTATTTCGATGCTGTAGAACTGTTCAGTTTGCCTGTGTTTTAGGAACTCGATTCTTACAATCGTTATTCAATTTCTTCCCTGTCGTAATTCAAATTAGCGCTAATAAGAACCCGCGTGCCTCTGTATCGATTATAACGTCAACTGTGGCAGATGTCTCGTAAAAAATCAGGTCTACCTACCTCGTTATCGATATAATACGGATCACGAAGGTTTTCTGGCACTCGGTTGTTGTACGCCTTCGACAAGAGCCATTTTACGGAGGCACGTTGTTTGGCCTGCAACAATGAAAGACAAGAGAAGATCAATAATTATCACTTCGAACGTTCGAGATCGACGTTTACACGATCGATAGACAATGACGAATGAATGTAACAATAACGAAGTAATTGATTAAATAAACAATTACTTGCATGATCGTTACATGCATCCCTATCCTACGCGATATAACTGATCAAATACTTATATATAGTTTTCCATCTTAAAAACAATCGATTCAACTATAAACGTATACACACGTACTGCTTGATTTAACATGTTCGATCGAAGAGGATTAACAATACAAAAATTTACATTGTAATAAGATACATTTATATATAATTTAAGATACATTTTAATAATTCTTTCCCACTTTTCCCAATTTTCGAGCAAATAAAATAAGATTTGAAAATTACAGACGAATATCTAAGAATATCTGCAACAAGATCTGACGCGTTGTAATTTATTCCGTCTGAGGGTCTGTATCTTTTAAAACGTTTCTGTCTGTAGCTGCGTAATATTATCTGTAGATTATAGAGGATTAAAACATCTTCCTTGCAGTAAGGTTGTAAAGTTCAACGACTATCCAGCAGGTGGTACGCTTTCGTCGCACTTTTATACCTTCGTGCCTCGTACACCTTCCTTCTAACAATAAGATAAGGCACTTCAGCAGCCACTCGAGACGCTTCTTCGCGCCTTATTGTATGGTAAATCTTCAAGCACCGCGCCCTTTTCTAGAATCGAGAGCTGCCCTAACATGGCTGGCCCGACAGACGAATAATTTTTAGCGAAAGTATATACATACGTAATATACTTTCGATCTGTCGCAGCCAAGCGAATGGCGCATAATTCGTCGATTCGTTTCAACGACAAATATATCCGCTGTGACGGCCGATTAATAGCTACTACTTTGGCAACGCAGTACGAGTTTGCAAATTTTCCCGCATAATTTCCGTCGTCGTATCGAATACAAGGGACGTGAAAAATTGAAATTTACAGATCCGTTACGTAAAGCGAGAGTGAAAAATGGCCAAAACGTTTATTCGCTAGTCCACGTAGACCATACAATCGATATCTTCGACCAGAAACATGAGAATTTCTTTTCGCGTTTGTGAAAGATGCTTAACAGTGACCTTAATCCCATCTTGCGAATGATCGGTCTCGATACTTAATTTCAAATTGTACATTCGTTATGTTGTTTCTTTCGTTCGTCTAGCTTTATGTAAATTCTTGTATCCGATTAATGAATTTCTCGATTCTTATTAATATAACAATGCCCATTCGCGATATCGGCATTAATTACGATAACAGCAACGATTACGTCAGTCACGGAGGCCAACTATCGTACAATACAAGTAATTTGAGCGAGGAAGAGCGTCGATTTATAACATTGGGCGAGGCTCGGGAATGTGTGCAAGTTAAAGGGGTCAACGAAGTCCGGCCAATCATTGTTATCGACCCAACACAGGCATTGTTAGTTACACAGTAGTCATCCTTCCTTTCGTGATAGACGACCCTGAACGGCGCCTTATGCCCCATTTCGTGCGCGGGATGCAACGGAAGCTTCTGTCGTTCCAGGTCGTTCGTGAAAATCCCAAGACGGCGGGAAATTGTTATTTCGTTGGGAAAGTAGCAGGGAGAAAGATGGCTCCTTGGAAGCAAATTCGCCTCTAGTTTTATTGCCTTGATCTCTGATGTACCCATTACTAGCAGATTCGAAAAACTATGAAGCTTTGGGAATATGTGGACGATATATAGAGATATGTATTGCGCAATTTTTTTTTTTCTGCGCCAATTCACTCTAAGAGGGTGAAAAATTGATCTCTGAAAATGCAGCTGTTTTCAATTTTGCGTTACGGCTTCCCTGAAACGTCGATAAACTTTTGTGCCAAATGACGGTCCTGATTAAAAGAAGTAACTTTTGTCTGAGAACCTTTTCTTCTGTCTTTTGTAGTTCGCGAGTGATAATGTAAAATGGATTTTCAAGGGCGAATTTCACCCTCTTTCAGTGAATTTTCGTAGCAAATAAAGTTACGTGATACATATCTATATATCGTCTACATATTCCCAAAGTTTCATGGTTTTTCGAAGTTACGGGAATCTTCCCTTGCAGGTTGAAGACATTTATTTATTTTGATACTTGTATTTATTATATAAGATATTTACACGTACATGGATACGTATTTATATTTACTTATTAATGATACTTTGGGAATTATCGTTAATGTTTTGAACGATTCAAACGCGAGTTTAATAATTCGTCGTCTGAATTGCCAATCCACTAGATATATTAAATCGTTAACTTTCTTCCTTAGCTTATTTTTGTTCAATACGTACTAAGACTGTATTTTCATTAAATATATCCTCTAAATAATTAACAATCGAGATAAAACAAATTACAATATAATTAATTCAATAACAACATCAGGCTGCAATCCAACTGCAACTGGTGAAACTTTTAATTAAGCGAAATCTCAATGATCAGACACGATTACGTTAGATTTTTCGAATCAAATGAATTAATCCTTCGAACGAAAGACCCAACGTAACAAATGAATAGCGAATTTGATAATTACATAGAGATAAGTCTTGGTTTTAAGCAAATTGCACGGAAGATAGCAAAAACGGGTCAGAGCCGTTTTAAAAAGATATCGAAGCAGACTGAAAGAACCTGCCAAGTTTCAAGCTAGCACGATATTCAATATACATCCTCTGGTCCTTTGGAACAAGTTTCAACGACGAAGGCTACTAGCATCGTGAAATATTCTCCTCCCAAAGGAATACGTTACGTTATGTACATTCATGACGGCTACTTTATGTTAGATTTGTTGTAGCTCGTATCTTCGATGCTTAAGATAACGCTGGAGAACAAGAAAAATATAGATAAAACCTATAAACACGGCGGTCTTGTTTTTTTCAAATTATTAAGAAAATAGGTTCTTCATCGTGAGAGGGAGAAATTGAAAATTAAAAGACATAAATGATGTTGAGAAATAAATAAATTACATTTGACAAAAATTTGATTATTTGCGTAATATTATGCATTTCTTATCTAGCAGTTTCTAATTCTCGTCATTTAATTGAAAGAAAAAATCCTCGATAGAGAAATATCGCAGTCTATTCGGAAAGGGCAGGTGGAAAGCTAAAGGAACTAATTACAAAATTGGAATCGCGCAGTAATTTCAGTTCTGCCATTCCAGAGTGGAATTCCTGCTGCATAACGATGACGATTCTTCGTTTGCAATCTACCGGATGATCGCTTGCACACGATATCTCTCGCGCACTCGTTCAACTTGACCAGTAATTTCAAGGAAGAGCGAGGAATGCAGAAACTCGGAAGCCTGCAACAGTCGGGAGTGGCCGTACGAAATAGTAATGGCACTTCTGCTATGCAAATGAATGTAGAACGAAGGAGTTTCTAATACCCTTTTACAGAGACGATGACGTAGCGTCGTAACTATTAGCAACTATCGATAAGGATAAATTCCTATAACACAGTATCCTTTTTATTGTCAGGATATGGCTGTGTTTTTTTTAAATTTAATATCTTGCCCTTTACAGTGATATGCAGAACCGAGGAGATAATTTTACCTAATTATTTTATTTCCGAATGATTAGAAGTTCCGAAGATATTATATATATACACGCCATTTACTATCTAAATTACTATTTATGATCTATATAAATTGTTTATCTCGTACGTTTTATTCCATTTCAAGTTTACCTGTTACCTGCATAAATTATCTCTCTGCGTGGATAAACGTCGGGAGAACTGTCTTCTATGATGCGGACTAGCAGGACAGCTGTTTATCTCAAATCTTAAATACTGAATGTAGTTGAGTACGAATGCGAAGGCACATTAGGCTCACTACGATGTACAGAGAATATTTAATATATCACATCCTCGTTACAAAACTGACGTACACGATATAAAGCGACGTTACAATAGAATTATCAGCATGAGAGAATTCTTTTGAATTGTATCGCGTTAATAACCTAGAAGATAATGACGGAAATGACACAAATAAGAATGATTAGCCCTTAGTAGCTCGAAACGATCCGAGTCTTATTACGTTTCGTTTTTTAAACGGCATCGATCGATCCAATGATTCATTTGCCTCGTGAAAGTACGTAAAAGTGACACAATTAATTACGCGAAGCGTCGTTGCTTTTATTTCGTAATATTCGTTTAATAACGTGGCTGGCACGATATTGCATTACGCTTGATTAAATGCACTTCAACCACGAACATCGAAGTATTTTTTGTACAAGTTACGCTACCGAAGTAATCAATTGCTAACTTCTCCGGTAATTATTAGTGACGAAAGAATATCGACCGGCGTAACAATTCTCTACAAGAGAAAAAGAATTCCATTATCGCTAATATAATTGAATCCCCATAGACTGAAGCGGTATCGAAGTCCTTGGCCCGACTGGTTTTCACTTTTCTTTCGAACAGGAGGACGCTAACGCAAAGAATAACACGAGATCGATGTTTTCGCGTTCGTGCAACTTCGCGGTAGAAATAAACGAAGCAACAGCGTAAGTTTTTCTTGATGTTCAAGTATCGATTGATCGAGTCGAATTATACGATATCTGCACAACGATTGCTAGTGTACAACGCATCGTAGCGCGTTAAATCAATCGAACAATCTCAACGATCAGATTGTACGCTGCTCTTAGACGATCAATAACACATATTGTCAATATTTCAAGATTCTCGACGAAAATGAAGTTTGTCAATAAATATCGTATTGACAATACGTATCGATCCTTTTAGTTAAGAAGCTTTAAATATTGACAAATATAGATCGATAGCTGAGTGCAGTCTTACACGTTTCTTGGGGTTTCTGATTGAGACAAGTTGTTGTTAACATCGAAGAAGAAATTATTCTCGTTCATTACGGTACGTGTATTCTTCACGAAAATTCTCAATGAATCTGGAGATTCGCGAATAGCAAGAAACATTTACTTTGGTTTCCTGATACGAGCCTCGTCTTAACGAAAGAAAATCGAAAAGACGTATCGAACACAAATTAACGTAACTCGAAACGTACGTTAAACGCAAATTGATCTGTTTATGTTTCATTATAAATATCTTGTATCTATTTTAACTAGTCTGAAATCTCGTTCACCGTAAAAGGCAACGAGAGATATTTATAGCCGACTGTAGATAATAATTTATCAGTCGGTATGAATCCTCGTTTTCAACGAAGATTGTGTGTAATCGAGGAAGGTGTGACACGATCCGCTAAAATACGAATAATTCTCGAAAAATTATCAATTTTATCTGGAATAGGGATTCTACTAAATAAACCGTGAAAGTGCATATCACCGACCGTAAACTCCCAGGAAATTCGCGCGATATCGCGCGCGGCAGGCGAAAATTTCGATTACGAGACTTGATAGCAAAACGAAATCGCAAGATGCGATATAAGAATCGATGAATCGATGGTTAAACTTCTCTCTCTCTCTCTCTCTCTCTCTCGGTAATAATTGTTCAGATTAAAAGATTAATGATATTAACATTTAGATTAATTTTTATGTTCTCTTTGTTAGTTCTATACATCTATTCCTTTATGCACTATGCATACACATTTTTTATATCTGTTAGACAACTATATATTTATTTCTTATTTTATTTATGCCAATACACTACACACTTACGTAAATTCAAAGTACAAGATAAAATTAGGTTCTCTAAAACGCAACAATCTAACCCACTGTGCAGAATTGATAAAGTATGCATTTCTAACTAAATGCCTGAAACAAGATAATAGCGTTTCCATCAGTTGCTCGGTTCAAAGATATTTTCGTCGTTCGCTTAAATCTTTGGCACCAAACTCCGCGCAAAAGTCAATTCTTATCCGGCAGAACGCAATCCCGCGTACGAATGAAAAATTCAACGAGGCAAGAAGCGAACGATCCTTGAAGCTTGGGCAGATTGCACGGCGAGCAAAATCTGCGAAAGTGGGAAACACGGGGCGCAATAAAAAGAAATCCTTGAATGTCTACGTTAGCCAACGCGTTCTTCAAACGGCCACCTTGGTTCTGTTACACAACCGTGTCACATATAGGCATGGCTGTTCGACTGGAATAACGATCTATATTCCATACAATCTGCTCGAATAAATATTCGAGTCACAGGCCGTCATCAAACGGATCGTCATCGATCGCGATCATGTAACTTCGTCGGTATTTTAATAGATGAACTGGCGATTTTACAGAAGCTTCGAGCTTCGTAACTGCAAACTGATCGTACGATGCGCAAAAGAGTTAAACAGGTGAAATTTCAAGTAAAAGTCACGTAAAGGCTGTCGACCTTGATGATCGACAAAAATTCTCTTTGTATTCTGTATTATTTTTAATATACAGCTGATTACTGAGAGGAGATATGCCAACAGTTTGTTTCTTCGGATAAAAAGGACGGAAATTTACCGCTGGAACGTGTCCTCGCGCGATTAAATTAAAAAATACGCGACGAAAGCTGACGGTTTATCGTTTAACTCGACATCGTTCATCTACTCAATGACTTGATTTTGTCTTGCGTTTCCGCGTAATTAGAGTTATTTTCCTCCCGTTTCTTTCGATCGTTTCCTTTAATACTTTAATCGAAACTTCTTCTTCTAATTGCTCCAGTGCTCCTATAATCCGGATAGATGCGACATGCACTTCTCGCTGCTGCAGTGAAATTCACATAACGCGACAACTCTGGCTAAACTGGCTCTACGTTGGAATTTTGGTAAATTGATGTTTAAAGTAAATGACGGTCCGTAGTTTACAAAACTCGTTTCCTTTATAGCGGTAATTTGAACTTTGAGAATTAAAGTTACGTTTCTATCAAATACTCAATTTCAACGAAGATATTGAAATAATACAGGATAAGGTTTAATTTTCTTTCTTTAATAACCTAGTAAAGAGGATTGCAAACTTTAATGCACATAACAAAAATATAAACGTATAATTTAATATACTAGCAATGTAATCATATTTATCACGTTTACTTATCACTTTATTATTCCGTTATCTGCTATCATATTGATAATGATTGGCGCAACTTTCACGCAACATACAAAAATAAAAATTGAACGTACGATCAGTTCGATCTGTTCGTATTAATTTTATTGCAAAGATGAGGATGGAATATATAACCAGACTTTCTAAGTAAGGAGACCGATCTCGTGCAACATTAAATTCTTTCCGCACAAGGATGTGTTGTAATTTGTTGCAGCAAAATTGCACGAAAGTATTCCTACGGCGTTCGTATACAATTAATAGTAATTGCCCGACTTTTCTAGGCGAACGTACGTGTACCATAATATATAGCATGTAATAGCACGATGAAAGCTATCAGAAACTTTACCAATCTGCCGAACACTGCGAACATAGAATGCTCCTACAAAATGAAAAAAAGCTCGAGCTTTCCAAGTAAGTTGGCCGGTAGCGAGGAGTAGAAAAATATTTTTCCTCGGGGCGATGGAAGCGGTAGCAACGGATGTTTGCTACGCTCGTGCATTCGTTGCGAGTTGCACGTGCTCCGCACAGAAGCATTAACGCGCGGAGAAAACGGGCACGCGAGCGACGTTTACGCTCGTCTATAAAAAGAAGCCATGTCATCGCTAACAACTAGTTGTCATACGACATCGAGCATAGCGTTACAGGCTGCAAAAAGAGGGAGAGAGAGGCTCGATCGAATTCATCGAGACACCGGTTTCGATTCAACGATCCCCGCGACGAAGAAATCGCAAGACTGTGTCACGACGCATCGTTAGACTCTGTTGTACTCAATCGAGCTTCCACTATTAGAGACGTTTTTCTACTTGAAAATGCCTCTGAAGAGGGACTGCTGTGTAGGACGATTTGGGGCAAATGAAGCTTACAACCAGAGAATCTACCGTGCCATTCTTTTTCCCTTCCTCCTCGTTTTCGTTCTCCTTTCTTCCTTTCTATTTTTGATTATAACAAGTTGGACTTTTAGAAAATGTTGCTGGAACTTTTATTAAGTCAATTTACGCCTCATACATACATATTGCATACGCTAGATAACGATCCAAGCGTACGTTGAGATTGCACAAGGAGCTGCATTTTTTACGTGATTTGGAGCAGGTGAAATAGTTACGACAAATCGTATAAATTTAACCGAAATAATAATAAGAAATCTTGTCGGATATTGTATCCTTTAACATTTATTTAGTATTAAATTCGTCTTTCCATACGTGACACATTTGCCGTACTCTTATCTACAGTGCTAGTAGCATAGGAAATGCTTCGTGACCCATTGTACGTTGATCTTTAAACAGTTTAAAGTAAGTAGAAGAGAGGAAATGTTACTTAAACAGAGGAGAACGAGGTTTGTTATTTTACGCCACATTCGTGGAAAGCATTTAGAATTTACACTTTCTATACTCTTTAAATATTGTCGCACGTAGAGTACCCACGTTTAATTGAGTGAAAATAAAACATTCTGGTAAAGACGTTATGGCAGAAACGAAGTTAGTAAAATCATACTTCGCAAAATGGAAATGCCTGTTACAATGTCGTGTCGTGTAGAATATTGCTTGAAAATATCTTTTTGAAAAATAATTTCACAAACATAAAGCAACATAGGCTGCTTACGGGAATAGGACTCGATTTCCGAACGTGAAATGTTTACTTCGCACGCAAAATAATAGTACGCTAATCTTCTCAAATTACATCCATCTCCAGCAAAGTATCTTAACTTAAATACGCAAATAAAAGTCACGTTTGACAATTAAACAATTTAAGAATTCATTAAAAAAAAAACTCGCAATTTCTTGTTACTCGAATAATTCGGGAAAGAAAAAGTTCTTGACAAAACGTTAAAAATTCGAACGTTAAAGAAATCGTAAGCGTGCCACGGATAAAGCAAAAATGTATCGCGTTGCACTCGTTCACCGTATTGAGGCTTACTCTTGTTACGCTTTGTTCCTACTTTAGCTCCATTCTCGAAGCTAAATCTTAATTCACTGCCAATCTAAATACGTACGTATATCCGTATCTTAATTTACTATACAGATTACTATATATCTTCCACGTATTGGTATTTGGTATTTCTGTTCCGATCGGGTGAAGTAAAAACGAAAACCGCTTTGCGTAAAGGCACCGGTCGGCTTTAATAATTTTGAAACTGAGGAAATTCTGTTCCGGAAGCTGCCGGCTCTTTTATACGGATTCGTGTCAAGATGCACTCTGTGAACGTTCAGCGATGACGGCACACCGAAGAGACGCATAGACGCACGTATAATGGGCCTGTGACGAGAGTGCCAACATCCATTTGAATAATTTCGAAAAGGAGTAAGTAATTCGAAGGCACGGCTTAATCTGCGGGACATCAGGAAAATTGCGAAACGTGCCTGCCTTGACGCGGATTGCGCCGACGTTAAAATCTCTGCCAAGCACACTTTAAACGCGATATTTTTTAAGGCATAATACGGTACGATACGACCATACAGTAGCGCACTTATCTGTTTAAGACCTACGATCTAATGGCCATGTCGAGAAATAGGCGTGTTACGACTTAAAAATAACTTCCACGTTACTTCCTTAATGAGGTCACGTAATTCCACGCAAACCGTTTCTCTAAAACAAAACGCTCGACGATGAAGTTGCAATCGACACGTAGAAAGACAGAAGTAACCGACGTTTCTCAATTTCCTGCATTATTATTCTACGGGAATAAGAGGAACGACAAAGTAGCTTTTAATACGATTGCGAAATAACGACGAAAAGCGTATATTATTTATTATATGATAGACGATTTACGCTGCAAAGTATTTTACGTTCGAATGGAATTCGATTTGCCACGTGTTTCTTTTTTCTTCTTTCTTCTTACTCGACTCTTCGGGATTTC
This sequence comes from Bombus confusus, assembly GCA_014737475.1. Lineage (NCBI taxonomy): Eukaryota > Metazoa > Arthropoda > Insecta > Hymenoptera > Apidae > Bombus > Bombus confusus. The sequence continues at coordinate 553,804 of JACXIV010000013.1, forward strand.
ATCCCCAGACGATTCAGGAAATTCAGACTTTTTGAAGGAATTCAACGTCGAAGGCCACCCCTCGAGAAAAAAAGGAAAGAATTGAAAGGCTCTGTCACGTTGTTTGCACGAGCGCAGCCCTCCTGTTAGTCAATTCAGCGAAAACACGAAAGAGGTGGAGAAGAAATAAGAAGAGAGCGAAGAAAAAAGAGGCGGATGGGAAGGGTTGACAGAAAGAGCTTTTTTGCCGGGATGCTATCGTTCAATCAAACAAACGTCCGACTTCCTGTCGTCGTCGCAATTCCGCTCTTTGTCCTGAAATTTCGCGCACGTCCATCGAAGAAAAAGCTTTCCTACGCAAAAACATAACATCCGATCGAGACGTTAACCCGCGATTGCACTCGAACCTCCGGTATCCAGAAGATCTATGATCCCAATCTTCTACCATTCAAAAATTCCGCTATCTGAACGTTTTATTAACGGAACAACATTTTTTTTATTCTGTCCTTTTCCATTATAATAAGAAGTACTGTCTAAAACAGCAAAGACAAACGTTCTTAACACCAAACCTACCGACACTTTTTGTATACTTATTGACTGGCGATAGGCAGGACAGATTACAATTTTTTCTTAGAAAAAAAAGCAAACTAGAAATACAGATATTAGAATAAGAATTCGAAGAATATATAAAAAGTCATAGATTAGGAAGCGATATGATAACGTTTGAATATGGTAAAATTTGTGTAGAAATTTGAAAGCGGTCGGTTTGACCGCTGTGGTAGGTTTAGTGTTAATGAATTATATCGCAGTTGAAGGAACTCGTCGGATGGATGCAATTTTATCTTTCTACGACTTATAGTTTCTGAACATCAAGGTGACCTCGCGTTCTTTAATAGTCGCCGTATATTTTTTATGACACTACTCTCGATCCAGCCGGACGTTCTCTAGAAAAGAGTATTAACCTATTTATACCGGAGAGCCGTTAGTTCGACAGATATTTTATCTGTCTAATTTGTCAAATGAAACGCACGAAAGGGAAAGACAGCGCAAACACAAGGTCACCGTTTCGCGTTCTTACCCGTTTTCATACGTGAAATTTATACTTCCGCAAATGTAAATTCCGCTTCTCTAAGTTGACATAAGTTTACGCGAATATGCTCGGATCTCGAATGATCCGGTCGTAGGAGAAGGTTAAAGAACAAATTACGCGATCTACTTTAACGACACGAAACTTGTGGGTTTGGCTTTAGACCATGGTAAGCTACATGGTATACAACTAGGCAGGTTATTAGGAATTTACAGCATCGAAGTACGAAAATGAGGAAAGTAACAGGAAAGTAAGGTCGAATTGCACCTTCGTCCTGCGTTCATCGTTGAAGTGAGCTTGAAATTTTACGAGGTGGCCAGTATGTTGGGATCGTACGATCGTTTCACGGATTTGCAAAGCTTCTGTTGCGTGGGCAAAGGCGCGAAGATCGTGTGGGTTGGGAGTGCAAGTCTCGCCAACGCTAGTTTTGCTACGGTTTCCAAGGCTAAGCCGCGAGGGAGAAAAAAGAAGCAGGCGAGAGAGCATGTACGAAGAAAGGCGACCAAACGAGCACTCAGAATTTTATGACATTGCAAACACGTGCGAGTAACTGAGAATTGCATCTAAATTGCTCTTATAAACGATATTCAAGGGGAATTTTATGGCGACAAGAAAGCCGGCGCGACTCTCGATACGTATAATGGAATAAGATTTTATAGCGAGATGCGTGCAGCGTTATTATTTGTAAAGAGCAAAGTTATATCGTACATAGTATATAAAATTTGCATTACTACTACATAACAGGTAAAATTCAATAGGCGAATAGAGTGTGGAAAAATGTTATTCCAACGTAACGAATACAGGTGATTGCATTGAATTAGCGTCTGTTTTACTATCAGAATCGTTTGGGTAAAATTGAAAAAGTGATTATTATAAATTACTCATAACGAGTCGTAATGGTGAAACAAGAAGTTACATAAATATTTTATAAATATCTCCGCTGTTCGATTCGAGATGATTTGAAAATTCATTTTGACTTTTTCCTTCTGTCCCGGATAACGTCGGCCGATGCTAACTAGATAGACGTTAATTAAACTAAATTACTCGTTTAAATGCAACTTGAATTTAAATCGACATTTAATTGAAATCCAGACGTTTAAATTCGAATTGAATTCAAATTGGACATTACGGTAACAACATTTGAATTTTATTCCTCTAGTATCGCTAATTCGCTTCATAATTCATAAAAGTTCACATGTTCGTCAAAAATATCTTAATTAGCAGCGAGTTACCACTTACATCGAGCCTGGTAATAAACAAACGATCGTTATTACACGGCTAATTTCTACTAACATCGAGCAGAATATCGCGTAACATCAGTATCGTTTCAAGCAGTCTTTCTCCTAACGTTTTATTCGCCATAATTATGATCGCGATACAAGTTCAAAGTCGAATGTAACAGGTTACGTTAATTCTACCCATAACGAGCCAGTTTAAGGTAATGCGATATCAAGCGCGTTTCATTAAAAATAATACAAATTTTATCAAAAACTTAGCAAACTTGCAAACGATAAAAACGTCAAAACGAAGCGTCTTAATAACGTAACGAGTCATATAAATTATCGCGTGACTTATCGCGTGAAATCAATAATAAAAATGGTATGTTCTCTTCCTAATAATAACGAAACGTTGTAATTGTATTCCGTGGGACAGAATTGTGCATTATCGTTCATTTACTTCGTTAACTATGTACAAAGACTGTTTCGAGACAATAAATAATTCATTACGACCGTAAGGTACGTATTCTTACAGCTAATAATTGTATCCTGCCCTTTGGATTAAACTTAATTAATGAAATAAATCGGTAAATTAAATTGGACTAACATTAATTTAGTTACTTAGCTTCCCCCTTCCCAAGTTTCATATTATAATTTCTAGAATATGATCTATTACTTGTTCGTTAATTTAATCGTTAACTGTAATTCTTGTATGCGCTCAACATATATTACACAATCAATTCCACTCATTTAAATTCAATAGTTCTCTAATTCTTAATACCGCATATCCCCTCTCATCCGAAGCAACAACTCGGTTTAATCTGAAACAACGTCGTTCTCAGACAACGTTACTTTCAATAAAAAATACTCGAATACTCGCGCGTCTGGTGAAACGCAGCAATATACACGTTCTTGCGTACACTTAGACATAAATACGAATTCCTATCAAATTACGACCTTTACACGTCGTAGCTGTTGCTTGAGAAACTTCTAACGCTTTATTATGCAATATTAAGTTGCACCGTGAACGCACCGTTCCAAACAAACTCTCTCGAATCTGCCCGTTTACGACAAGCGTCGAACTTATTTCCAGCTGCATTCAAATCAAAAAGTACATCGTACAAGGTACGAATACGCCGCTCATAAAATCGATAACATATCTTTAAGTTTGTCCAGCGGAGAAGACGAGTCGGCTCGTTGCTCGTTTCACCATCGACTCTGCCAATACAAAAACAGCATAAGCAAATTTCTCGCTTTAACGATCAACCAGATCGGCATCTGCAATAACAGCGCAATGAAAATGAATTTTACAACTGCAGCCTATAAATTCCGATCGAAACTTTCCGCCACGGTATCTCACAATCTCGATACATTTCCATTTCACCATAGCGGTTAAAGATTGACCTAACGTCGGAGATGCAGCGTTAATAAAATCAACTTTTAAGCCCCAAGGCATTCACTTCGAACTGCATCGCGAATCAACAATAGCTCGAATAGCACGAAACCTTTAAACCAACCAACTAACCTTCCACCTATCCATCGCGTTTTTCCATCTTTCGTGTCCATTAGCGGGCGATCGCTGCCTTCGTTCCAGCGCCTGGACGAGGGAAGATCAGCGGGAGGATCCTCCGCTAGGAATCGCTGCCGGTTGGAAAAAAAACTTGGCCGCAAAAGAGCAAATCGGAGCACGAAACCGAGATTCTAGCCTCGGCTAGAAATTCCGAGTACGTTGACCGAGCACGCGAGCGCGCGCAACTTTCATGCCGCGCCATTGCTGTAGGTCAGTTACCTGTTTCTCGTTGGACGTTTAGCTAATGCACGCAGCTTCGTAATCCGAGGCTTCCCTCGTAACCGCGAAGATTAAAATTATGTACGGCGGAAAAAGAGCGTTGCCTCGCTTACGAACGTCTTACCATCGTTGGCCGATGTTGCCGAGGAAACAGGAAGCGTACGCGGTGGCCGCTTTCTTCTAACAATGCGGCGCGCGTTTAAAAATAGACGAACCTTTGACGTAACATGTTCAGCATTTGGAATTCACGACTTCAGACAGACCGCTGAACGTTGAACGCGTTGAGAATTAGACAAGATTCCGGCTGTTCGGTTGCACAGCTCTCGGACTCGGTCGTATCGCGCCTCGAAATTCGTGATACCGCCGAAGCGAAGGCGGTTAATAGCGAATGCAAGTAAGAGGAAAATCAAGAGTAAGAAAATTGCGCTGGCGGACCGCGAGAATTTTTTTTTTCCGGAAGATCGAGTTTGAGAACTTGTTACTTATTACGAGAACGTTAATAGTAAATTAGTAATTTAATTAATAGTAATTTTGTAAGAAAAGGAAGAAAACCGTATTGCACAGAGATCGAAGATGGCAGAGTACTTGTTCGTTTTCTTTGGGAAAACGACATGGACAGAGCTTGTTTTTTATACAGACTCTTACATGAACTAAGATCACGATAATCACGCAACAATGTTCGACCTTCTGGATTTCGTAAAAATGAATGTTGAATGTTAAAAATTCTGTAGCTTAAGAAATTGCGTAGCGAAATTGCGCTCTCAAATTTTTCTTTTAAGAGAGAATGGTAGGCGATGAGAAGATGGACGGACCAGCGATTGCCTGTTTAGAATCCTGGCAAAACCGGAAGAATTTGCCGAGCTCGCTTACAAACTGGTAATCGGTTGGTGGTTAACGGTAACGAGAGTGCTTTTCCAGTCACGGTAATTACTGTCTGTAGCTCGGCGAGCTGCATGCATCGGCAGATTCGTGGGCCACCGTGGCCGATCGATCGGAACAATTAGTCGTAAGACGACATCTACGATGTTTATAGCTCGATAAATAAAATACAGCAGTTTATCAGGCTCGCGTTTTATACTTTCTTTGCGGAACAATAAAACCTCGAGCGAAACGAACAGTTCTTCGTAACTATAAAACTCGGCTGAATCAGAAGAAAAAGAGGCGGAAGAACGACGATTAATCAGGCGTAATTAAATAATAAAAAGTCGAGCTGCAATTATCGAGAAGACTGTAAACGATGGCTACACACACTGGGTGTATCGTAACGTGTGCGATCCGCTTCAGGAGAGGACAGAAAGCATCGAAAAAGATTCCTACGAAGATATGTCCTATCTGGCCTTGTTTCAAAGCTACAGCCATTTTTGTGTCTCGGTAATCCGCAACTGTTTACCTTCGTAAAAACCAGCTCGAAACGGCTACCCTCGATCTGTATGCAACCTCGCAATCGCCGTATCAAAGAATTTCGCCATCTTTGAAAAATTCCAGGTGTTCGTTGAATAATACAGACCGAGGGTGCTCGTTTCGAGCACCTTCTGAATGAACGTAAGCAGTTGCGGACTATCGAAAGACAAAAATAGCTGTGAAACAAGGTCAGATACAACACACGTTCGTGTGTACCTTTTCCATTATTTTTGTGCCACCTGTCCACTGTTGCAGTGGGTCCCACATGTTATACGTATGTACGTACGTATGTGTTTCGAGATATTAATTAGAAAATATCCGAGAATAAGTGGATTCTCTGAGATAAATACAAGAAACTGAGCTACTTGTGTCGTTAAGAGTTATCGGACGAAAGCGAACAACGGATGATTATTAACGCTAAAATGATACATTTTTATGTATCTTTGTGGAGTCATAAATTTCACGAAAAATCTCGGAACGTAACTTTTAAAGGGGATGATTGATGATCGAAATAAATAACAATTATTCCTGATGTTTTTATTCCACTCATAATTTATTAGCGGCGATAATTTCACGTTCGCGTTAAAACAATAACGAAGATAACAGATAGGAACGGAATCTCTAACGCGAAACGTCAATTCGATAACGTAGAACATTTCTTTTGATATACAGGCGAATGTTAATGCGGGATTGTTTCCGCTGCACTGTTTCCCCTGGTCGAATTTTTTTGCCAGTTGAAAAGAAGGACAGGAAAAGAGAGGGGAAAAAATTGAACGAACGCGTGCAAAAGTAAACGCGACTTCGCAATTTGCATAGCTGTCGTGCTGCCAAAATCGATAGCCGACCAACGAAACCAAAGGACACGGAATCCCTGACGTTGCCACGCATCGCTCCTTTTACGTACCGTACACACAACGTTATCCAAAAGAGAAAAAGACAACGACGTGGGCAGCTATACAGCGACTGAATATTAAACAATTTCATTGGAACGACAACTCGCCACCGCTAAGCTGACACCGTTCGAGAAAAGGCGTTGCAGAGATTCCATTGTAATTGGAGTGGATGGGCTGTTGTGCTACGCGAGATAATTAAAGATTAAGAAATTAGTTCAAACGAGTTAATTAATTACTTAGTACTCTTGTTATTACTGTGCAGAAGTCTCGAACCATCTACGATAGCGAATTCATAATGTTAACTAACGATATTTTGGGGAAATATCTCCACACGATGCTACGTATTGGTTGGATGTTTCCTTTGTAAATTTATATTCATAACGCGCAGTAACGTAATAAGCTTTCTTTAACGTGCAAGCGACTATAATTAAGTTTATAATTAAAAGTTATAAATTCATAATTAGAAACGTAAAAACTAAAAGCATAATTAAATACCCAGCGTCGATAAAAATAAAAGTATGAACTGCTTTTTAGAAAGGCGAGTTGCTCGTCTACCGTACACGCGTATGTAGAAATACTCGTCTGACTTATTAATTTTAAAATGGTCCTTGAAATCAGCATCAGAACGAAACAGTGAAATTTTATTCAAACGATCATCTTATCAGAACTTTCTCTAAATTACAAGTATACGCGTTAATTTATGTAAACTTATACGCGCTTGCAATTAATCAGAAACTAACATTATTTCGAGAGGATAATTAGTCAAATAAATTTATCATTTCTCAACTTGCGAAACTCGTTAGTCCGTATAACGTACGTCCGTAAACGAAGCAATACGATTTGAAAAGTCATACTTTCTACTGGACAAATCTAGAGTAAAATAGTGGAACTGAATTGGTAATTCCTTCTTGTTACACTTTTTCGCGCGTGTATGTACAACAATGCCAAACGTAATTACAATTCCGCGGTAAAATAAATTCCGAACACGTGATTTCAAAATACGTTTCTGCAGATCAAAGTGAAAAATATTTGCAATGTCGGGATTACGAGCAACCACCATTCCTGGATTCTTTCGTTGCGACCTATTCGAAAGATAAACTATGTAATAAGGAAGAGAAACGGTTCGTGAAGCGCTTGTCACGCGACGTCTGCCTTCACCCAACCACGAAACGCAGTTCGCTCCAGTTCTATCACCCATCCTATATCTCAAAGCGATAAATATTAAGAATTTTATCTGTCATGTAACAAGCAGACACTTCAACCATTTTTTGTGCAGTTCGATGGTTTATCGAGACACTAGAAAATATCGCGCTTGCGAAGAGTAAAACGATCCATAAATTTAAAAAGCAAGACATCGCTTGAGTCGAGTAAGGATGGCTGGCTTAAAATCTGAAGTACGTGGAGTATACGCAAGTATAGGGAAGAGCAGCATAGAAAGTAGTACGTTCGGTGAGTTTTATGTAAAAGAGAAAATTTCTTTGTTAAATATCGAGCAAAGAGACTTCGGATCCCTGCGAAGCTTAATGGCTGCCTAAAAAAGAAGCATAAAAGTACACTCAAGCGCGGAGAAAGTAGAACATGTTCTTTAAGTTTTATGTAAAACAGCGATTAGCTACCTGGATAGCTTGTTTTTCAAATTACGCGTAATCGTGTTTTCCACGTGCATGAAAATGAAAAAAAGTTTCGATTTCAAGAAATACAAGATCGTTTCGCTACTTAACATTCCACCTTTTTGCACCTGAGTGTGTCTAACCTTATTAACCAGCGTATCATTCCTTTTACGATCGTTCCATAAGTGAGTTTCGTTTCACGAAAAACAAAAAAGAAGAAAAAATGAAATATCTCGTTTCACCTTGTCGGTCGTCAGTTTATTACAGTATCTAGTACTTTTAACGCGAGTAATTTTATATTTTCATAAGATGCAGTACGAAATACGAGCATCGTGCCTGCTTCAGACTCGACAACGCTGCGACAAATAATTAATTTCCCGGAAAAAAATAAAGAAACAAAAATTGTAATTAACCGGTTCTCGCTGGTCAAAAGGTTAACCCTTCGCGGTCTTGTGCCAGACCAGATTCGACATTTCGTTTCGCCCGATTCTCTTCAGTTGCAAGAATACTCTAGAAAATATATTCTCCTATGTACTTAACCGTCTCACGCGCTGCACGCGTACATACAAGCGGATGATAACAAGACTTAACGAGGTGCTAAAACATCGTGTCAAAGATAGAGAACACGCGTACAATTTGCGATAATTGCGTTGAATGAGCCGGTACGTTAACGTAAATTAAATATTAAATAACAACATCGTACACAAAATCGAAATTTTAGAAAATCGCGCACAGGAACGTCTCTATTCAATGGAAAGGAACGAACGCGACTACCGGTGACAAGACTAACATACATCGAAATGAAGCAGAGTTAAATTATCACCTACGTTTGAAAGTATCTTATCCAGATACGTTCTGAGAATCTTAAAAAATTTATCTTTCCGAAGACGAGCCGGTTGGGAAAAAATGTCGAATGCTGCTCGGACCGCAAAAGGTTGATCAGCCCATCTAGCAACAATTACCTTCCTTAAAACCGCATTTGCGCCGGAACGTTGGTCCTTCGGCCGACTCTTCAGCCATTCGAAAACGAGCAAATCGCAGAATCAGATGGAGCACGCGATTCGCGACTCGACGTGAAAACGCTCCAAGCCATTGCAGAACCTCCATCACCACGGTGTTGCCGGTACACGCGACGCGCGCGAGAGAGGACCAAACGATTTCTAGGAAAAATCGCAGCGATCGAGCCGTATTCGACGGATTGTCGCTCGAGATCGCCGATCGAATGGCGAGGAGCAAAGAAAAAAACAAAGAAATGGTCTAGGCGGCGATCGGTTGCGTAACCGATCGATTTCGGAAACTGTAACGTGATTTGCCGAGCGGGCGACTTTCCCGGAGGGTTCAACGTCCTTACCAAAACGAGCCTGAGTATCCAAATCATCCAGACGGAACAAGCTTGTTGCGCGCACAAGACTCCGGTGCTCCGGACGCAGGCGGCTCGTTACTTTTCCGCAAACGCGTGCATCTTCGAGTTCCCGGACGCGGGGGCGTCGCGTTTCCGTTTATGCCACGCGTTTATCGATCGGTTACGCGTAACGGCGGACGAGGACGCGAGGTGGATCGAAGAAGACGACGAAAACGGATGAAAGGGAGGAACTGGAGGCACGCGAGAAGACGGACAGCCGAAGGAAAGACCGGAGAAAGACTAGTCGAGTTCCAACGAACGAGCCAACGAAAGAACTTCGCACTGTTTCGTATGTGGATCGCGATGCACGCACCGATGACCACGTTAACTATTTAACGTGCGGTTGTTAAGCGCATTACACAACGAACACCGACCAACGAGTAGGTAGATCGGTGGCTGGGTGAGCGCGAGCAACGTCCTTCCTACGGGTGAAAAATACCTTACAGTGTGTAAATACAGGGTGCGATTGTGCGGCGTGGCTAGGCGCGAGGTGATTGCTCGCGTAAACATAAAGGGAGAATTTACTCGATACGAAGCTTCTCTCTCTCTTCTCTCTGGAAATTCTTATTCGAGGAAATCGGTTCGAAGGAATCGGTAAGTACGCGTGAACTTGACTGAAAATTGGTCGTGCAACGCGTCGCGCGAGATCAACTGGATATACGGAGTGTGCGATTTTAATTCATCGTTGCAAATACATATTTCGAAAGCATACCGGGTATACTGGTTTTTTATGGTACAAATGAGGTCACGGAGGTGGCAATTTAATTTTGTTATTCTTGATCATCGTCGTATTTTGAGCACGTAAAATCTTCTTCGTCTCGTTCGTAACATTAACGAGGAACCATCCTTTACTAGAAGAAAGTGCGGGAAACTAGATATAAATACGAATTACGGATATCGTAAGATAGCTTTCAACCTTCCATCTGTACGTCATTTAGTGTTTTCGTGGTAAAACAATTCAATTCGTTCGCGATTTATTAATTTTCATAGCGAAGAACAATTTTCATATATACCTGAAAGATATTCCAGAGATCGGTTAATCGCAGAGCTAATTCGACATGTCAGAGCACGGGTGTAAATAAAATAATCAAATTACCAATTACTGTATCGTAAACGTTTTACGGAATCGCTAATCGGAGAATACAATTTCAATCTGGCACAGCATGCTCTGTGTCGGGGTTAAAGCGAAGCGGCAGTGTAACACGTGCATGAAAATTGAATAGCATTGTTCGCAAAAGGCGCATCGACCGGCTGATCAAGGCTATTTTAACTTCCTAACGAGATTAGGGATACAGACCTTCCCTGTGGAATTCTGAACAAACTACCGCTTCGGTTTAACAACCTCTTTAACACGCTACAAATTTGTTTGATGAATTAGCGATCAGCGTTCGGTGTCTGAGACTAGATTTGAACAAATTCGATCACCTGGAAGAAAATATCCAACTGATCTCTTACTTCTTCGTTTCTGTAGTAATTTTCGAAATACGAAAGATTGAAATAACCGGTGATTGCAAGCATGAAATTCCTTCGTGTACTATCAGAATCTGAAGGTCTCGGATATCGCAATTCTTCAGAATTTCAAGTCGATCTGAGAATTAAGTTATAAGAAAAATATTCCAAGCAAAAAGGTATTTTCCACTAACGACGAAAGAAACGTTTGTTTCTATTCAATTTCAAAAATATAACTGTACGTACGTCTGTTAACGAATTGAAAAGAAGGATCCTATAATCGATAGCGTCGAAGGAAAACGTAAGAAATTCTTCCAAAAAAAAAGTAGCTCGTGCCAAGATTATAAATTACGTGTTCCTCGTTAACAGTAAATGAGCTGATAACGTTTACTTAATCGTAGGTATAGTACCACGATATTTTGTATCACGTAAGAGAAATCCTGCTAGTTGTTACAATTGAAACAGTTACCAGATAAGCCGATATAAAAATAATTTACTTCCTATTCGCAATAATAAAAAAGATATTTGAATCAATAAGTCATCTTTCGCTGACAATAAACGAGTCGATAACGTCTTCCAAACTTCAAATATTATGTTTTTCTGCAGATAAGTTACATCGGTCGGTATGTTACCTACCATAAAAGAACATAAAAATCTTTGAATCATTGCAATCGGAATGATAATACCGTTATCCCGTGCGAGGTAAATCGCGTGGCACATGAAACGATGACTGGCGAACAAGGCGTATAAGTGTTGAGAATCGTATACACCAGGCGCATAACTTGCAACGTGAGCCATGTATCGGTTCTCCAGGAGAGAATCGCGTGTGCCGATGCGTTTCACGTCCGATTAACGCGCATAAGCTGTAAACTCGGCATCTGGCCGTCGACTTTCTACTTTCCTCTCGTCGAATTACCGGGACACTGACGGGTGGCCCACCGGTTTCGTTCCCTGCGGCACCGCTTCTCGCCGAACCGGTCACGACGAAACCAATAACCGAATTGCAACGAAAGTGCTTCCAGTGATTTTCGCGCAGGATCGAGGACGAACGAAAGGTAAATATCGCTTTTCATCGTGCTCGAAAACGAAACGTGAAAGCGACTTATTAGGACAACGTGGTTCTCGTCTTGCAATATCCGATCTTCTGCCGGTGACTGATTTCTTTGGTATATTTCAATTTAATTTAATTTAATTTAATTTTAATTTTAATCGCATCTTTTTCTTTTCTCTTTTTTAGGACCTGAACTCATTACGCGCAAACCAACGCACGATATGAAATAATATCGGTATTGAGATTAGTGTTGAGAATGGCATAAGCTGCAGTACTTTTATATAAAGTTTAGTCAAGTGTACGCGTAGACACGTAAGTATTCGTACAATTTAGGACATGTACGTAAGTTTAAAACGCATTCAATGAGATTTTCTTACATCGTAGCGGGGAGTCGACGAATGTATTCGATTTATCTTGCTTGATGTCAGGGAAAGTTGTCTGTTTTTCCTTTTGCCTTGTCGTAGAACTTTTATCGATTCGTATTGTTTCGATTTTTGTTAAATCTGTGTGGTACGGATTTTGTCAAGCCTTTAAACACGGCTGACGTCGACAGGCGATGAATTGTAAATTTTGTGAATCATACGGTTGCCGTGGGAGAGCGATATTAAAGTTTTAATTACGTTTGAGGAAATTATCGACGAATCTGTTTTGTGATTACTTTACTATACGAACAGTTATAATTTTCTGTTTATCGTGTATCATTTTTCTACGAAATAAATATTTGTATTCGCGCGTAAGCGTTTCTCAAAAACAGGTCCATTTGTCGACAAGTATTGTATTGAAAACGAGATCGTATTTAGCTTTCTATTTTTTTTCTTTTTTCTTTTTCTTTTACTTTTGAAGGAAATTATTTATGAAAATGCACTCGTATTTAAACGATCAATGAAAATTCACGTTTCATAATTTTGCGTGCTTCAACAAACTTAGATATACCAGAGTGAAATTAAACGTTGACGAAAATTAAGAGAACGTTAAATTTCCGGAACTAATTTCAAACAAGGCCTCGATTACCACAAATTTCGTCCTAAATATTATTTGTATTCCAAATAGTATAATCATAGTTTAATATAATACTATATCTTCAGTATTAATAAACATATTTCGTATAATTTAGCACTGGTATAGTTTGCTACAGCATTGTACGTTCTCAAATTCAGCGGAAGCTTGCGAATTCATTAATTAGGGACTGTTCTTTTTCGTTGATTTTTAAGAATGACTTCGAGATAACGAATTCCAAGAGGAGGCTAAAAATCGATGTAAAAGAAGCAAAAAAGAAAGGAGCGATCGCGAACAAATGGCCGGAAATTCTAACTGATCGTATCTATGATTCTTGTTCTCCTTCTTCGTTCGATGCAATGATCGTTTCGAGTCAGCACTGTCTGACCATGGCTAGCTCCTCGTTAATTACAACGGGTTAATGACCGACGATTTCATACTTCACGGTAAGGAAGTGTGTCTTCTGGGTGTCTTAATACGACTGTAACTTCTTGGATATTCGATGTTTCGTTAAAAGCAGAGCAAGAAAGCTTTTACAAAAACTTGTGGAACAGGTGTAATAACACTTCGTTCGTGAAAATATCGTGAAAAAATCCGATTAAGGACTGTTTGAAGAAATATGACCTACTTGTCACAACGTACTTGATCATTATTTCACACCTATTTATTCGAATATGAAAATTTACATAGAATTTATCTTCTTTCGTTTTATCATTTTATTCGTTCATTTTCTTAATATTAAGTTCTTGGTTTTTCGGTTCCACGCAAGAATCAAGGACGCTAGAATCCTCACCGTTTTGCAACTTCAGCTGCGACGCTGCACTGCAGCAAGTGCAACGTCTATAATCCGCGTCCTTAACGTAACAAAGCAGAACGTCAAAAAAAAGTGGACATTTTTCAATCTTCTCGCGAACGAAAAATTCTAGGAAAACGTTGAAGAGCGTCTCTCGAAGAACGAAACACGTCACTAGCATCCTGGCATAGCTACGATAATTTACGTTATCCGAAACGTGATGGGAAAGTCGAAAAGAATGAGAGCAAAGATGAAAAAGCGGCAGCGATCTGACTTATCTATGCGTTGCGCTTAATCTTCGTTTCCTTCGAATTCTCAGCCAGCCACAGAATAATTTCCATCCATCTGGACATGGTAATTTCCCAGAAATTCGACCGATAAATCAATGGATGTTCGAAATCCAGCAAATCTGAAGTACCTTCGTCGAATCGTTGCTACGTGAGAAGAATATTACGGCACGTACGTACCTCGAATTTGGCCGATTCCAAACAATCGATTCACAAACAGAGTTTCTAAAGTATTATTTTCTAGATCAACAACAAAGGAAGATGAAGGTTAAAGCGTAACGCTTGGGTAAGTTCGATCGCTGTCACTTCTTCGTCTTTGCACTCGCTGCTCCTTTCCACTCTGCCATCACGTTCCGCACTAAATGGTAATCGCGTTGCAACTCGAGAGATGCTCGTAAACGTGCTCGCGAATTTTCAAGAAAATTCGAGACGTGCTCGTTCGCAAGGCGATTGAAAAATGCCCACTTCTCCACAGCCTCTCGTTTTCTCCTATCTTGCCAGGTTAAATACAAAAGTCGTACGAAGCTCCCGGATGATTTGCTTCGTGGTTCCTTGGAAAAGAACTGGCGGCCTGTCTCGGCGTTTCGTAAAGCGCTGCGACGCTTTCAGATCATTGACATCTCGTAACGGCTTGTAACACTGCGCGATTTGGCAGCTTCGTGCTTGCAATAACGCAATCGGCCGCTTCTTGCACGCGTTACATCACTACCGATACGTATAAACCTGCGAAATCGCACAGCGTCGACCGAGAGAATGACGTAAAATCGCAACCAGTCGCGTCGCTCGTCCGCATCGCGCCTTACATGGTCAAGATCTTAGCCCTATTCGAACACAGCAACGATTTTCTCTACTTTCTATAGCCGATATATGTGCCCGTCGATGAGTCAATAACCTGAATTGCATCATTGCAAAATGCGACTGCACATGGCGCGTGTGCAACCGCACTTACGATTAACCACGAAGGCGAGCAGCGCTGCTCTGACTTGCTTGGTGCACGTGCGCGCACGCGTGCACGCGACACGCATCGTAATATGCATATCGCGCGTTTATACGTATACGGATCGGTCACGCTGGGATGCGATAACTTCCTTTGTTGGTTAGACACGCGTTAAATTAACCAGCAACGTACTCGATTTAGAAGGTAAAACGAGGGACGATTAACGGGCGAGGAGAAACTGCGGACATCTGGCTGCCATAATTAATGAAACCGGTGAATCTGGCGTGAAGATGAGACACCAGATACCGAGGATGCCACTAAGGCAAGGCAAGGCAATCTCGCGATTATCCGGTGTTAGACGACTGTGGATCGAAAGCTGGAAGGGAAGCGAGCAATTCAGTAACTGGCGGAAACTCGGTGATTACGAAGCTGTATTTGTAATGCCTAAAACAGGCTGCTCTCTCGATCGATCAGACCGCAAAGTGGATCGTCGAGTTTTCGCCTGACAGATTCCTTCGAGATTTCTTTCGTCGTTGATAATAACCGGTGCATGTTCTTCGATGGAATTTTTTTATACGTTTCGGCAACTTACTTACTGCGAAACTTTAGGAACGCGCGGTGCTTATCAAAACGAGGAAAAATGTCACAAACGTGGGTCTAGACGTTATTAGTCTGGAAATTATTACCCACTTGGCAATGCTATGTGACGAGTAGACTGCGGATTTTTATGCATTCTTATATCTGTACGATCGTAACCGCAGAAATGGAACTTAGATCGAAGTTTGTTTCGTCGATTAGATAATATGATACTAATGTTATTGTCAAATAAATTGCTACGGTATGAGATCCTCCACTGCTAAATAGATCGAATCTAATTGGAAACTTGTTGCTGTCGATATCGTGTATATATCTTGACAATAATTCGGGAAATTATTTAAAGTGAAATCGTAGACGATCGTGTTGGGTTCACTGGCGCGACATGCTGCTTTGCACCTGTACTCGTTACACTACTCGTTTAGCTAAAAGGGAACATGATTTTGGCTCCGTTTTGTCTTCGTCCTGACGCGAATAGAAACCGAGAGTTCTCTCTCCCCTTGTGACCGCGTCGAGTGCTGTCTGGCAAGTCAGCTGGCACAACAGCGTACGCACAAAAACCAGTGCGTACGATGAGTCACCACGAACTTGCAGTAGCGACGAGAGGCCACGCTTTTCGAGCGACGTGTTTCAAACAAGGCGAAAGCTCACCGACGGAAATGTTTTAATTCGCGGAAGAAGCAGAACGAACGGACGAAGAGAAAGTCGAATTTCTGCGTACGATCGTTTGCTCTCGTTCAACGCAGCTTTGTGAAACGCTTTCGTTACCGTAAACAAGGTGAGAAGGTAAGAACACAGCGAAACGAATATCCAGTTATTTTCAAATTGTATAGTTTTGCTACTTTCCTCCGTTTCCTTCTCTGCTTGGAAAGAGAAGTTACGTTCATTTACTTGCGTTTTTCTTCTATTATTTTTAAATCGCTTTAATTACCTTTACCGCGAAGAAACAGCGTAGAGTTACTTTAAGATATTTTCTTTCTGGTGGTATCTTTTTTAATTACGTTTTTTACCCATTTTCCGAATTGACCCGATTTTAAGGTAAGTCGCTCGTTTTCAGATTCAAATAAGAAGTTTGTGATCCAAATAAATATAATCGGGAAAAGTGAAGGACTTTACAGAAAAATCGACAAACCGCGTAATATATTTCAAACGAATACAAATATCTTAATTTTCACGTTACGCGATAAAATATTCTAAAAACCTGCCAATGTTTCCCCCAGCTTATATTCATATGTCTCGCTAAGAATTCTAGTCTCGTTCTATCTTAGTTAATATTTTTTAGGTCGTATCGCAACTTGGTATTTAACGCGATGTTAAAAGAGATGGATCAATAAACGATCTGGTATAAATTACGTTATATGCCTTTCTCTTCTGTGACGGGAGCACGAACAGCAGGCTCTTTCCAGTTTGCTGGAATATACCTACGCTGCGGTTAAAGCGATAACGATAAGCTCATGCAAATACCGTCGCCCGCAAATTGTGTCTTATTTCATTTTTGATAATGCTTCCTAGAATGATAAGATAGGATTGCTCGTAAGACTATCGTTCAGCTCACGCGCGCACACGAGCATTTACGTCGGTACTTCTTCTAAGAAATAAAAACACCGTGTATAATGAAACAAATCGCGTTCCCAGTTTCTTACATAATCTAAAACAGCGCTCCGCGTATTTCTATATAATGTGTCACGCGAAAAAAAAAATCGGTTTCCTAATTTTCATACGTATTCCGTCCGGATATGCATACGTACGTATCCCAATGATCTATCACATCAAATTTCTTCATTTTTACGCCAATTAACCGCCCTCCCCTCCAGTTACTATGCGTCACTATGATGCGGTTGGGCGGAGACAAGTCGTTTTACGTTTGCAAAAAATTGGATACAGGTAGGAGGTTCGTGATATTATGTAAAACTTGTAATTTAATCGGCTTCCGATAAAGGAGTGCTGCATCTTCTATTTTATTATTTATTATTATTATCTAATTTTATCTTCTATTATTTTATTGTATCGTATGCTTATTTTCTGTATTGCTGTATTTTTATTTTTTTTTTCTTTTATTATACGAACCATGATAATATGTTGTTATCGTCCTTTGTATCAAATGTTGATAGAAAAGACGGAAAAGGAACGCGAAGAATCGATAGAAGTAAGGAATCTTCGAATAATGGATACTGAGAAACATCCGGAAGCATAGAAGACATCTAGCACGAAGTAATCTCGGTAGATTCGGATAAAACATTTTAGATTAGAAACAACTGGTCTTTTTCTAAACGATACGTTATATAGAAGTAGCATCTGCGAATCGAATTGCATGAATTTATTTCCGCCTCGAGATGGCTAGACTCGAGTTATCTCCGATGATACACGACCCTAGCGCGCAAACGTCATTCGCTAAATGAATCTTGCGGTAACTGGTTTGATGGGATGAGCAATAGCTTGGTTTGATATGGAAGTTGCGATATCTACTACTGATTTCGTTTGATTTATTTAGAGTTCAAATATAAGTGGTGAATATAGCATACGGAAGAAGGCGAGAAATGTTGTTAGAAAAAGAGTAAACTTGTTTTATTCAACGTTGTTTCACATACTCTATGTCATGTACACATATGGTTCCAAATTTTCGCTTACGTATGTAAAGAGGAGCTGGAAGACGGAAAGTAAGACACGTATGCGTTAATACGCTTCTAACGAAATAATTAATTTAAATCATCGTATCAACTTGCTTCTGTCTATCACACACGGCGCGTAATTATCTCGTATTTCCTCGTAATTGCTTGAAAGCATGAACCTGACCCTTGATTATCCAAAAGACTCCGATTGCCCCGTTATTCGTAAAAATGCTAGCTTTTCGGTCAGCGTATTTTAGAAATATCATAAACTCTGATGATTTTTGATGATTTTTCAGCGACTGAAGCGATTTGCGAGCTAAATAATTCAGCGACTAGAAAACCGACGCGAACGATGGAATTTTATATATTTTATATCTCTTTATATAAAAATTCAAGACTACGTGTACGATGATTTCATCAAAATCGCACGTACTCCTCAACATGCGAATTCTAAAGACGATCCAGGCGGAAACTTTACTTTTGAACAGCCTGATTAATCACAGACGCGATACTCTCTCGGGCCTAACGAGCAAATTAATTTGCGCAATACCGGAAACACGATCACGTAATCGAAACACACGTCGCTGCGAACGTAGCGATCAACTGTATGTAAGATAGCCATGCAGAGTTCGCTTTAATGCCTGAAACTCGAAGGATAAGTATGGTACGGTGTTCGTACACCTACTACGTGCACCCACGCGATCATTTGCACAAAATACGGGTAACTTCGAAAGTTGAAGGTGATCTTCTATCGTGGTAGCGCTTTCATGGCGGATTTCACGATGGAAATGTGATCGCCATTTTGTAACAATTTATGCAAATTATAACGAATGGAAGGGCACGCGACAGACCTTCGTCGCAAGGAAGATGAAACAGCAAGATGAAGTCATGAGTGTGACCAATCTGTATGTTTTCTGCGCGATTCTTTCTCCCAAGGAAAATATTAAATTACATGGCCAGGAGAGAAAGTTTACCTTGACATTTGTATTATCGTGGAAAAAGCAGATACGTTAGCAGGTTTTAGATTTCCATTATATCGCTATAAATATAATTATCTACGCGTAATTACGCTTAAGTACTCAATAACATAGATAGTTCTAGAGCTGAATATCACGTCTGTATGAAGTTTCAGCTCTCCGTTTCTCAAACCTCGTATATTTTGTTGTTGTTGCGAGTTGTTTTACGTTCCTTCCACGTTGTTCCAAAAAATAACGATCTATTTCCGAAGTATACAGAAACGACAGCAGACGATCGATCTTCGACCAGCCACTTTCAAAGTTGTTCTGCATTGTTGTAGCTGTTCTAAACGTTGCTTCGAGGTATTATTTCAAGGCTATATTTAGCTTCCGAAGAAATTTGAGAAAATCCTACACCCATAAGACAATGGACGTTTCTCTTCGTTTTAATGACAGTCACATAAAGAGTAAAAGGTTCGGTGAGGGTTGTTTCTTTTGAAACACGTACTTACACCCCTAGAACAACCCAGAACAGTAATTTGAAGACTCAGGACCCGAACAGAAGGGTGACTATACCCTTGCGTCCTCTTGAGAATGAAAGTTGTTCCAGACTTGCCTGGAACAACTTTGGAACAATTACTTGGATCCTCAGAACAAAGATTTGAAGATCGGGAGCAAATATAAGAGTAACTCTCGTTTCGACGACTTCAAATTTTCGTTCTGACTTGTTCCAGTAACGTAAGCACTTGCTTCAAAAGGAAAACCTTTCGCTGTACATCGTTGTTGTTAAAGCGAAGAGAAATGTCCATTGTCTTATTGATATCTTCTTTTTTCTTTTAAATTATTTCCTAAATTAGATACGATATCGAAATACTATCGAGATACTTTAGAACAATGTTTAGAACAACCAGAATCAATCCAGAGCAAGTTTTAAATGGTCGAAAATTCACATCTTTTTGGGTTCTTTCTGAAATCTTTGTTGCGAGACTCAACTAGGTGACGATCAGTCAACAACTGATCGGTTGATGTCGCGAACCTTGAACGCTATTCACGTTCAAGATGGAGGATAATAAAGGATATAGAGAACTGTTTTGTTCGCTGTATTTATTTTCGTTGAATATAACGCCATGAGTACGACTGTCACGTGAAGATCGTTTGAATATCGTTATACAGCTTATTCGAGCGTTACGATGTAGATTTATTGAATACTGGCAAAAAACTGCCTTTTCGGTGATACTGTCGCTAAAGTTCGCGATGGATGTGTCTCAAGTCTAGTCACAGCTGTTAATTGGCTAAAAAAGGCGTATGGTTAAGGATGGGCTGGCCGTCCCAATCAAAATTTGGCAGAAAGTCGTGTCCCCGAGCTTTCCCCAAATTCACCATAATTCAAACGACTACTTTCATTTTAATGATATTTCTGTGTGGTCATAAAGACCTTAACTGTACAAAAGGGCCAGTGTTTATGATTGGTACGCACTAAGGGTGGGTAGATGTTTGATGGCGTCCTGCCCAAGGATCCGCCTGGTTCAAGTAAATATTCACTGTATCCTTCCCGAACAATCTTCTCACATAAATCATTATTTCTTTGGAACAACGTAGAACAGCCTGGATTAAGAAGGAACGGAACGGTACGAGATATAAAATATTGGGGACTAACTTCATACGGATGAACGTTAAATATCTTTTACAAAAGCGTAGGATTGGTTGTTAAATCCATAATTCCATTGTCTTTCCACGTTCCCTCGGGTACACGAAAGATACTTTGCAAGGTTCGAAAGGACGTTTTAGAAGGTAGTTGTAGCGATTTGCTTTCACCGATCCTGTTAATGTTCGCCGCCTGTGTACGAGGCGATGACGTGGTGACGATTCGAGGAGAACTCGAGAAATTCGAGTAAATGTTGGCGAAGCTGCTGGAAAGAGCACTGTGCCAGAAAAGAAGCACTTGAACGAACCGACGCACAGCGACACGACTTTTCAGAATTTATTTCCAAGCACCCACTCTGATATCTCAGCCAGATCGTTACAGAAACCGTTTCAGGCGTAGGTAAAGAATCGTTATGTAGTATGTACGCTGAAAGGCGCCGAACAGCCAATTCGAAATTCAGCGATCGTACGAAATTCGCCACCTCGACCGTCTTTTACTGCTCTTCTCGCTTCTCGTCCAACGTTTGCTCCATTAACGACTCCGTGATTCCTTGATCTTTTTTACTTATCTTTTAATACTTATTGTGCAATTTCTTAATTTCGATAAATTGCGCGAAAGATGTCGGGAAGAGCTGAGCAGAAGGTGGCCGGACGCAAAAAGAAACTGGGTCACGCGAGTAAGAAACAAAGTACGACGCTATAAATTCGATAACGCTGCGGGAACGATAGAGCGCAGAAGAAAAGAATCTCAAGAGGAATACTGGAAGACAAACTAATCGAAGAAGACAACGATAGAATACTAGGATCCACGTACACAGAGTGGAGATAAGGAAATGTTGGAAAGGGCCGAGTATTTCAAGATGAACACTCGTCTATCGACTAAACGGATGACGTCAGAATTAAGCGCGGCGAGAAACTTAGCATAGGCAAAAACAGCAGAAACCGAGATAAGATACAAAACAGAGAGAAACCTGTCACGACGAATGTGTAATACGAGGGAACTGGAAAAATAGGAACGACGTATTAAGCAAATGCTTCGTGTACGAGCGAATTAGGCCAACGTACCAAAAAACAGGTAGTGGACAGAAACAGCAAGAACAAATACAGAGAGACGAATATGAGAACTAAGAAACTTTACGGAAGAAAGCGTGAAAATAAGGGCACTGTGCCTGGAAGAGCAAATCCACGTGCGATAACGTCCCAAAGAAACCTCGATTCTCAGAGAAAACGAATACCAGTAGCAATCGCGAGTCAATAGAATTACGTCGGAATATGGCGATACAGAGACAGTATACAATAATAGATATAAAATAGTGAACGTAAAGCGAGCTGTGATAAAGAGATACGTTATAAGGTAGTATAATAAGATAGATAATAAATATGTAGAATTTAGAATATTTCATTGATGAAATAAAACCTCGATAGGAAAGTGTTTCGCTTATAAAGTATTATATAGAGAGCATTACACTTTGAGTGTATTTTACATATATTTTCGTATTATGTGCATTCTCCGCAATTTTGATATAATGAGTCATGACAAACCAAAGCTCGAGTATACTATAATATAACACAGTATGGCAAGACCTGCAATTAGTTGATAAGCTAAATAGATTATTATATGGAATGGCTGCAACATAGACGCGAGGAACGGATAAAAAGGCAAAGGAAAGAAAGCGAAGCAACCATACGCTTACGTAAAGGAAGATTGTACCAGGCTACGAGCCTCGTTACAATAAACAATATACGATACGATACGAATTTGAATAAATTCGAAAGCACTTGAAATTCCAGAGATGTTGCTCGTAATAAGTTTCCGTGTTCTTTCGTAATTTTATAATTCTTTTCGTAAATTTTAATGTCTTAATTTTAATAAGTGCAAGTATCCAAAAAGAAGAAAACAAAACTGGAAGAAAGCTATCAAAATAATCCTTCCAACTGAAATGCAATCTTACTTTCTAGAAATTCTAATTTGAATAAATTTCGCGATATCTAAGATCCTAATAAGACTTTCTCGAAAAAAAAGCTAGCGAAACTCTGCAGTACATTATCCGTAAGGGGACCAGATATGTTGTCACGGATGAATAAAAAGTGCTGGAAAGCGTTGATCAGCGTTACCAAACAAGGAAGCGGTTGGTTCTCACATTTCGATCCGCCTACAAGGATCACAAAGGTGTCTCACGGTGAGACTGAACAAGAATTCTCGAACGTTTAATTCTTTTAATTTCGCGAAACGACGATCTCTTGGTAAAAAAACGGAAAAAAGAATACCCAGCGTCTATCTTCGTTGCTTCTGTTTACACGATTTTTTTCACCGAGGTAACGAAAATTACCGCGAACAAGCTTAGAAGCGGAAGCGCCTGCTGATCGATATATAGTACAAAGTCGTTTATTTTTAACAGCAGTTCGAGCAACGTGAAAACTTATCAAACACCGAGAAAGCTTAGAAATATTTAGTGTATCTTAGGTAAAACGAATTTAACAATTTTAATCGGTCTCTATTTTTTTATCGGAAAATATCTTTTCTGATACGTTCGAAGAACATAAAGAAATACACACAGAAGAACTGTAAATCGCGATACATACGTATCTATCGCTCAAAGAAAACCAAGAAATAACACGTCATCAGAGTTTCCAGCAAGCAGACACGACGCTACAGACGAAAAGAATTCTTTGCGAGCTTCTTCATAAATCACGCGATACACAAGGAATATTTAATCAGCATTTCAGCGAGTGGTAAACGTAGAGTTAAAAGAAAGATCATACGTAAAATAATATTTGAAGCAAATGTCTCAGTACTTAACAACTTCGACCAGGATTTGCTATAATTATATCTACTCTTATTCTGAAACTTCTGGCAACTTTTAATTCCGTAACGTTCTGAAGCATATACGTTGCAACTCTTTATACAAGGCTACTCTTTCGAGGTTCTGGGATAAGTGCCGCGCGGTTCAGTCGTTGCAGCTCGAAAGCTTACTAAAAAGGCATCGCTGCCTTCCCCATTCCGTGGCCAGATCCTCTGAACAAAGTCTTTGTTCTTCGGCAATGCGACGTCGTCGCGTCGCTTGCCATTGAGAAAACTATCTCACGCAGCCTCTAAACAGTCGTATCATCGCCAACACCTCATAGCACTCATAGCACGGCGACTTTCAGTCGCCGGCTATCGACTTTCCAAACGTTCGCTCGAGCACCCTAACGGGTGTTCTTATCGAGCCCTCGGCCCAGTTACAAATTACGGTAATGTTAAATAGCAACGAATAGGGTGCGGCCAGATAACATGTAGAAGCGGGCACGAGGTGATTCCTTGTGAAAAAATAAGAACGAAATATGGAATAAAATTTTGTCAAGGTTTAGCTTTCGAGGAAATCGAGTTTGGAAATTTATCAAGTATACTCGAACATGGCGCGTGTTATTCGGCCGCACCCTGTACGTGTCAATCGAATTTTTCGTGCGTGAAATAATTCATCGACCGAACGAAGAGACACAAACGATTCTAAATATAAATTGATAAATATTTTCTATAAAACGTTCGTATCTCGTCTTTACAAAGTTTCATTATTTTAATGCTATTGTTTCGATCCTACTAGCGTCCAGCAATATCTTGAAGTTACAATTTCTACGAAACTGTTGTTAAACGATTCTATACCACTGTATTTCGTTAAAAGGCAACGTGGAAGAAAAATACGCGTATTGAAGGAACAGCGAAATGTTGAACTGCGAAAAACATTCAGGCGTAGTGTATTCGTGCGATGATGTTTACTTTTACCGCCGGCTACCTGGTCCATTTTCTAAAATCGAATTTGCAGTGTATCGTAGAGCGAAGAAAACGAAAAGCGGAAATGGAAACCGAATGCACGATACGAAACAAAACGCGTTGAAGTCGGGAAAGTTCGCGAACGTGTATAATCTGAGTGCGTGATCTTGATATTTCTAACAATGAGGAAAAGCGATAATACGGTTACCACGTTTAATTACGAGAGGGTTAACTCGATAAAGAGAAAAAAGAGGAACTAAAATAATAAGAGGTACTTTAAGAATTCATCCCATCGTCGTTTAGCTCTGCATCCGTCGTTCAACGTTCTAATTAACCTTGCAAGACGTTCATTTAAATTCCTCGCAGTTCTTATGAATATCGTGCTCCGTTATACAATCGTAAAAGTTTCCACGCTCTTTTTTCTCTCTGAAAAGCTCCTCGTCGACAAATTCCCTGTATCTACGTCGTTGGCCACACCTCGTCCATCCGTTTCAAATATATTTTTTTCTTCATAGACATACCACGAAGCGCAGAGAAAAATGTCTAATTTCGAAAACTCAACCGTGAAAACTCCAACAAAGGAAATCGATTAATTTCTATTAGCGCTCGGTCTTACCGTTATTAATACGTACTTCGTTCGAATCGTTTCTCAGTTAATACGATCGATGATCCATCAATCGTAAAATCGAAAGGGAAAAACGCAACTTTCGAAAGCCAATTCGCGTTTTCGTGTAACGCCTGATCCAAAACTC
This sequence comes from Bombus confusus, assembly GCA_014737475.1. NCBI lineage: Eukaryota > Metazoa > Arthropoda > Insecta > Hymenoptera > Apidae > Bombus > Bombus confusus. Next base: position 579,001 of record JACXIV010000013.1, read on the forward strand.
ATTAATAGGAAATTATTGCGTCGATCGATCACCACCCACGTTCGTTAAACCGGTCATTGTTGAAGTAAGGAGAGACTAGAGTGTCTACAGTCTACGCATTCATCGACGACAACGCGGCCAGGGAGACGGCGGCTCGACGTTACGCCCAGAGGACTTTATTTATCAAACCATTGCGATTTCTTGTAACATCCTGACTGCTTTGCAAAAGTAGGCACCCCGAACGTCATTCCGAACCTACGCGTTCACCATATCAATCCACGCAGAACCGAAAGGAAGTGCGAGATGCACGCAGACACGCGAAGCGTACGACTACACTAGCTCTTGTACGTTGAATACGTGATCGCACTGTTAATTAGTTGTGCAACGAGTCGACAACACCCAGAACATTGAAAATCTTCCGAAGCGTATAGAAAATTACAGCGTGGCGATCTATGCGAACGCTTTTAAAAGCGCGAGCTTACACGCAGTTCGTTTTCTCGAGAAAACGGAATGGACAAGCAGCGCAAAGTGCCATTTTGCGTTTACAACCAAAGGACTCGGACGCGACAAAGACGAAGCTACTGTCGGATTTCTTCGATTAATCAGGTAACACAGTCCGGTAAGCAGAAGCGAGGCGAAATACGACGAAACCGGTAAAGAAATAAAAATTGACTGGTTTTACAAGAATAATTGCGAGCGTAATATTTGTTTGTTGAGTTGTCTCTCGCCATTGTTAAATGAGCGGATTCGTTCTTGTTTTATTGGACTTTGGCAATCGCAGCGTTCTTGCACGTTGCTTCGCCGCGTGCCGAATCTTCGGTCTTCTCGACCGAACGCGGATAATAACTTGCACACCTCGTATCAGAATCGCAGGAAATTGTCTTTCTTTTCCCCTATAAAATATCTCCTTTGCTGAGAAACCGGCGAGGATCCTTTGTTACCTTCGAGTAAAAGCAACCGTAAAGAAGCAAAAAATCTCGTTTGCCCTAACGCTGGCAGCAGAACATAAATCGACGATGCCGCGTCGCTAAAAATGACACCATTCACGATCATTACTGTTCAGGCACCGTGACCATTTCATGGTTTGAGAGCGAAATCTTGTCCTTGACACTATTGTCCTCCGCCACTGCGGTCATACGACGACCAGTTCTAGTAAACAAGCGAGAAGAAGGAAATTACATACATTACATCCGAAATGCGTTCCTTAGCTCGAAACACGTCGCGTACTGACATTAACACTCGGTTGCAATCGAGCCGCTCATAAATCTAATTATGGTAGCTTGTGACCTCGAACAGTACATTGAACTAGAAACTCTGCCTATGAAGAGCCATGAAGATTATTGGAGTGTAATTTATCTTAATTCTATCGAAGCGCACTTTATATCAGTCATTAGAGCAACTTCACGCTGTAATATTCATTATTTAACAGATAGGAACAAAGTGGTCTCCGTAAAGCGTGATACGCAAGGTTCTCTAAAGTATCGAAGAAATTGAAAGAATTAAATTCGATATCGGTGGTGGAGTGTCTGTGTAATAAAAACTCGTACGTTCGTATAATTTACAAATGTGTAAAAATGACAAGTGCTACGATGATAACGTTATACGACGATAACATCGCTGCAACAAACAAATGGAATGATAAAGTCGAACAATGAATGTAGATTAACGTGTTTGTAATTCTTGAATCACGTTCTTGAAAATTACTAAAATTCATCGAGTGAATCTTTCGCAATTTCGTCAATACGTTGTTTTAACGTTCGATCTTATACCGAACGAAAAACAAGATTGCAAAAGCGCAAACTTATTTTCACGATCTCGATGTACGAGCTGACTTTTTCCACGCGTAAACTATTGCGTGTGCCGGCGCGGCGACCGCCGATGAATCGCGCAAACACCGTAGTAGTTGCAAATTTTTTTTCATCGATGAACGATAAACGTCGACCGTGTAACGGATATACATTTACTCGATAACCTGTGCAAACGAACTTGGTACGCCGTTCAGCGAACAACTACCAGATACAACCGATATCGCGAAATTTCCTTCCAAACTATCTCGTATCGCAATCGTTATTAATTTTCTACGCGGCCTAGTTTTCTCTCAAATCGAGCAAGTAACACCAGACACCGTGCATCGATAAACGCGTTAAATATACGCCGTTGGTTTAGTCAACAATCTTGCAAATTAACGGCGAAGATCTGGAACCGTGTTCGTCATACGAAACCTGATTTCGATGTCCTGCTCGCGTTTAATTTACTTCTATGCGCGAGTTATATCGCGTTTTACAGGAAACGTATACGGTGTTGCGAAAGAAAGGCCGAATAATTCCATGTAAAATCAAAATCATCGTGGATGAAAGGTTTGCTAGAAACGTACGTCCTACTTTTGATACTTTTTAACACGACTTTAATATGCAGTGATTCTACTGTCCAACTGTGAAGCGCGGTATTCCTCGAGCGATCAACTCGAGGCAAACTTTTATAATTTACTTAATATCATCCTCAACCTAAAGACTTCGTCTCGTCAAGAAACTCAGCGTCGTAAAACCTACGTAGCTACGTACTTCATACTTTCACGTTGCAATCAGCGTCGAAAATTTCGATCGCTATCTGCCGCAGCGTTCGGGCGTTGCAAAGTGAAGATAAAAGATAAGTTTTCCAAAAGATCGTTCGATAAGAAACACCATCGCAGACAAGCGAAGATTAATAACCGCCGTAATCCGCTAGTCTACATTGTGTCTAACGTGATACTACAGATAGAGGATCTCGTAACTTACGTAAATGGTGGTTACGGTCGCGTTTCTAACCATATCTCTGACGTCGTCTATTTCCCGTCTAGATGTTGCAGGCGCCGTGGTGGGCGCCAGCATCACTTCGCTAGCCATCCTAGAAACTGTCGTTTCCTTCGAGAACGTCACCGAAAATACCACTGTACACAATACGACATCGACACTTTCCAAAAACTCATCGAACCACGACGATGATTTACGAACGATGATTTCCTTAGGAAACCACTAAATTCCGACACTTTCAACCTGGAATTATTTAAAAAGCCGCCGTTCCATAGCGAACCGCGATTCTTGCTTCTTTCGCGTAGAAAATCACACGCACAAGACGATATTACTGGTCTCTTCGTGAAACATCTCCAAAGATATCATTTCCGTTTGATAAATTTTCCACCGTGGATACATTTTTCATTAATTTTACACGTAGCAGCTCCTTCTATCTTCGTATCGTAGTTGGCGGTAAAAATTAGAAAACGATCCAAATTCCAGTGCTCGAGTTCTCTTTCGTATTCCGGGTATTTCTGCAGCTGAATTTACATCGTAACGCGAAAGTTCGTGTCGAAGGTCACCGAGGATCGAACGCGATAGCGTAAGAAGGATTTACATAAAATATTGGTCTACGGAGATTCGTACTCGTAATTTCCGTCGTAACAAAGTCGAGCGCATTCCTGCGATATAATCTCGGAGTGAATCAAATTTCACGTGGCAAGGAGCCAGAGACCGATCTTAACGCAGTCGTCGCTGCAAAACTGATTCAACGGTGGCGTCGGATAAAAGAACGATACCCGTTTGCTACATTGTCATTTCTTCCCGCGTATATCCACCACCGCTCCTATCCATCATTTACATTACAAAATACGGCGGAGAAACGGGCACAAGGGGACCAAACACAGAGACAAAAATATAAAGTTGCTATGGATGCTCAAGCTTCTCTGAACGTGTCCTTTTTCCACTATATCGACCATACGGAATTCTGCTCGGTCGATTGCGCGATATTGCGCATCCTCGGCGTTCGCGGATCTTCGAATAGCCGCGAGAATGGAATAAAAACGGAAACCGAACACTGGCACAGTTATGATAGAATCACTTTCGATCCGTCAGCTTCTCTGAATATCCTCCGTTGTTACTTCGATTTATCGACCGCACGTGTTACTAATCTTCGTCAAAAAATGATGCAAAAAGAACGAACTTGAAACTTCTAACGAAGCCACGTTAAACTCTGCTCCGCGTAAACGTGGATCGCTATTAAAATCAGGCGTCCGTTATGATTCTCCAATAACCCGATGATTTCAAGCGCTGTACATACACGCGATCCGGATGAACCGTGTCGATTTTCCCGGGAAAATCGTTAAATGTCCACGGGGAAATCGACGTGCCGTTAGTCAGCGTGGCGCGCGGAGCCGGTAGAGAACGGAACTGACCGCGAATACCAGAAGTGTTCCGAGTTTGGAGCGAGACTAGAGGCGAAACGTGGCTTCATTCTCTTTCTCGGTGTGTGCCAGGCAAGAGAGGAGCGAAAGAGAGCTCGTCTATGTGTATTTATAAACGTGTGTGTGTTTGCGCGTGTGAGAGGACTCCATGGTGGTGGCTGCGTGAGTCAGCTGGCTTGCTCCTCTAGGCCTCGTGCACTCGCGCGAATATCGTTAGGTCTCTCGACGTTGGAAACCGGAGGGGGAAGGCGAATCATTGTGATTCATATATGTAGTAAGTCGACCGGTGGCGGGTTGCAGAAGAAGGCGTCTTTTCACAAGGGACGTGACTGGACGAGATGCTCTTCCTTTCGTAGCAGCACCGCAGCAGAGTATAGCAAAGGACGCCAGGAAACGAGAAAATCGTTGTTAATCGAGAGACCGTAAATTACGGGCCGTAATGAACCGCGAGGGCAGCGGTTCGAGGAAAACTGCTGCGAACGAGTCTACCCTGAACACACGATGAGAAATTTCTTCGCTCGATCGTATCGCGTAGAGTGGAAAGTGCGTGAATGTTAATTCGCCGTTTGGTCTTGTCGATGTGGACTCGCGAGAGAAAGCGCTACGATAACATTGATTCTCGATGGAATTTGTTTGACAAGTTGTCGCAGGCAAATTCAACACGTAGGCGTTGTCCGCACTGCAGGTCTTTTTGTGCGTTTTTAAATATGACGAGATACGCGATTTATGAAAATATGGAATTGTACGTCGTGTACAGAAAGGAAATAATGTTTATGCATTTTCCCGGATTTACTACATGAAATAAAAGATAATACGTCGCATGATAATATTGTTCGTCTGTTGTATAACATTACCGGCATACATTTATAATATGCAAAAGTACGTCGCATGCGAACGCGTTGTAGTAGCTTGTCCCAAAAGTTTCTTTCGTTTTAGAAGGAAATGATAGATGCACAACGTCTTTTATTTTATATTATTTTATTGAATTGCGTATGATCCATTTTCTTCTATTAAGATAAAGACTACAACAATTAGATTTCACGTTTGTATAAAAATGCATCGTTGTAAAAGACATGTTCGTAAGAGAAAGATACTTTTCGGACAACCTAATATGTACACGAAGCTCGTAACGCGCGTACGTGGAAGTACGTGATCCCGTCAAAAAGCAAAATGGATAGACTTTGAAATTTCAGTAACTAACGTAAGGAAAGGAATTTCATTCCATCATCGGAACGGGATTTTTCCTTGAAGGGGAAACGAGCATCCTCTCTTTAATAGCCTAGCATGATGTAAACGAGTATGAACGCCGTATGGCTTTCAGTTAATAGAAATACATCTGTTATTCCCCCCTTCGCGAATCCATCGTTCCTTAAATAGTCGATAGAAATATACTTCCCAGCGGGAATCAAAGTTAGCAGAAAATAAGTGTTGCTTGCTGCGATTAGTTATACCTGTAGCTACCGAGCAACTCTGTATGCACTGCAATTAGTTATTCTGTTACCGAGAAACTGCGCGAGCACTGTAATTAACTATTTCTCTGAGGAAATTCGGAAAACTTTGCAGCTGTGTTACCGGAAACCTACTCGTTTAGTACTCCCAAAATACACGAAATTAAAAGCAACGTTACCTTCTGACGTTGTACGTTGCCGAACGATGACTTTTCTCAGCATCGTAGAACTCGAATTTCGCATCACGTTCGCCAATATGCTCTCGGAATAGAAATGCGATGTAAAAGAGCCACGAAAGGAACCATCTTTTAACGTAATACAAACGAACGATATGAAAATGATTTTGCACGAATTCACCGAATTAAGAAATGCACGTTTCATATTTTTCCTACGACGGTTTAATAAAATCGTCGCGTTACGACTCTCAACTTCCTGTTATACACAGAATACGAAGAATACTTTTGCGAAACGTACTAAACACGTATTATAATAATAAAGTTACTTTCGCACGAAGCTCAAACAGACAGTGGAGTTTATAAACCGCGCTGTGCTACGTGCTTCTATATTTCTTTGCGATCGAAAACTTCTGGCAGCTATTTTAACTCTTCGCAAACTTCTACTGGCGAAAGAATGCGTATGAAAAAGCATCGTAATCTCGTTTTTTTTTTTTGGAGAAGTTTACTGCGCGAGAATATTACAGAATTGCGTGCATCGGTTCCCTCTCGAGTACAAGCGTGAACGACTTATTTAATCCCATCGCGCTTCTCTATAGCATGGAACCTCGTCTGATGATTTACTGTCATGGAACACTGCTGAGTATTTGAACGTAAAATACACATGTACGTCGCTATCTCCTGAATCGCGATTAAGTTATACATACGTACTAATTTCCATGTAAGCGAATGGTCTTATTCTCTCTTTCCCAGGGAAATACTTTATAACGTAATAATAAGGATTTGATTCACAAATTACACTATTTAATTCATTTCATTTTCAAGTACAGGAAATTTATACCAGCTTTTACACGACAAGCGAGATTTTACAAATCTTTTTCCTTTCCTGATATTTCTTGCAGTTCTTTGATTCTGTTACAGTGGCGCTCGAAGATTTGTAATTAAAAAAAACGCGGTCTTCTTTCTCTTGCTTCTGTAATAAGTTACAATAAAAAACTTAACTAAATGAACTTCTAACTAAAACAACAGTGATAGATTTTCTATCGGATTCTGTATTTTATACGAACAACGCATTTTCGAACGTGGTTAGTCTATTCGAAATTATTTCAATTACATCCATGAATGTATCCAAAATTATGTCAGTAATTTATTTCTGAAGCGCTCCTACGGAGTAGCGCTCTAAGCCGAGTTCTTTCCTGAATCACGAATTCATTATACGTAAAATTTAAATAATGCCCTAGGTGAACGAAGATATGCTAAAACATAATGGTGTCCATCACGCTTTTTTACAATTTTGTTTAACACGCGATGAGCTTGATTGTGAATACGAAATAAAAGTTAAAGAAGCCTGACTAGAAAATGAGAGACCGTTAAAAAACTAACGGATACATATTATTAGCGCATAGTGTGCATAAACGATTGGATAAGTAGGTAAAACAGTAAATTATTATTGACAATCGTTCCCATCCTTGGCAATCGTATTGTATAACGGTCGTGATGACTATCGTCCATCATCCTGTTAGTACAATAATCGTGCAATTAAAGAAAGGCGTAACATCAAACGTTAAGATTTCCCAATGAGTTCATTATACAAGAGAATGTTCCTACGTCGTCAACGTTATTTATTACGGTAAAATAATCGAAATAGAATAAAACGATATAAATAGAACAATTGATTTACCAATTAAGTAATTGTATCAACCCTTACCGGTGGTAAGTCACCTTTCACGCGACAACTGTACTTTGTCGCTGCGGTCGCATGTCACGTGAGAGGTGACTAGAGAGGAGTGAACCTGTCCTGAAAACCATTCCTTCATGTTGGAGATTGTTTCAAAAATATCATAAAAGATTATAAATTAAAAAGATTATAAATAAAGTTAAAAGATTATAAATAATCATTTGAAACTCGTATATTTGTAATACAGCTTCAAAAAATAAATAATCTCTAACAAAAATGTTATTCTTATAATACTGAAGATTTTTCGCATATTTACCGAAACCAGCTACAACCTAGTGAGAATCGCGTATGAAAAGCCAGCGACCGATAAGGGTTAAAGTAACTATTTATTTATATTATATATTTTTTATTTATATTTTATATTATTTATATATTTTTATATATATTTTTTTCTATTCTCATTCTATTTTTTAAACCAATGTCTACGAAACTCAGTTTAAAAGCTTCAGAATTATCGAAACTATTGATTAATTTAATTGTCTATCATAAAAATTGTAATTTAGCGAGCAAAATTACACTTCGAAGGAAATGAAAAATTTATGTAGTATCGGGGAGAAAACCCTGGAAAATTCCGATGTGCCATGTGTCCGTGGCCCTTTACGACAGTGGGTAATTAAAAAGGTCTACTCGATCATGGGTCATCCACATCTATGGAACATGTGCGTGCTAGATATACCAAAACCATGGTACAAGAGATAGCCGTTAGTCAGTGGAGAAGTCAGTGTTGTCAGCGTTGTCAAGAGTGTTGGAAACGTTGTAACGAGTGTTGGAAGATGTTCAGAATCGGAAATAGTGTTGTTGTGTGAAGACCAGTGTGTCATTGTGTCATGCACAAAGCTGAGTGTAGTTGGCGACGAATGGTGACTGCGTGCATATATACTGACGGAGCATCATACTTGATTTTGCGTTGACGCGAAGGACATACGTGTTTTCTTCATTTTGTTACTTTATGTAGTTTCATTGAAATCAATAAAGAAATAAATATTGCAACAAATCATACCGTTAGCAAACCTATTAGCACTATAGCTTCCCACCACATTTATATTTTCGATCGATAAAAAACTGAATAAGAAACTACATCTAAATTAATGTTACAACCTAGCGCATCCATAAAATATTAGAAACTCAACATGATTAATAAGATAGCAGACATTTCAGCAAATTAACAGCTTATTTATCTGAGCCAATTCTCAAATATTATCAGAATATCTTGTTTGCTCTGAAAGCGTACGTTGCCATAAATTTCGCATACCTACATATATCTAACGCCCTGAACTAAACACTCGTTCAACTAACTGAGAAGGTTAAGGAACAAAGACCGAGGAAACAGTCTGTAGTTACAAGTTACGAGCAAAGAAACCTAACTAGCAATAAACTTCGCCGTGCTACGTTTGCCTATTGTTCTACTAGTGGCAACATTGTAGCTAACGTTATTACGTCTCATCCTATGATTGCTATCATTAGTAATCCTATTATCATTTTTCGCAATTTAATAAAGGTAAATACGATAAATATCTAACAGAGCGATAAAAAGCACACGAATACTGTAAGTACGGCTGTATCGTAAACGTACCTCGTTCAACGGAACGAAATACGTGGGGATTTTCGTTGGCAATTTTACGACACGTTCTCGAAAAAACAGGTTATTTTTGAGTCAGAATTTTAACACATCGCCGCCGATACCATTCGTCGCTTGTACCATATACTATCGTTCATGAGCACTTATCCGCGTACGCTTCCGCTAAAAAAAAAAGTTTCGAGCTGTTTATTCTATGGGAAGGGAGGTTGGACTTTTTTAATGGAAAAAAATAAAATGGATATTTCAGCTTCGATATACACCACAGCTGAAACGCGTCCGAACACTTTGGTAAATTTGTGATAACAGTACGTTAATATCGTATCCACCGAGCTTTTTCTAACTAATGGCGAATTGATGACCGAAAGCGGCACTTATCGCCTTCTTACGGAGCTAGAAAATTACAAGTTTCAACTGTCCGAAGAGAATTTACGATAATAATATATATTTAATCGTAACGCCCGGCGTTCGAAAAAAATTACACTATCGTCGACTCTATGGAACGCAATATGAGTTGGAAAATAAATATTCGCCTATCTATACCGCGTAGATTGGTATCTTTACGTTATCTAATGCAGGTGAATAAACTGCGATGCGTTATCAAGCAGACTTTATGCGTTTCGTAGGAGAAGCTAAATCAAGAAGCGTATCGAAAAGTAAACACGCGCAATCAGCAAATTTTATATTACTACAAATATTATATTACTAGTTTTATTGTATTTATTGTTTCCATTGAAAGACAAATTGCATCGTGCTCTATATAATTTAACTCTTGATTCGTTGTATACACGCACCATGTTTTCATTAATTTACAAATATATTTAGTTTCTCTTATTTTTAGTTCCTACTTTCGCTATCGAAATGTTGACCCTCTGTGATGCCAATTTGGACTTTATCTTCGTAAATCTTATTTTATTTACTTATCAGCCCTATGGTATTTTATTATTATCTCGTCGTAACAATACCGAACGATTTATTTATAGCAACTATCGATTTCCAGTTTCCACGTCGCGATGACTTAAACCGTAGCAATCAACTATGATTTGATTTCCTTGGAAAATGATTGTAATCGATAAAAGATAATTATAATTAAGATCGAATTATCGAATAATGAAAAATGTTCAAAACAAAAATTCAAAGTTCTTAGGAAACTTAACAAAAGTCTAAAAACTATACTTCAGCACAAAACTCGGTATGAGAATAATATTTGACGGCCACGTTTAAACGAACGAAGGGATTAGCCAGCGCGTGAAAACGTTGTTGTTTCTCTCGCTAATGCATCATTTATCACGCGAATAAAGGTTTCAATTCTTAATTGAACCGATCGCTCGAAAGGCTTTCCTCTATGTCGGTGACCTTTGTTCGAGCCTGGCGATTTATCTTCGCGCAGCCTCCGAAGCTGCGCTGTGCAGCAGAGGATGTACCAAACACTGTAAATGCACGCGTACAACACAACAACAACAACCTATCCCATGCCCAGACGCCTCCACCATTTACGAGTTCTACATGACGCTGATATCTCGCGTTTGCCTTCGCCACCCACGCTACCTTCGCCGTATTTTTCTCAGTCACGGATTACTGGATTTCGAAATTGAAAAGAAAGGCGCGCCCCGCGGCCTGAACCGTCGCGATTTTTGTCGAAAGTACGATCTTTAAAAGTTCCATGACTTTTCTAGGCACGTGGATTTACGATGTAAACACGAACGAAGATAGCGGCTAAGTCGATGGAGTAAGTCTCACGAACGAGGAAATTCGTGAAAACCATTTGTCGTTGCTAGCGACGTAATTCTAACTAACGATGTTGGTTAAACGAAGAAAATAGAACTCGGCCGTAGAACGTTAAAAATCGTAATTACTCGTCAAATTTCCTAATCTCCGACGTGCTAAAGTCTAGGAAATCGCAAATCGTATCTTTTTACGATCTCGATACTTGCTCGTGTCGTGCGCGTATAGGCGAATGGAACGTTTGATTACTATTTCAATCATCGTACGTGAAATAAAGCGAACCGAGAATAATCTCAAGGAACGACTACACCTACGAGTGTCCATTCGAGAGAAGATAACGCAAATTCGACATTCAACACGCTATCTTATATAATACAAATACAAAGGCGAGCGTCTCGTCGCAAGGATGAAACCAACGCAATACGAGCCGCAGCATCGTGTAACGTGTGAGAAGCGAGCCAGTCGCAGGTATCCAAGGCATACATCATGAACCTTTCGATTACCCTACAAGGTATCGTCAAGGTGTACCACGGCGATTTTCCTCTTGGACACACAGCTCGTCAGAGTTGACCGTGGAGGCGGTTGTTAATGTAAAACGTCCCGGAAAAGCCTCGATAGTAAGTAGTTCTAGCCTGGAGAGAGCACTGGTCGTGACCAAACGTGATCGATCAGTCAAGATCATTGGAGCAAGCACAGCTTTATTTAGACTGGTGGGTACAATGACACCGGCTAGTCGCAATTAACCATCTATAATGGGATTTTAGTGTCCATGAGTAGAGTGTACTCGATTTGATTCTCTTCCTCGTGACACGGTTCGCGATACAAGGAAAAGCCGAGTTTTCAAGCGCAGATGAACGCTGAACGGATTGAACGTGTCTTTCTCCTTTTGTCATCTCGATGTAAAATAAACGACGATGTAGGAATAGACGAAGATTGTTCGATCTTCGTGATATGGCAAATGGAGCTTGGATAGCCAGTGCTTTGTAAGGAAACATCTCACTGTTTCAGTAGTTTCTAGTTGTGACGAAAAAGGTAGATGTTAGTAATCCTGCGAAGTAGATTTTTGGTGGCGGTGGAACGATACGACTCTCCGATGCAACAGTTTAGTTGTAAGATAACGAAGTTGCGCGAAGTTGGCATCTCCAATGGCAAGTTCGTTGATTTTTAAGTAGGATAGGATTGTAGACGATTTGCCCACCACGTTTGTCTGTCCAGAGTTCTCGTTCGTTCGCCCTTCGCAAGAAACTTATCGCTAAATTCCCATTAACTTTTTGGCGAGGTATAATTTGGCCACGATTTGTTCACGTTTGTCCAGACAAAATTCTCATCGTGACTTCCTCTTTGAAAGATAGTCGAACGAAAATTGCGACGAAAAAGATGATGCGGCGCTGACGCGAACATCTTTAACTTGATCACAATTTTTCTTTGAAAAACGGACAAACGAGGTTTAATCGGACAAATCGTAGACACACGAATCGTGATAAAAATTTGCACTTGGGAGTGGCAACTTCACAGACCGAAGCAAAACTCACGAATATATCAAATATACAATTTTCTCTGACGTACGAAGATTCGCGTAAATTTCTACGTATTACCATTCAAACTATCCGCGCGAACAGACATCGAGTGTTGGCTCGGCGTTCGTTCGACTTCAAGTATGTAATTCCCAAGTTAAATAGCTTTACAGAAACTCAAACGAGAGTATCGAAGTGATACGTTTCCATTAATCTGCTCCCAGCCACGTTACAGAGAATCTGCCGATGTACCTAACACGCTGATTGTGCAAACGATTGTTCCAATGCAAACGCCATGCACGCCATTCAATTTTTATTAGCCGCTACCAAGAAGAGAGTGAAAAAATGTTCAGAAAGTAAATAGCGAAGGCTATTTATAGGAAACGAAGGATGAATACGATTCCAAGCTCTCAATGAAGTCGTTCGACCGTGTGAAACGACGATGATGCCCAGTGAGACGAGACCGAACGATTTTAGATACCTTTCAGCAACGTGCCTTCGAATATCGTCTCGGCCATTCTCTCGTCTTTAAGTCATTCCTCTCCAATGTCCAAGTTATTAGAGTCTCGGATTAGCGATCGATTCGCAAATCACCCTATGTAATATACGAGGTATTTAATCATTTGAATTATATTTTGCATCGCGTATAAGCTTTTTATTCCCAAGACAATAAATTTCATTTTCTGCTTCATTTTTAAGAGGGTTGCTAAAAGTTGCTACAGACTTCGCGATGTTGCCAGAATATTTTCTCCGATACGGCGCGGAGTTATGCGACACACCTTAGATTAGGTACTTTGTTTCCGCAACATTAACCAGCGGAAACAATTTAAGGCTTAAGGATGCTTCTAGATAGCATCGTCTGTAGCAGCTTACATATTTCTACACGCAACTCTATATTAATAAAGGCACGTACTGAAATAATTGGAAAGATGTACGAATATTTCTGATAACGTTTATATCGAGGACGTAAAAAGTACGTACTTTTGAATTTACTACAAAAAGCGAGCTAATCGTTTGATGTAGACTAACCGTTGATGTCTACTTGTTTTACAGTAGTCAAGAAATGACAGAATGAATCAAATATCGATTCCAATGAAATTTTGTACGTTAGTGAGAAATTGAAAGATATTCGTCAAAAGTGCCATAACAAACACCGTGTAATATTCTACTTGGAAAAAGGTATGTTAGATTTATATAATCTAACATATTCTTCGTCCGATATTTCAAAAAATATAAAATAAATTCGTACATGGTCTGTTCGGTTTAATATTTTTTAAATATTCTACAAAATCCCATTGAAATTGTACCGTGGTGGTTCACGTGGTTGCTCCGTAAATTCTAACTAACCACTCGTTATTAGGCTGGGCAATCTCTAAATTTGGAACAGGTGCATTGTGAAAATCACTTTCTTCCATTAATTTCACTCTATTTAGATCGAAGCATACGTGTGTCAAGCCGTAGACGACCGGTGCTATACACCTTTTTTCTACGTGTACTCTCACAGTTTTCACTGCGGGATAATTAAATGAAATAATGCAAAATAATTCCACGCGCTAATGAATAATTTTCACAGAAACCAACGAGAACGTTCAACGCTCGTCTTTCGAACACCAGTTTCTCGATATTTCACAGCTGTGCATGGCGGAATAATTACAGCTGTTGTCCAACGAGCAACGAACCTATGCAGCCGAAGCTGCTCACGCCTAAAGACGCGTCGTCGTGTGCAATAACGTCTTTATCATCGATCGTCATGCTACCGAATTAATGCAGCCATCCGACAACACGGATTTCAATCTCAATCTTCAATCATAGTTACATATCGCTCGATGTGTGTAACACGTAGGTCCTGAATTGTATCAAACATTATGTCAGACAGCAAATTTAGCGAACGACATTGATTGGGGAAAATTATCGGGACGCGACAGTCGTAATTGACGAAAGAATAAAATCATACATTAAATACGAACATTCGTAGCGTGTGAACAATTTATATTTTCTATCCGAAGAAGGAAAACTAAATCGAAGAAGAAAGATTTGATGTTCAAAGACGCTTAAATAATGTATAACTAGCTTCTAAGAGATTACAGTAGTTCGTAATGTTAAATATAAGACACGAAACGCTACTGCGGAAATGAGAAAATCTACGAAAATATCTACACGACTGAAAATTTAAGGAGCAGTTATATCTTGATCTTTTAAATGGCTTTTTTAATGACTTTAACAAATCTGTAATTTCCAAGTAGTCGTAGCTTTACAGTAATTTTAACCAACGCTTCTCACAAGTGTTCGAATACTTTCGTCAGTCAGCGTAGATATATGCAACACAGCTGTGATCTCGTACAACTTTTTTTTTTTCTTTTTTTGAAAAAATCGATGAATCATCGGTAGTCGATTAACGCTCCTTTCCCATGCTCGCCGTGTATCGATTGCCAAGACAGTTTTCCAAAAGTTCGCGTGACTAAAATCGAATTAATCCACGTTTAAGAGGGATTTCTTTCACAGCCGAGGAAAGAATGACCACTTGGCAAAAGTTCGTTGTCGCGGCGCGACAGCCAGCTAAATTTCTGACACGTTTTTCTAAAAAGGAACCGAAAGAACACGGCTGTTCGTTTGGGCACAGGCCAAGCTTGACCATCGATAACGAGGTCACTATGATGCCTACATATTGATTGTTTATTGCTACGGGTTTGCACAAGCTGCCATGTGCCAAGATTAACGGTGCAAACGAAACCGCACAGAACAATGGGAAGCTCAACTCTTCGGTAGAATGGATGCCTAAGCTGTTGAAGAGAACGTTGCTCGCGAAGAAACGTACCGCGTTTCGAATACTTATCGCATGTGCTTCGTGGGTTGATAGCGATCTAACGCGCCAAAGGAGTAATTTGTAAAGCTGGTCTTAAATTAAATGTATTCTTATGAAAATTTTAAGCAGCTAAGATCGGAATTATAGCAGTAATGAACGAAGTAATTCGCGGGGAATTTGTTTAAAATTTATTTTCCTCTTCAATAAAGTTATTATACAGCTTCGTCGTAAAATGATCAGTTTGCAGTTTCTTTTTTTTTTTTTTTTTTTTTAGTTTCTTATAACCGTCTCTTTTGTTCTATAAGGAAATAATACATGCACGACATTTTTTGTTTCGTATTATTTCATTGAATTATGCATGATCCATTTTGTTCCAATAGAACCAATAAAAATGGATCATACATAATTCAATAAAATAATGCAAGACAGAAAATGCTGTGCATTTATTATTTCCTTGAACGAAAGAAACTTCTGGGATAAGCTAATACATCGAAAATCGATTACTCGTCTACGTGATCGATGGAGGCGACGAAAATTTATTGATCGATGGAGGCGACGAAAATTTATCTTCGAAATTATATTTACAGAGGGAGGGAAAATTATATCGCGAAAGGAAATCGGTTACGTATAGTATATTTTTAATTTTCCATTTATCAATGTTATTTTTCCCGTGGCATAAATTTATACCGTAAGCTTATCTCGGTATCTCGTGATACGAGACGTTCTAAAAACTTCATAATTTCTCTTTAGCTATCGTGCGCATATATCACCATGTAACACAATTCTAATCAGTTCGACGTGTCTGCGTAACCCAGTTACCTAGTATTCTTGAGTGCATGAGCATAAAAGGCAGTCCAAGGAATAAATAGCGACGTGTATGCAAATATTCTAGACGCCTTTTTACTGAACGAAATATAAAACATGAGAAAATGAGGATAAAAGGCTGAAAGTATTTGCAATACTTGCGATAAAAAAGCTGCTTGACCTTTTTTTGGAAAGTGAGAAATGTAAAAATCACTACCAAAGAAAGTTATTTATTCACAACTTGTTGTAAATATTTCTACGAGTTCCTCCATTATACTGCGATGAAACGATCGTCAGACCAGTTACGGGTGTAACAGGAAGTAAATAACTTTTTCTCTTTCAACAAAGTTTAGTAACGGCTGTTACGCTATTTATTTTCTCGAACGTAAAGCAGAATTAAGCAGTACTCAAACATGCAAATTCTACTTGAAATAAATCATCGTTCAACGTTTCTTTTTAACAGGAAAAAGCAAATTACTCCCACCAGACTCAGAATTGCACTAGAACTGACACACTCTCGCCTTATAACTACAAATGAGCCAAATAAACGCAATCGCTCTAACTGTATTCCGCCTGCGGATCATCTTCTTAACTGTATCAACGTTACCCAACAGAAAATCAAATTTAGTCTTCCAGACACGTCTGAATCATCAGAAACGTTGCGGAAAATCTTCCTTACTTTCTCAAACATATCAATTTGTATCGCCAATTACGATACTCTAAACTACCCACTTAGCTCTAACATACACTGTGTCCTATTAATTTAAGTTTAAGTTAAGTACTACAATTGTACCGTGTGTGTGTGCGTGTGCGTGTGTGTGTGTGTGTTCAAAACGTACGATTGCTATTAGTTTCAAGTTCGTAACTCGCCTTATTGTACTTTACGTTCTTTGTATATTTTTGTTTTGTTAATGGCGATCGCTAATGACCATAGAAGACGGTTGACGCGTCCTTAAATAAAATAAGTAATAATAATAAATCAGCGTTCACAGCGAGTACAAACGAGAAGATCGGGTTTCTAGGAACACCACGTTTCCAAACGCTGTTCCAAGGACGAGTTTCTCGCGCCACTTCATTCGAAGTCAGCGACAGTGGCGTAATTAAACTGATAATTACGAGCGTGCGTCGCGATTCTTGGAGATCCTGCACGCCGCGCCGTGCCAAAAAAAGTCTCCTGTGGCTGGAGGAGGTGGTTCTTCGTGCAGGTACAGGCTCGTTTTACCGTGCAATAAATAACCTTGCGTACAGGAAACGACGCCATATTCGTCATAGCGTCGCAGCTCGGGAATAGCTTTCGTACGACAGTCTGCCACGGCTACCCGTAAACGAGCACGTGAAATACCAGTGTACAGAAACCTCTGAACAAGCTGAAGAATTTCGGTTTTTCGCTCACGAGTAATTTTCGTGGATTTTGCTGTAATCTATCAGATATCTTAAAATCTGTATCGACTGAATTATTGTTCTCTTGCAATGATACAATGCGTAATCATTAATTCAAACTCCAGATTAAACACTGATCAAAATTAATTTCTGTAATCCTTCCAAATTGTCGAGATAATTAATAACACGCAAATACGGGAAAGACGAAAATAAGGTGTCTCTTCGGTAGCAACGATATAATTTTTAATCCCGCTACGGTCCTCCAACTTTTCTGCCTATTGATATTTTAACGAGATTAAAACTTGAGAAATTTTTTACTCAAGAACACGATCGAGTTTAAAGCAGCATCGACGTTCAAAAGAATATGACTCTGGATAGATACTCCACGTCACGTGTAGAGAATTGTACCAATTTTGATTTAAAATTATCATATAATATAAATTATTCCATCTCTTTTTTATTCGTCTATTTTCATTCGTTCGTATTCCCAAATAATTTGTTGCCTCTGTAAGCAGTCTATTTTACAGGCATAAGATAATCGGTTCTCGACAATTCTCCAAATCGTTCAATTCTGATAAGCATACAGGCTAAAGCAAAAGTGGAATATTCGTGTGATACGTCTTCTCTGATGTTCGCGAGTGGAGTCACAAGCCAATCGAAGAATTTTAATTATAGATCGGGCAATTGTAGGCATTAAACGTAAAAGCAAGCCAGGATAAATAAGAGGTGACGAACAAAGGTGTACGATAAAAGAAAATATGGCAGAATATTTATAGACAAGGAAGATTTGATTTATAACAAGTTTATAGAGATTTACTCGAATTACTATCGCAAGTATCGTGTCTGACGTATCTATCAGCGTATAAGTTGTTATTTATTAATTTTTTTTCTTAATACATTGAGCGATATTTTATATTGACACATTTTTGCTTTTACCGCGCCATAAATTACATGGGCCGGTTTTGAGTGCCATGTTTAGCCGAGTGTCTGTCGCGTCTGCATTTCATTAATCGTGAGTAAATTATGAAACAATCCTGTTCCTGGTACATTTGAATATTAATTGAGTTATCGATTCCTACATGTTTCCCTAACATTGATTGTACACGGTCTTAATGACAGAGATTATTATTAACATTCGTTAAGGACATAACAAATATGACGCGATTCGGACGTTATCGAAAAGATGTTACTGTTCTATTATCGCAAGTGTACTTGACGCTTAAGAAAAATATAATCTAACGATCGATACTTGTTGAGGTATGATTAATACAAATCCCGTACAATAGGCGAAATAATCGCCAGAAAACGTCCATTCTCACAGCGAACTTCGTTAAAATTCGTAACGTACGATGCTTCTTAAATACTTCGCTTAAAGTAGATAGCATAGTCGATGTACGTTATTGTTTTTTTTTCTTTTTTTTCATTTCACCAGTCGTACGTCGTTGATCTTCTTTTATCACGCTTACAAGAAATAATGAAACAAAACGAAGTGCCACGAAAGAACTCTACTAATCTAGAAGAATATCACTACGTAATATGAATCATCGTCTGCTCTACACCAAATGTATTAAACGCGATAATTATACATTCGCTAAACGTATCACGAAGCATTTCCCCATAATACGTATTCCAACTCCAACGACGAAAATAACAGCTTCAGCGAACAGTCCTCTGTAGGTCACTGATGACCCACGTGTTAAAGAATGCGGTGATGGTCTAACCGAGTGTTTGAAATCGATTAAATCCTGACTAATTCAAATTCATCCATCGAATAAATAAAATATACGTGCATATAAATTTCAACAATTGAGAAATAAATTTTGTAAGAAAATTATTTGTTACCGTAATACGTATGCAACAATAGTCGATAGAGATTCGATCGAGCTAAGCCGATCGAACGTTAAAATAATATTCAACGAGATACGAACACGTGTGGATTCAGACTCCATTAATTACAAATAATTGGAATATGATACAAGAACGAGTAAGCTTGTAACGAGCCTTGGACACGAGGCGTTGCGCAGAGATATCTTTTCATTGATCGAACGCGATGCTCTCTTCTTCTACAGTCGAATTAGTCTGTTCGTAACGACAACAGCCTCCGGGAAGATCATTCTCGTATCGGAAAATATTTACGAAAAATTTCGATAGTCTCTGCAAATTCGAATTAATTGATAGTAACGCGAACACTCTTTTTCGTTCTGTATATTTTTCTTTTCTTTGAATCGCGTCTGTCTTATATATAAATTTCAGCATAGAGTTAGTAGAATTTTAGCATAGAATTCATAACAATAACGTTACGTTGGTAAAACGAAATCATTAACGAAAAGTGTAGTATAAATAGATATCGGTATTAAAAATAACTGCAATATCTCCTAATTATTTCTTAGAAAATTGATTTGCATTTTATTTCGTTTGTAATTTATGTTTGTTAATTTAAATAATCGTATAGCGATGGATCGGTTGCAATGTTTGATTTACATATTTACACATTTACAGATGAACATGAAATTTAATCTTTTTTCTCGTTTGTTGAAATACTTGAAAAGACTTCAAGGCCATTCTTCTCTGTTTTAGTCGATGAAAATATATTTTTCATTGTATCAAGTTTATTATACCATAAAAATGAATTCTTCGCGCTAGATAGCATGCACTTTTTTAACAATGTTTTTTGACATGTTATCGTGAGCATTGAAGATTAATTAGTCACAGTTCTGAGTTTGAAATAGTGAATATCATGCTACGTTCCACAAAATAATACAACAAGAAATTTTGAAATACGAAAAAGTAGTTGGGAACCGCTGGTTCGTACACGAATTAGTAACAAACGTGTCAGCGGTATATATATATACATAATATGTTGCAAAATTGTAATCAAAAATAAATGTTAATGTCCGTGAGTAAAATTCATGCTGGAATAATTTACAAATCTAATAAAAAAATATAAGTTAAAATCTAATTTTTTAATAAAAATATATTGTTCTTAAAATTTAATAAGTAAATTTCTATGATTATTTATTAGAAATATCAGTTTTAATATTGCGCCTCGCTCAAACTAAGGAAGTATCTTATGCATAGAATTACATATATGATCTGCAGTAATTATGACTTAGTGCTTATTTCAAGTAATGACCACTTTTATATGGAAATATTCTTCTAGCACAAATATATGCATGTACGAACATACAATGAAAAGTTTTATATATGTAATCAGGAAACAGTATGATAAAATGAAGCTGAATAAATTTTCAAGTCTATTTAGCTTCCCAAAGTATGTATGTATTACGTACTTTGAGGAACGTATAGACATATAGAAAATTAAGAAACAAATTACGTTATTCTACTCTATTTCTTCAAAAATGAATTTCATGATTCTTCCAATGATTCCCTGATTCTTTCAGTGGAAAACTAATATTATCTAAGCATCATCTATCAAAAATATGATTTCAAAAGAAACATCTGCGATAAAGAGTTGTCTGAATAAAAGTGTACAAATTTCAACGTAAAGAAAATATGTAAAGAAGATTATACGTAGAAGCTTATCCTGTTCCTAATACTTTACAAGAATCTACTACACATTAACAGCGTACTTTTTACCAAATATCTAACACCGACATTTTGTAAGATACAGCGTATAGAAAATTATACAAGATACAAAATACAAGATAATGACTAACTCTTTATCAGATGAAACCTAATTTGAAATCAATCAAATGAACAACTTTTAACGTGTCAATTCATTTTGCAGACTAGTAACCTAAAATAAAATCAACGCCATTATTGTCTAAACAACAGCATCTATTGTCAATTGTATCTCTTACGTTACATATACTGCAATGTAAATATGCACTGCTCTCTTTCTTATCTACAACTATTACCATTCATATTATTTACAACAAAGTAACGTCATATCAATTACTTTTGTCAAGCTTCTAATCTGCAAAATGATAATTTTTGTAAATATTCAGTGATATAGCCATAGTAAAGTTTGAAAGTAAAAGTAGGACGTGCATAAATACCTGACGGGAATCGTAGGCATCGGAGAAGTGTTCGGATTCAGCTCCGTCGTGGTGTTGCTCGCCGGCAGGGCCCTTACGTCGATCGTCACCCGCGTTACGATCCATTGCGTCGAAAACATGGACGACCGTATCGGGCACGCCGTCACACGTCCGATCCTTCGTCCTCGGGGCAGATTCCTCTGTTTTGCCCTTAACGAAGAGGCGCGTGATCGCACTCCACATTCAACGAAATCACAGCATTCGCGACGGCTGTAGCGACGATCCGATCGAACGGGTCCTTGTTCTCGTCATAGCCGGCGAGACAATGCGTTCAAAGTATTTCGCGTTACTCGACACACGCACGCCAATATTTCTTCCGTCACGGGATCATCGGGCACGTTTGCGAATCTACGTCGAATAATTCGAACACTCCGACGAACTTTGACGAACGCGAAGGTTAGGTGGCACAAATACCGCTGAATTTTTCTCGAAGTAAGGTTAGATTGTGCGCTTCGACAACAGTAATATCACTACGAGTAAATTATCCGCGTTAAAACGACACCGTGTTCGATTTTCAGTCCATTTTGTATCACTCACCTACCAATTATCGATTTACGTATAACATTTACAGTAAGATCGGTAACCAGAAAATTGAAATGATCACAGGCTACTTTATGGCTCGTGCCGGAATATACACAAGACTGCAATAGACACGATGTTTTGAAACTTCAAATAGCGTTCCTTGGACAAGCAGCGCCGTACGCAGAACAGTTAAAAGTTGCAGTCGAAATAATGCCGGCTCACGATAAAACACTGCAAAGGACGAACAGTAACAGTTAAGGACACTCTTCTACCGTGTCTACCGTGGACCCTGCTATTTTTGTCAGCAAGTCTCGTCGCGCGTTCCGCACTCCTCGGGCAATGTGCGAGCTTCTGTATCGATTTTGCGCGAAACAGCGGAAAAGCCAACTACAGGTATTCAATTCAAAATTACAGAAGCATATCACCATAGAAATTTGGATACGTCTTGAAATTCAATTTCTTCGAGAAGTGTCTCCGGTGGTCGATTCACTCGATGGGTGTTGCAAAAATGGTATTGGCACCTGTAAAAGGGGCGTACCTCACGCGATTCTTATTTCCTTCAAATAAACGACGAATGTGTGTGCTCTCGTACTTTGAACTCAAATTCACAACGTGTTTTTTATCCGTTTCATCGAATTTTCTTATATAATTAAACTAAGATCCGGATATTCGGATTTTCGTTGACAGCGGCACGAAAGCACACGAGAAGACTACTGTCGTACACAGCTCAAACTTCGCACTAGCACCACTAACGATTCGTTGATTTTTCACAATCGTTACTATCTGCTTCGCATGCGAGACGCTCGAAAATCACAGTCGCATGGGTCGATACACGTGAATTCTCAAACAAGAAACATTGTCAGCACGAAAAATCGTCATTTCGTACGAACATCAAGTCCACGGCACGTTCGCCGTCCATCGTGAAAACGATCATCGATTTGAAGCGAGAATATCGCTTGACGATATATCGAAATGTATTCGAGAGTGGTCGCCATGTTCTTCCCAGTCGAATTAATTCATGACAACGATATTTTCTAAGAACTATGATTTAGTCTTTTATTTTATGTTTTAAATGTGCGAGAGATAATCAGTTTCATAGATAGTTAGCGGTTAATGCATATTTTAATGAAAATTGAAAGATTTTCAAATAGTCTATCGATTGAAAACGAGTTAATTTTAAATATGTTGCAAGCAAGTATGATCGAATTTGATTGGCCGAAATGCAGTTTGAAAAATCTCGTGCGTATCTGAATCGTCGAATAATGAACATCGTAGTGACAACGGGTTTCCTTTAGATCTAATCTAAAAGCGTCTAGCAGATTTGTTATCAACTTCTCAAGATGCAACAATGAAACCGGTTTCCATCGTAATTGGTATGTCACGTTTTATATACTGAATATACATGCATTTTTACACCATTGCAAATCAAAGTAAATTATATAATAAATATTTACTGGGCTATGTATGAAACAAACTGTACTGCGTATTAAGTTATTTATATGATATTCAGAATATCAATTATTTCTTTAATTCATAGTACATAACGCTCAAAACATATAAAATTCTGTTTAAAAGTAAATTCCTATGTAAATTATCGTGGGCCGTACATGCAGTGCCATCTATCAGCAGACAGACTAACTTATTTAGTATAGATATTTAAATTAAAATGTCGTCTCGAACATTCGGAATTCAATAAATACAAAAATTCAAATTATCAATACCAATACTTATTATATATTTCAAAAAATGATTTATTCATTACTTTTATCATGATATTATCAATGTCTGACCGATACTAGATCCATTGTTGTTAACGTATGAGCAGCATACAAATTGCATGCAATCGTTACCCAATCGACAAAACATTCATACTTTCAGTGTTCATTGTTATGAATTGTCAGTACATTTTTCTCAGTATCTATTATTATGAATTGTTAAAATTCATTATAACAAACAATATTAAAATTTGTCACGTCCTTTCGTATAAAGTTGAATTAAGAACACGTTCGTTTTTGTTAATTTTGTAATTTTGCGTTTTGTGGCTGTTACTCATGATCATGTAAATTAAATTAGATTTGCAGCTAAGTAGAGTAACTTTAACCTTTTAACTAAGATATAGTTTCTCAGTACGAATCATTAAGTCGATTAAGAGATACTGTTACCAATAAGGCATAAATGATTCACGTACTTAATAGAGGCATGGTAATAAAAAAGAAAGAACTGACACAAGTACATTGTACATATTATGTAGTATGCATTATAGAACGTATTTACAACGATATATTTACATTGTCATTACAAAAGTTGTGTTAATAATACCACAGACTATATATATTCATCGATTGATTTGTGATCGCATCCACGAACGCATTCACGCACCCACGAGCTAAAATGGACTATGCTTCATTCCCATTCACACGGTTAAACGCTCGTTAAACGCCATTAAACAACGCTGACACATATCTCGAGCAGCGGCGGCACCACATTCGAGTCTTGCGTCGGAATAATTTATAAAACTTTTAATCTCACGCGTCAATTAAGTATGACTATAACGTAACTCTCGTACGTTTTCTAAGAGCTTGTAAAAAATAGAAATCTATACAAAAAAAAGGGAAAAATAAAGAAGGGAGGAAAATAGAAGAAAAGAAAAAAAAAACAAACTGTGCGATTATCGTTCGATTGTATGATTAATCGATTAATTGCGTTGAACGCGCACGTTTCAAATTGGAGCGAGCGCGTAATTTTGAAATGCGCGAACAATACCGACTTGGATGTGGGACGCAAAGTAAGAAGCACGAGATTTTGGAAAATATGTACTTTCGCTTCGATTGAAAAACATGCGCTTGTGATGTTTATTTTGTTCGACAAATCTGATTCTCTATCGCATTATAATTACGATACTACAAAATCGTACTAAAGAATTTTCCGCTTTCTATATACTTATATGTATATAAATTTACGCTTTACATACATGTACATAGAAAGCTGAGTTACTAGGGTGTGTAAGTATGTACAGGGTGGTTCGGTAACTGTCGCCATGTTAACCCTCTATAACGAAATTTAAGTTGAAAATAGGTACGTACCTATCTACGTGTAGATCTTTTCTAGCATCGTTCTACTTACTTCTATCGCTATATTTTGTATTTTTACTTTACTTACTATCGCTATATCGTTGCATATTGAAATTTAGACTTTGTTAGAATAATTATCGTATAATAGAATAGTATAAGATTTTAGATCACATGAACAAATTGCGAGCAACGACGATTCTTTCTTCTTAAAGAGAAATCAAACAAAGAATTCTTGTTATAGAGGATTAATATCCCTCGGAACGAGGAAGCTAGAGAAAAATATTTAATTTATAACAATTATATAGCAGAACAGATTTAGTCATATAATTCTTATTCCGCTCTTTCTATATGTATAATCGTCTAAGTATTGCTAATTTAATTAAGCAATTATCTGTAATTACAAAAGTTAAGTGTTATATTAATCTTCGATTGGTATTGTTGGGCCATAGGTAATCGCTACAGTTTAAATTAGATTTGAATCGGTTTACTTAATTTTAATTCATATCTCATATCTTACGCGATAAACACTACTGCCGGTCTTTGTCACATAAGATACAGAATTCGAATTAAAAAGCAAGCACGTATTTTCGAATTAAATAACTTAATGCGGACTATTGTAAGTTAGGTTGACGCTACGTCCCAGCGATATTTTATATCATCCCAGTTGAGGATAGAATTCCGTTTTTCTTCGATACGTTCATTCAAATTCTTGGGTATTTAAATTTCACGAATTATGAAAATCAATCAGACTCCCAATCCTTAAGAAAATCTTCCCTCCCTCTAATAAATAACAAATAAATTCTTCGTATTATAGAGTTATCATAATAACCTGCCATAGCACTCGATTTCGCCGTATCTTTTATACCATGCTATCTTCGATAGATAAATTCTTTTCCACTCTCCATAGATTTCAAAGATGTTTGAGGTGACAATTAACCGACTACTCTGTGGAATGTTTCGTACGACAAGTGGCGAGACTTTTCGTAAATGAGAGACTTTCGGATGAAAATTATTAATTCTTGATTCTTCAGCGCAATCCGTTGATCGATTAGAAGCCAACAACCGACAAACCTGTCTTAAGAATCGATTCGCTTTTGCGCGAGGGATCTGTCACTTGCTGGATTCATGGATTATCTTATGAAACAACCTGTACACATACGAATCTGCTACGAGTATTACACACGGTGCTCTTATTCTCTCGGTCAGACGTATTACTTACAAACATAAATAAGTCTAATTACAAGAAAAAAAAAGATATCTTTTTCCTTTTCGTGTCGGCTTGCGTACATAGAGGCCTTCGACGAGCGAACGGAAGAACGCGAACACAAATGTGTCTTTCAAAACAGCGACAGATCAAGTACGTAGAAATTCAGCGAAGAACGACGTTCTCTTTATTTCATCTTTTCTCAGACTATAATATCGGAAGTTCGACTTCATTAAATTAATATCACTAGACGATATATTAACCGACCGAACGTTTGAACATTAGATGAGATATCTGAGTTGATTAAAAGGAGAAACAAAAATAAGAAAGGAAAGGAAAAAAAAAGAGAAAGAAGGAAGAAAAGGTAGAAAGAAAGAAACGATTCGAAGCATCGGTTGATAACCCCGATCGTTACGGACATATGTATATTACAATGCATCCACTAAAACCGAATAAAAATCACGTGTCGGAGTCGCACGTGTTCGTCGATCGTTTTTGTTCCCATTCGATTCTTCACTTCTGCCAGCGACGAAAATTATTACGATCGTTAGTACGGAAGCACTTGTTTCGAGAAATTACACTATCTACTAGTCGAAATTTGGCACCAGACGACCGATGATTTCCTTGCGACGCTTGAAATCCGCCATCGATCAGCGTTTGTCGTTCACGTCCAACACAGGCGAACAGGCACTGGAGTTTTGTTTCGTCGAACCGAGAATCGAGCCGAATTTTCAGCCACAACAGCTTAATTCGAACGTCGAATTGCACTTTCAGCGATTGAGAAAATCGCACGAACTTAGAACGCAGTGTAAAAATGTCAAAAGACGAAACGACTATCGAACGATTTAATTTCTCGTAAGAATAATAATATGCGATAGGATTTTCTAATTACACAGAGTGTTTTAGCGTTTGGGATTATTTAACGTCAACGAAATAGAAATCGTTCGCACGGACCAACAGCTCAAGGAATAAAGAAAAGAAATAATTCCATAACGCTGGATACTCGTCTCGATCTCTCCATCGATCGAATTAACAACCGTCGATCGATTCTACTCGGAAAATTCAGCCGCGCAGCTCGCTTTGCGTTCGATTCATCGTCGGTTCGAACGCGCTGTCCGCACATGTATACATCTTGCTAATCCCGCACGATCAATGGCAACCGCAGCTCTTGACGACCATGTTTTTGTACTTCTTCAGTATAACGTTGCTTTCGTCGAGGAAATACAGCACGGAGATCGGCGAGAGTTTGGTGGGCGCGCAGCAAGGCTTTGGTACCTTACCAGGGCTAACCAGATGCACCAACGTTTGGACGATCGCGTGATTGGTCGCGTTCATATGAGCGTTCAAAGGGAAATTGCATTCGCCGCTGCAATAATATGCGTCGTATCCGTCCGGTGCTATGATCCAGTCCTGCAAAATAAATATTCATATCGATCATCGATAAGTACGCGGCAAACTAGAAGTGCCGATGATCGTGTAGCACACGATTGCATCAAATACGCGTATTATTACGCCTGTTCGCGTAACTTACCTGCCACTTCAGGTCCCTGAAGCTCACGTACAACGTTTGAATTTTGCAGGTCCTCGAGTTGTACTGTACGCCTGGATCTGCAAAATCGTAATGATTGCCGATTGTTAGACAGCTGATCTTCCTTCGATCGTCGTTATTTCTTACAGCTAGCAATGTCTTGGTAAAGTACGAACCAAAGAATACGAGTATTTCTCTCGAGTATTGAGAGTTTTCATTTGCAATTCAAATTCACCGAAATTGCGGGTTCCGAGGTCTTTTGTTTTTCTAATTATTAGATACATACATATAATATGGACTTCTATCGAGATAGAGACATTGCAGTTTCAACTGTTTTTACGTTACACCGCTCGTTTGTACGTATGGACTTATTAAAAATTTTTGTTGCACTGTGCTCCGAGTAAGAGAATGGGCTGTCAGTTACGAGGGTTCGCCAACAGTCGACAAGGCTATTAAACAGAGTACATGCACAAGGCGTTAAACTAAGGTGTTTATGTTAAAATGTCTAACCGGCATCGGTTACGCTAGCGCAATTCAGAACTAGAATTATCGAAACAAAAACGATTTTAACGCTCAATTAGGACGCGATAAAATAGAGATTTGGATCGGTCGTATTTTATTACGTCGTAGCGTACGATCTTTCCTTGTAAATTACGGTTAAAGTCAAATTGAATCTTCTTCGCGTTCTTCGTGTTTTTTTTCACGAAAATTTCGCCGATTACGTCTTTGAGTCATTTCTTGTAATATAGATGGAAAAAATTGTTTCTTTCGATGTTACTGTAAAATACGAAGGATGGAAATGGAAATGATAGATTTACTGATTCATCGGACGTTACCTTCCAGACTTACCGGTGTACGGATTATTCCGATAATCCAAACTCGAGGACTCGCTCTTCTTTCTTCTCCTGGCATCTCGTTTCTGTCGTACTTTCGACTCTCTGATGCCGGAACTCTTGAAGTAACCCACCATAAAGGGTTGCTTGTCAGGATCGCCCCTGAACCCGACGATCCCAATGTCCTCCGGTCTCATCTCGTGTACTGGAAGCACAATGATATTCGTTTTGATAATTATACACGCGATTACTCGGTACATTTTATTCGATACTATCGTCCAGTCGTTAAACAGGTTTAATTTGCTTGCGACGTATTTCAGGTAGGAAAGCAGCTTTTTCTCGAATTAGTCGCACGAGCGTAACGACGCTAAACTCTCAGACAATAGTTTGACATCCTTTCATTTTTCCGAAAAGATTTGCAATCTTATAACGCTATGAGAACCAAGGTGTAGCAAATATTTGATTCGAACGTAAAAACTTTTAACTGACAAGGAATTCTCCAAGAGCGTCAGCCAATTCCAATCGAGACCATGTAAATATTTAAAAATTCGTCCAAGTCAAGAATAAAGATCGACAATTATTTCCCGAGAACCGTTTGCTAATTAGAAACATCGTGATCAGACAACGATGGCAGAAAAGATCGTAACGCGATTTAACTTCAACAAGATCGCGCGTTTCCAGCCACTGTTCAAAGTATCGGGGAAGAATTTTCGAGAAAAAGAAGTTTTCTTTCGCCATGATTGCCTTCGGGCCGATCGGCAACTCGCGAGAAAACGTTGTAATTCGGCGATACCCAATTTACTCCGTTCGATTCGACAAGTGGAATGCACGCGCGAACGATTACGATTCGCGCGCATGTTTGTTAGAATGGCCTACCAGCAGTTGGAATTATTAATAGGCAACCTTCAGGAATATTAACTATTTAAGAATCTCGAGTCGGCGGTGTGTCAGCTGGTTCTCGATAGCACGATCGAGGGAGCCGTTCACTTGGCCGATATAGGCGACAGTTCATGGTTTCCCAACACGTTGGCCCTGCAATTAAGTGGCCGCTGCGTCGCGCCGTTTGCGCGTTTAATTAATCGATCGTTCTGTCAGCTGACACGCTGATCGATCGATTATTCTTAATTATCGTCGCGCGGCGCGCATGAAACGCGGAGAGGCGGCCGCGTACAGAAATTTCAGGGTATAAGACACGGCCGTGGTGGAAACGCGTGGAAGCCGACATGATCGTAGAGACTCGTTTCGTAATGTATATCGGAACTGAAAAGAAGTTATGGTACTTGTTTATCATAATTATATCGGAGCCGCTTTAATTATTCATGCGGTAATAATTATACTTCTCTCCTAACAGTTTGCGGTGTGACAAAAATAAAGCCGTTTTACATGAATTACCATGAAGTGTCGCAACTTGGATCTGCACATTAGTGATATTAATGTCAAGAATATTATTTCCATGCCGCGATAGTGACACCAGATTGGAACGGAGCCCCTCGTGAAAGTATAGGATCGTATTTTCAGCCGGGAAATTTGCACCTTGAGCAGCAAATAACAGCGTACGGTTGTTATCGGTATTAATTTAGAACGTGCTGCCACGATATAAATTTCTCTTATCGCTCGAGAGATGATGCGTGTCAGAGGACTTTGAGAAAATCTCGTTCCGATAATACGTACTTTCCAATCGATATGCTCAGTTAATGCGGTATAATTGAACGGTTACTTGCAAATAGCAGACGATTTTTAACAAATAAAAGACACATTTGTCGATTCAATAATAGTACGGTGTAACGCGCGAGGTGTCCAGTGCTACTAGTCGAGCTATTGATTAAATCAATTAATCGAAACAAATACATATTATTCTTCTGGGAATATAAAACGATCGCTGAAACGAAAAATGAGTATTCCTTTCTCTGAAAATTACCCTCCGAACGATCATCATCTGGCTATCGATTCACCGCATAGCTTCGCTCTGTCGAATATAGAATTCTCTTTTTCTCGCACTCGCTGATACGCTAATTACCTTATCCGACCTTAGGTTATTAATGAAATCACGTAACACCGCTTTAGCGATCGTTAATATGCCAAGAAGCGAGCCCCAATCAGTGGAGAGGTCAAACGTTCGATAAAATCAGCGATTCGACTTCAAACCACAACTTCGATTCTCATGCGCAATCTGTACGCGTGCCATACAAATCGTTCGTTGCAGCGGTAATAAAGCAGAAAACGCATTCTCGACGGCTCGGTCGGTGAAACAATGACGCGCGGAAACAACGAGGCAGAAATGCAGAAAAGGAAAAAAGGAGAACGAAGAAGCGTTGAGGCGTAGAATCGGTTTGTCGCGACGCGATGATTTTTCAAGCGGCATCGATTCGCATTCGGCTCGCGCACTTTTCGCGCGATATCGAAATTCGAACGAAAGGACACGCGTGTACGTGCGAACGATCCAAACGGTCTCATTGCGGAGGCCCGTAGCAGTCGGCTCGTCTCCGCGAGCCAGCATTGCCGTGTATGCAAATGATCCCTCTTACGAGCACGACCGTACCGAGTTCGAGAAAGCTAGTAAATTGGCTCGCAGGAATGCGCATTTGCCGTGATTGCAGCGGACACCTGCTGCTGCACTTTGCGCGCCGTTACAGAATCCACTGGCTACCAGTTTGTCGACGAACCTCCGCTTGCCGAATGCACGTGGCGAATTCGATTGAATTATACCGTCTGTTTCTCGACGAACGCCGAGTTTCGTTATACGGCTTTATTATTTGCCAGGGAAGGACGCAGGCTGCCGATTAGGCGCGTATTTTGACGAATATAATTTAGCAATTTGCAATCGTACGAAATTCATCGAAATACAGGAGGTACAGGATCGCGTATAGAAAATTTTCATTGTCGCTGTACGTGTAAAAAGATCGATTTTCTGATTGTCCGCTGTTACTTTACGAACGAAACAGGAGGATCTCGATGGTAGAGGAAGCAGCTGATACAAACGATGTAAAAATACGTTATACCGAGCACGATGGTAGCGATGATAGAGTAAGTGGAGCAACAAGAATTGTCAGAAGTGGTTTCCATGCGCTTGTCCTGGAATTATGGATTAAAACGCAAAAGAAATTTGAGCTGCCAAGAAAAGCATTAGCAAAATTACGCGCGTTATACGCGAGAGCGTATAAACAAAGTAAAATAAACGTCGTTCGGATAAACGGCTGTCCGATCGCATGACTGGCTACGCTGCAATTGATTAATAAGGAAAAGGGAATTGACGATGATTTCAAACGAGAACTACGAGTTAATTATATCTCGTTATATTTAGGAGCAGTTCATATTGATCCACGGAAAATTTAGAAAGCAAACTTTAATAACGGTATTATGATGGGTACGAGGCATATTAGAACGAATTTTCTATTTTTTCGTACGTTTAAGTATGCGCGTGGAAACTGAACCGTAAGAATACGTAATTCCTCATGATTGCTATTCTCGGAATTGCAAGAATACGAATTTCGTGCAGTTTCTGAATAGAAGACGCGCGTTGTGCGCATTTGACGACATTGTCGTGTCTCTTAGAAGAATCTAATTTTTTAAATTGACCAAAGAAATTCTCGGATCGTTCTAAAGATAACGTTGGTGACTTATAAAGCAATTTGAAAGAATCTCAAAGTCGAGAAATTTATGAAAACACCAATGGAACAATTAACAGGCGAATGCAAAGTTATTATAAAAGTGAGAACGTAGATTTCATTACTAAATAAGATATAATAGGAAATAATTACTAAATAAGAGAAATATGCGTTTGGTTCAATAACCTACTTTCTGATACTCCAACAAGATCTTCGTCGAAATCTTTCATTTACAAAAATCTTATCAAGAAATCTCGCACTTTCGGAGTTTCGTTATTGTTATCTGATAACTTGCATCCTTTAACGATGAAAATAGCTTCGTAAGTTATAAATAACGTACTAATTTATCCAATCTTGACATGATATATTAAAATTGCGATTAAACGATGGTGGGAACTATGGTACGCAGAAAACGTGTGAAATTCGTGGAACTGTAATTCCAGGCGACTAATGCGCCGCCGATTATACGTCTTTCACGGATTCTTCGATCCGCGTATCCTTCTGATCCAGTTTCCATATATTAAGAGTAATAAAAAGCAAATTTCTTGGCGTGTCCTCTTGCTGCCGGAGGTTCAAGGATAAATCGATTCCCTGCAAAGGGGCAGTCCTAGATCAACCGGTAACGCTTTCGCAATACTTTCAAGAGTCAAGGACGTGAAGGATCCTTGCTCATCTGGCGATTCATTTCGATCAAAAATTACCGAGTCTCGAGGACGTTTCACGCGATCTAAAAACGTGTGCCAGTGTCCTAACGTGGTATTAGGCTCGCTTCTAAATTCCCGGTATATAAAATTTCGCGTAGGAAAATTTTAGAAACTTCGAAACAAAGACAACTTCCTGAAAAAAGGGGATTTTTTGATACCATCCAGCCGTAGCTAAATCCTGCAGTAACTTACCGAATAAAAGGTGCAATTATAATTTCTCCATTTGTTACTCTCAATTTCTACTAAATAATTCAATTTATATATTTGTAGCTACGAAATATTATATTTCATCGCTATAGAGTTTGTTCATTTTGTTTAGAAACTAGAGAGTGTACCAGATATTAAAAACATCTGTCTTCTCTAATGATCTCAACTTTTGTAATCCAGTCATCGGAATATGCAACTATGCGAATAATATCTTCGATCGAGTCTATCTCTTCTCCGAATCTTGCTATAAGCTAAGGCGATCGACGTTGCAATTATTCAACTTCCAGAGTGTCATTATGATTGAACTTTCTTCGTGCGTCTTCTTTTCTTATATATATATATATATATATATATATATATATATCATTTTTAAATGTTCTCCTATATTTATATCTGTCGGTCGTTTTCTTCGTCTATTATTATTATTATACATCTATTATTCACTATCGTAACTCATTTTCTTCCTTGTACCGTAAGTCTGGCCGTGATTTGTTAAATAAATAAATCTGTCTACCGAGCTCGTCGCGATGAAGTTAACAAAACAATCGAGTCGTCGAAAAGATTAAAGATCGTCGTACAAACAGAGGGAAAAGCGTATAGCACGTAACATCGGCACAGCTGGCATACATTCCACGCACAAGTCAAATACCTTTGTCATTGCTCTGTTAATGGCCCGATAGTGACTCTATTACCGCTGAATTAGCATCGCAATAAGTACGAGTAAAACACACCGCATTAACGCTATCGTCGCGATCGTCCGTTCTTAGGTGGAGTTTTCTACGGTTCTCTTAGCCATAGATAATCTTTTCTCTCTGTCTGTCTCCCTCTCTTTCCCACTCAATACCTTGATTGTCCAATAAAACGACGATCGTGGACATTTCTCTGAAACGGCGTATAAAATCTGCTCTCTCGCAGCCCGTGGAAAAGATCACCGGAAGAAGAGAGAAACCGAGTACGGTATTCTTGAATCTTCGCTAACCGCAGCCTCCACTAGCCCATTCCCCGACAAATACGACGATCGCCAAACATTTATTTACCCACGAACATCTTTTCAAACAGCCGCGCGAACGATTTGGAAACTGCCGATAAACCAACAACATCATGGTCAAATAATAATATTATTACGACTATTTAAATAAATATACATGGCTGGAAGCGCGTGAAGCGAGCGTATTACGCTGTTTGGTAGGAAACTTACAAACATTACTTCGTCGCGTTGATAAACCGACGTCGTCGTTACCGAATACCGTAATCGTCAGATCGCGACGCTTCGCTAAACTAATATTTTCCAGATGTTGCGTGATTTTTTGTGAACCAACGCTCCCGTGATTGATACGTATCGACGTGATCGACACGATAAAGATATTATCATGGTCGTTCGCACGAACGTATCCTTCGATCGTTCAATCGTACAGAAAATTACGCAGTTCGGTAAGAAAGTTCTGTAAACTTGCCGACAAGGATTTTCGAAACACGTAGCAACGAAACGTTGTAATAAGATCGCGAGTTTCTGTAACAGACCACGGCGTTAGGAAAGATGCAGGAACTTTCTAAAATCAGCGATCAGCGGCTCTGCCTTGAAATTTCGACGGGACGATAAAAATCGCCTGGATAAATGCGAAGGCATCTGACAAAGGCTGGTTTTCGTTTCGCGGTGATAGCAAGGTGTCGCAAGTCTCAAGAGCGAGCGAGCGAGCGAGCGACCGAGCACGCAGTTAGACGCACACGCGTGGGCGTATCACGCGGAGGTGTGTAGCCGGTCTTTAGAAGCGGAGAGATAGCCGCGGCTATACTTTCGAAAGCATCTGGTTTTCTGCAACCGGAGGAAACTTCCTCTGGCCAGGAGGCGGACGGTGAGGAGCCGCGCGCGCGTCCGCGTCACGGCGAACCAGTGCAAACAAACCGAGGGGCTCTTAACCAAACGAGACGACGACGACGACGACGACGACGACGACGACGACGACGACGACGAAGAAGAAGAAGAAGAAGAAGAAGAAGAAGAAGAAGAAGAAGAAGAAGAAGAAGACGACGACGAAGAAGCAGAACACGAGGAGGAAGAAGAAGGAGGAGACGAAGAAGAGGGAGAAGAAAAAGTAGGAGAGGAGCGTGGAGAGACGGATAAAGGATAGCCGTAGAGTATGCGTGCGAATGCGTGTCGCAAGAGGGACGCGGCTGCAGGGGATAGAACGGGAGAAAAAGAGGGATCAACGCGAGGGATCGGGAGGAGACGAACCGAGTGGACAAGACGAACCGAAGAGGAGCCAAAAGTCGAAGGAAGAGAAAGACGCGGCGCAGGGAATAAGAGAAGGAGAAACAGCGAGAGGGAAGAATTACCGAGGAACGGAATCGTGGCTCTTTCGATGTATGCAACGGATACCTGTGGATACGTGAACGCGCGCGCAGAGGTGTGCGCCTCCGATCTTGTGTTTTATATTGAATGATCAAAGATAAACCGGTTGTGCTCGCGAAGGAGAGGAGCAGAGAAGCGGAGAGGAGTGAGAAAGAGAGAAAATATACAGGTGCGAGGAGGGTAAGAGGAGGATCGACGTGGGGAGAGAGAGAAACCGGTGAGGAGGAAGAGGAGGAGGCGTATGGAGGTGAGAGAGGCAAGCAACGAAATGATCTAGGCGCGGCAAACAACAAACTGTACGCACGAATACATAGGCATTTCAAGCTCTCGCGTATACATGACCGTCCCAATGCCTCGTTCTCGGGCTGAAACGTGCCTCGTTTAATATCCACGATGTCGTTATGGCAGACCTCTCAAGTGTTACCTGCGCGTATCGCGCCGAGGATACAACGATTACAAGCTAGACACGCGCCGTTCCTCCAAGATCACCAACACTGATTCTTAACTCTGTTATCCGCCGAACGAACGCTTCCAATAAACGTTTGCTAATGTTCGCGATCATTCGCATTGAAACACTTGCCAAGTATCCTCTCCACGAAGCAAATGTTTGCGAGCGAAAACCCATTCGCAGAGAGGAGATGAAGCGCATCGCAAATAGATTCGAATCTGACTAGAAAGTTCCATGCATTTCGTACGTACGTACGTACGTACGTACTTCGAAGGGAAAAAGGATACGTTGGAACTGTAACGTGAGAAAGTAGCAGCGATACAGAAACGCGAGCCGTAACTTCCAGTATGATCGAACCTTGACCAAGTGAATTTCAATTTGTTAAGAATACTTCAACCAGAAACAGAAGTAACACCTACTTACGTATTGCGATAAAAATTATCATTTTTCTTACTTCTTCAGTTTCAACGTTTCTTATCTTTCGTTCTTTGCTTTTACATAAGTAACACGCAAATATACGTAAGAGGTACGTTTCCCAAGTCTACAGATATTTATTCCGAGATTCGAAACCAGCTTGTTTAATCGCCATTCGTTGCAAATTCGGAAGGTGAAACATTATCCGCGAGCCAAGAGTAATCTAATTCTACGAGTGTCTTGCGCTGAAATTACCGAAATTCGCTCGCATCGAAATTAATCCCAGCCATACGTATACGTGTTTCGTAGAACAAAACGATGGTTCCTTGGAACATCGGCAACGATTAATGGCAATGCTATCATCAACACGTTGTTGCGAATGCTTTCAACTGTTTATACTTGCTTAAGGCTTGAGGTACATTTACACGTGACACTAAATCGTGACTTTACAGTCATGACACTGAATGTTAGAGCAGTACATTCTACTGCTGCCTCCCTCCCTTCCTCTTCGAGAGGAAAGTCATGACTTTGTGCCACGTGGAAACGTACCATTTACTGCCCTTGCATTCTTCGCGTTTCCATGGAAGCAAATTCACCTTAGCAAACGTTGGCAATTTTTTAATGCTTTTTATGTATTTGGCTTACTTCTCTGTTTGTCTGTCTGTCTGAGTGTAATTTTTGCAAGCCAAGTTTCACCCGCTTCCAGTCCAGCCAGAAAGCTGCAATTTCGAACACACGCTCATTTCCGACGACGACACGATACAATTTCAGAAAATTGACAATTTTTTTATGGGAAATAATATTCTGCCGACGGCTGGTAATTAGCCGAGTGGAAATCCGAAATCATCTTTTTATCTCACAGTGGGATATATCGTTGAACGACAGCTAGGGACGAAAAAGTAAAGAAAGGAACGTACAAATTAAAAAAAAAAAAAAATAAAAAAAGTAGTTACTTTCGTTTAAAAATAATTTTCGAAAAAAAATAATTTTCCTCGTCAGGTATCGTTAAATAATTAAACGTAATAATAATATACAGGAAAAGCTGTGCATGTTGAGCACACCTGTTAATCGTAGAATATTACATTTTTAATCGATATATTTTTCGCGATTGTCGATCATAAATCGCCCGGTTCTTATTTTCTTTCGACATTTTTCGGCCATCTTCGTCGGCGACGAAAACTGCGCGAAACGACGAAATAGGTTTCGAAGCTCGAAACTCTGCCGACAAGGGATTTAAACTGAGACATCAAATGGAAGATGCTGGGTTGAAGATTCGCCTGATGCTTGTTAGTTACCGCCACCGTCCGACTTTTATTCCCTCTTCTTTCCTCATTTATTTCGTCTTTTCTTTTCTTCTTCTTTTTTTTTTTTTTGCTTTTTTTGTTTGAGCTTCCTTTCGTAGGAGAATCGGTCTTCGAATCTCGGGAACAAGATGAATCGTAGTTTTTAAGTAGTGCTCGAGGAAAGATGTTGGTTCCAGGTGAAGTATTTAACGGCCCTGTTAGTTCTTTTCGACCGTAGAATACGCGAAGCACATACAGACAGGGTGAAGTGTTTGATGCTTGTACCTTTGTATGCATAAAATCTCGCCATGAAAAGTCGAATAGGTAGGAAGATACTAGTTCCTGGTATGGCTGGACTTTTTAGTCATAGAATGTTAAATAATTCGATGGTTCTCGTTAAAGTTAAGGATGCTGAATGAACGATAGAATTTCACAAAAAAAACCACTGCCTCGTTATTACAGCGATTATGTCGTTACTGTTCTCTGCGCGAAGAAATTCAATTTCCCATTGATCGCCATAAAGAGAAAGGATAATCGTTAATAGCTTGGTAGAAGACTGGATGTTTCGATTCCGACAACTGGATAGGCAGGGATCGGTGTAATTATTTCGCTGGATCGTTTCAGACCTGAAACGATAATTTAATTTGACGTTGCAACGTGTATTCCCGCTAGACTGACAGGAGTTTTGCAAGAAAATTAGGTGGGTCGCGATATAAAGCGTTCTGGCATTATTCAATTATTCAACAATCGTAATCCAATTACCGGCGTCGATGTCGGTAATCCAAGGCGCTCTATCTCGATCGTTCCTCGTTCTTCGGAATATCGAACGCAACCGGCACTTATTCGACGCGATCGATTTATTCTACAACTCGTAACGACAAAACTGATCGCAAGCCAGCCAGTACAGTTAAAACTCCATTGACGAATAGATCGTACAAGGTTGTTCGCTCGCGTCGACTAACCGCGCTCGAATTTCCATCGATGTGCAAAGAACTACGTGTCGAAGATTTCTCTTTCGCGTATAAATAAATACGATTCGCAGGGCGAGTGACGATCAACGATGCGAAATCGATCGAGGCACATGGAAGTAATCGAAGCAAACGCAGTTAAAGAGCGATGTAAACGATTTTAACAAACGTTGAACGCGAGGCCTCTCGAGATTCTGTTCGCCTCACGGGCCGATAGCTCCTTGAACATCGAAGCGTGATACGAAGATCATCGACGAATCTCATCTCTGGCACTCGAATATACCGAGAAGACACATGTTAGGCGGAAATATTAGACCGAGATCTCTGTTGGTGGTTGTTTTTCGTACGTTATCCCGGCGAGATTTAATCGTCCAAGGCTACAATCGTTCCCAGATCGGTGAAGAGATCTGGCTCGACGACCGTGCAAAGAAACGAAAATCATCAATGATCTAAAGCTCATCGGTTCGTGGGCCAGCCAACAGGTGTAGCTTATCTAAAGAATCGAATCAACGTAATCTTGCCTCGTACGCCTCGTGACGATTCTCATCTAAGATTCGGTGGCAGAATTGGATTCAGGGGCGTCCTTATCTCACCATCTGGGTCTTCGCTCCGTTCACGTATCTCGTTCTCCGTTTCTCTCGCGTAGTCTCGCAGCCGGACTTTGTCCGTTCCTCGGGCTAAATCCCACGCACGCACATCTCGCCAGTATAGGAAGACAAGACGACGCCACGGCTTGGCCTCTTGTCGATGATGTATTCGTGCTGGCTAGCAGTAGGAAGGACCTCGAGTGACGCACGAAAATTCGCAAGTAGCGAGCAAGATCTACGTCCTCGATTCGCAAACGATCCCTCCTTTGCCATCTGCGTTTCGTCTCTCGTTACGTTTCGTTTCGTATCTGTCCTTTTCGACCGTATTCTTCCTCCTTTCGCACTAAAAATCTTAACGCTTCCAATTGTTCGGAGATCCATCGCAAAGTGACGTACTCTTATATACGCTATTTATAAAGAAAACTGTCTCCGTCTGTCAGGATAGATGAAATGAGAAACGAAATATTAATCCTCGTGGAGGAAGTGGATAAATTGAACGGAAAATAAACGATCGATTTCGTCGCAAGAATTTCATTAGATAAGACGTACGGTGCGACGATGCAAAGAAACTTGCTTCGCTGATTCTTTCTAACACGCGAGAAACACTTCCACGCGATATACGCCTGAATCACGCCTAACAAGTACATCGCTGTCGCATAAAAGACGTGGAAAAAATCGGTTAAACGAGACGTACGAGCGCTCTCGACGCATCGTTCTGGCGCGCAACTCGCACGTAGAAAATAATCGCTGACAAATAGGAAATAATCGTGGCTATATTCCACGAAACGGACTGCACGTGCACGAGCGAGCTCCGAGGAAGAGAAATGGACCGGAAAGGTGGAAAGGCCCGAGGCCTGATACGAAGCCATCGCTAGCCCGATCGGTCGCGTACAGGACCGAAGGCACAGCGTGCGAGAGCAAGGAACGCTTTTCAGCATGGGAGTGAGAGCGTGGAACAGGTGTACGCTCGAGAAAGCATATACCTGTACACATCCGCGGAGACTGCCTTCTCTGCTCTGCCAGGTGTACAAGAAATGCCCGGAATTCACCGCGTCGAACTTCTGACCCCGAAGCGTTTATTAGCCACGATCTATTGCTCAATACGAAGCGTGCGCCGCGTCTTGTTACTCGTTGGTCGAACACCGGCTCTGCGTACACCATCCTACGATCCTTTCGTGTCCTTTCGCGTTAGCGGAGACGCTTTCGAATTTATGAGAATCCTTTCATCGAAAATATCCTGTTGAGAATTTTACGAATTTTCACGGAACTGCGACGTAAGGAAAATGGCAGCTTTCGACTTACAATAGAACTCCGCTCGTAGAACAAATATCTGAACCTGCCCGGAACCAGAGACGATTCGTATAATCGAAGTTCAGGATCGTGGATCGTAGAACAGAAGTCGAAGTGTACGAATCGTAGGAAAGAATGTTGGAAGATAACATTCACAGTGACATTTTCAAAGGATATATCCGGCGATGTAGAACTTTAGGATTCGATATATCGCAACGAAGTAGCTGTTAAGAAGCGATTGTTAAGCTAGCGGTACGAAGCTATCTTTTTCATCAAAATCGATTAAAAAATTCTCGACCATCTCCCACGCAAAAAATCAACAATCCCATAAAAAGAAATGAATATTCGAAAATTTCGAGTTAAATATACATATAAATGCTTGCTATGGTACATTCACGCGTTTGCACGCTCAATTACTGAACACTGAAGCTCAGCAAATGCACAGGATGCACTGTTTCTACGATGTTCCGCAGACTATCGAAAGATAAATCACAGGCAGAATATTTTAAAATTAGCCTCCTATGTTATATCGAAAATAATGTCTCATTTCGATTACATCGTGCTCCAAAGATTTACCCATAAATTTCGATAAACGCAACAGATACCGACCGAACTTATTCAAAAGCTTTTTCCACTCAAATAAACAACATTTTACGAACTGTCGCGATTTAGAAAAAAATTGCATTGATGATAATTATATGCAATGTATTAGCGCAGAGTATTAAACTATTCGATATTTCTATATATCATTTTTATTAAAGACTTCCTCTATTTGATCGAAAGTTAACGAGTAGACAGGTAATGTAAGGAAAGCCATAAATAGAAGATCATAAAACTTTGTACAGCATAGAAGTAGTAACTGCAAGATAGTAAGTTTTTACTCACCAGAACGATCTGCGGGATGTACTGACAGATACAATCCCTTGTTTCCATCAGGATTATTCACCCAATGATCGAGAGGCTCGCTAACATTTAAAGTCAACCACCCCTCTTTTCCTGTCGTCGTATTCACTGCATCTACGTATTGCAACTCCCTTGTCCTACAACATGAAAAATACAGTCATATGTAATACGATGAACAGTGCAACTGTGAAAATTTCTATTAAAAGTATGTGTATTATTTGTTGTAACGAGGCTTAAAGCATCCCTACTTTAGCTGTCTCTTTCTTTTTTTTTCTTTTTTTTGTAACTTTGTATTTTGAATTACCGTAACTTATTATATATCGTTACAACTAAACTATAATATTATATAATAATTATTTTATATATTATTATATATTATTAATATATTATATTATTATTAATTTTTTAATAATTAATATAATATATTATATAATATATATATTATAATATTAATAATATATTATACTATTAATACAAAATGAAATAAAATAAAAGCTATAAGATTGATTTACAAAATTTATTTAACTCCGTCGTCCTAATATTCTGATTGTTCGGATTCGCGATCGCTTGGAAACTTCGGAATGTTCAACGTAATTCGATTCATAACGAATATCGATTTATTATAGATATGCGAGAATTGTAACTGTTACGTATTTAAATCTTAACCGAAGCCTGACATTAAGCCAAAGTAGCCGAGCAAAATAATATGTAAAGCAGAGTTAAGTTTTCAAAACAGTATGTGTCAAACATTCTATTCTAGTGGTAATGTTACCTTCTGACTAACAATAAGCTCTAAGCATTGCAACGCATTAACCGCTAAATGCTCGGTGTCACTAATATCCCTGCGATTTTCCTTGCATACATCAAGGAAAACTCGCGTTACTCATTACGTTAACACGCAGTTGTGTGGACATCATACAGACAACACACGTCACATGGAAATTATCTCGCTGATCAAAACAAACATCTTCCATCCTGACACCTCTACAAATTTTTACGCTTCTTCAAACGAAACTTCAAATATTTTCTCACTCTATGCAAAACTATGAATTGTTAATGGGCACTGTTAGCTGCGCTGTTCACTACACGGCTGCCATACGTTCGTAAATATCTGAACGTCGCTTTTTAGTAATAATATCTACGCGAATGTTACGAAAATGCGAAAATTAATAGTTAGAATGATATTTATCGTCTGCTATATTTGCCACCTATTTCCGAAAGCCATGAATTAGAAATGAAAGTTACCTTTGAAGCACGATCCCAAAGGATACAGAGATATCGTGATCGTAAATTTTTTTCTCAAATTTTTCAAAATATTTACCGATATCGTCTGTCTCGATTAGTATCTAAGGACGTACGTGAAACGAACAAGGCTACAAAAATAAGAAACGAATATCCGTTTGTGGTCTTAACATATTCGTGTCTGAAGATGTTAAAGTTATCATTGAAGATGTAATAGGATGCTTGACATATTATACACTGAAATTTTCTATTACTCTTTCGATTATCGCAGTATCTCTGAAGCGTAACGTTAGATCGAAGTACGCGTAACAATTTTTACTGACAATAAAAATCAAGTTTTGTCGATGGGGCATACAACGTGCCAGACAAAATACGTTAAAAGAGAGAAACATATTCTGCTATGTACGAGTATAACGACAGCAGAAAGTAGAGTAATCGTAGACGCTATCATCGATCAAAAAACGATAGAATACATATGTATATGCTGACAATTAGCGACAAGCGCAAAGAGTGTTAATTGGCAAACACCAGGATTCAACAGCAGATGGTCAAAGACGTATATTGTTTCTCTAATAGGAATCGTCGCGCGGCTTCGAATCGCGCAATTCACCGATAAAATCGATCAATAGAAAACCACTGATTCTTACGTAACCACGCTAACCGTGATACAAATCGTACGACGAAGCATATACTACTATTTGCCATAATTCGTCCTCGATCGTGACTCGACAATTCGCGCAAATCTATCTTGCACGTGGCTCGTGTCAATATGATTTCAGCGAAACACACTAATCATTGTTCATTGAGCGAACGGGCTCATCTCCGATCTCCACGGTCAAAGACATTCCTTAAACGACGCATTTATCTTTTTCCCGGGACTGATTATCGTTCCCATAATTGAATAATTGAGAACGCTAAAACCGTATACAGACGCAGGACGAACGTTCCCGCATAAATTTATCACCGGAGATTGTACGCATTATCCATTTTCTTTCCGTCCTTTTCCCTTTCTTTTATCTCGATTTCTTCGTTTACGCTTTGTTTACGTCTGCAGCAATTTTTAATAAATTACGAAACTCTCGCTACCTCGAAGTACCGTGGTATTACGCTACGCTAATATTTGTTAATTGCACGTTTCGAGATTTTCTTCTTTCCTTTGATCTCGATCGACTTAAAATTATCTTTAATCGTTTTCAGGCACGTTATTGCAGATTCACAGTTTGCTTGCCAATTTATTAGAATTTACTGGTTTCCGAGGCTGTACAATTCGTTTCTCTTCCGACGATCTCGATCTATTTAAAAACATTTTTGTGTTGAAAAAAAAATTTAGCGTTAATTCGGAATTTTACGCCGAATTATACAATTGATCGATCTTCTTGGAAATAACCGATATACGTT
Source organism: Bombus confusus (assembly GCA_014737475.1). Taxonomy (NCBI): domain Eukaryota; kingdom Metazoa; phylum Arthropoda; class Insecta; order Hymenoptera; family Apidae; genus Bombus; species Bombus confusus. Next base: position 622,969 of record JACXIV010000013.1, read on the forward strand.
TTGTTTCACGTTCACGATAATGTATTGTTCGCGATACGAAATGTTTGTTTACTGAAATGAATTCTCTTAATGTGTTGTAACAGATGCAGCTGTTAAATTGTTTTCCTTCGGCCGAGAGTGAATTCCTGAATTGCAAAGCGTGGAATTGAATACATTTCAGCCTCGCAGCTGTGCATTCATAAACGTAAGCATTGATGAAGATGTCTCGCGATTATCAATCAACTTTTAGCTTTCCTGAGGTATTATGTATATTTGAATTTCAAAGTGCAGCCGTTACATTGTGATAAACAGCCACAAAGACAAACATCAATTTTTTCCGCGGCAAATTGAATACCATCGCTCGATGATAAATACGATGATTGAATCTTAACAATTTCTTGAATGCGAAGCGCGAATAGATAAGCGATCGGTGAAAAATAATAAAAACACGCGTGATAGAAATAAATTCAGAATCCCACGTTGAAACAAAACAGGCATATCAAGTTGCACAATTATAATTACTAGAAAATTTCAATTACGTTCAATACGCGTGCACAGGTGTATATGTAAGTATGTACGTACGATAAAATAAGATACAATAATTGGCAGCGATGGTAAAACTGCGATAACAGCGTTATCAGAACGGTACACGTGATTCTGTACGATCATCTAACGCATTTATAATCACAATTACGCCAGGATATTACTGTATACGTGCAACGACAAATTATTTGTTACTATCGCGTTATTAATCGTTCGAAATTGAGGAATGCGATACGTAACTGAGTTTCACAAATTTTTGAGTCTCAGATCGCGAACGAGCGTCTATCGAATACGTCGATTTAATCGAATTACTCGATTACGACGACTAATTCCATGCTTGTTACGATTAACAGTAATTATAGAAATATTTCGACGAGTAACAGCGTATACGATAAATTTATAGAACAGTCTATTATATTCTACTTGTAGAGTACTCCGTTACACTAAATTAATACGATATAAATACAGTTGAGATAAAAAGGAAAACAGAAAAGAAAGAACAATTGATCCTTCCAATTAAACGAATGCGACGCGTCAACCCCATAAACCGGCGAAACGGAGCGAGAACAGCCGTCCAACGAACGGCGGCAAGCGAGAAAAATTTATGAATCGCTAATTGAGACTAAAAGCACGAGACCCTGAAGCTCGTTACGGCAAGTGTCACTGTCTGACTTTCGTCAGAGAAGTCCTCTTATCGTGGTCCAGAGACAGCTGACGCGGCCTGGTACCCCTACCACAGGGCAACTCTTATGGAAACCTGGTGCGCACACGTAAGAAACCAGAGTCGCCAGCTTGTCTCGGCTGGACCAGAAGGTGGAGGAGGATAAAGAGGTGGAGGAGGATGCGTCACGCATCGAGTTTGACGGAAGAAGCCGAAGAAGTAAGAGTAGAAGGAGGAGAAGGAAGAGGAGGTGGAGTGGCTGCGTGCGTGTAACTGCGTAGGCACACCAAGTAACTCGTGCTCTTAACTCCTCGCTCGGAGCCCGTCTCCACGGCTAATTTACCTCAATTTACGGAATAGCGTTTCCTGTCGGGGGCCTGTATATCGGTCAGGTCACAGTACCAAAGTCTACGGAAGTATCAGACAGGGATGGCTCTAGACTAGCTGTCGCCATCCGCTATACGGTCTTCTCGTCTGAGAAGCGGACACGTGGACGCGAACCGAGCAGCTTGCGTTGCTTGCTGAAAGCGTCCGTCTGTCGCGTCTATCGAGACAAATCGTCCTTTCGAGAGATCCAATCGAACGAGGATAAGAATGGATCGTTCGATCGTAGAGATGATCGAACGAAGGTACGAACGGCTGGATACAAGGAACGAAAGCAGTCGATCGAAAGATCGTTGCCGACTCGGAAACACCGTACCTATGCACAGGAACTCGTCAAGGCTAGACTGAAGTATCAAATACCTGAACCGTAGAAACAACTCGGACGATCAACAACACGATCTTGTTTACGCGATGATTAAACAAGTTCGGAGCTAAGAAATTGTCGGAAAACGTACGCGAGGAGCCAGCATCTCCTCGAAATAGTTGAAACTAAACGAGCAGAGAATATCTCGAGAATAATATCGCAGTGTAACCTTTGAATTACAGACGATCAAAAATAGACAGCTTTAGAGCATTTCATTCGATCTTTACAGCCTTCGTACTTCAAAAAAAAAAATCGAAGAAGGCACAAATTTTATTTCCATTCGCGTTTGCCTCTTCGTAGCTAAGGATTTTCAACGTTCGACAGTTAAATGTAACAAAGGAAGAATGAGAAATTTAACGGAAGGATGGACACCCATAGAGAACGAGGCAAAATACACGTCGCTGATAGATTACTGACAAATTTCACCTAATATCCGTAATGAAAAATGTATCATTACTATAGGATGACCTAATATGTAAGAAATATGGCGTAATATAGTCGGTGGTTCTACAAAGGAATCGGTCGTTATTCGTGCGCCGCTAGACGGCCCTGGCTATGAATGAGAAAGGTAGAATCGAAGAGAGACGAGTGGGTTGGTCCCCGAAACTCTCACAGGTAGAACAAATACCTGAGATTTTTTCGGCGACTTAAGGACGGCCTAATTAGAGGCACGATGACGATGTCAAAAACCACGGACTCTGCCTGAAGGAACACGAAATTGGTCTAGCCACCCACCCGGGTGGGATCTGCCTCGCCAACGACGGAAGAAGACAGAAGAGAAAGAGTACCGTTTTCCACGATGCCCCTTCCCCGTTCTTCTCCTCGCTCCATTCGCTAGTTAAAGGTCACCTCGAAACTATCAGTCACCCTTACTCACCCCGAAATGGTAGCCAGTCAGAGCTGACTGCAGGTAGGAACAATACCTGAAACACTTTTCCCAGAAATGGGACATTCCAATTAACACGATATTGACATTCAGAGAAAGAACATTCCGTGGCAAGCTGGCAAGGAAAAATACGTAATTCGCCGTCTTCGAGTTTGTTCCCTCGAACAAGGTGTAAGGTGTGGGAAAAATAAGTCACGATTTTTAAAGAACATTCCTTCGGTGGCACGTGTTTCGAAGATACAGCGATAGAAAACCTCGCTTGGATCGAAAAGAATTCTGTTTATCTATAAAACGGATTTTAATGGAAAACGTATGAGGAAATAACGCTCGAAAACTAACATTGCGAAAGTAATTTTCCGTGTACTGTGTTTTAGCATTAACGCTCTTATTCCATCTACTAAAAGTTAAAAACGCATACTCTGCGAGATATATGGTAAGTACGATCGGGGAAGAACTCTTTGCTATAAACTACGTTTCACTCCGAAGAAAACCGCCTCTAAACATTTATCGGCACTGGCATTACGTGTATTCCTATGGAATTCTCGCTACATCACACTGAACGAATTAGTTTAACGTTTTCACTTGTTGCGTGGAAAGTTCGAATCTTTCTAAGCAAATAAGTCGTTCGATTTCTTATCGAAGAAACTAATAAGAAAATTAATAATGCAATTTGCCGACCGCAGTTTCCATTCGATAAGACTTTCTAAACTATCGGAACAAAGATCCGAAGGATCGTGGCAACTGTTACGATAAAGGTCCCGTATATCTTGGCTCTTAAAGAGTTAAAAAGAGCCACATACCTAAAGGACACCTCGTATAATCCTCGCTCAAAGCGGATTATCCCTAACTTTGAACTGACAGCCCGAGTAAATCGCGTGACATGCAAACAAGCCCCTTTTGCAAGACTCACCCGTCTTCGGTTCTCAAGACCCGGTAGGCTGTGATCATGTACGATCCGCGATTCCTCCGATTCTTCACGTCCATGCTGCGATAGAGCCTGAGCTCTGCACTGATTATGTGTTCCCCCGGTGGTACCTCGGAGACGTCAAACCATAGCCTTTTGCCGCGCTCATGCCTCACTCCCGGAACATGATGATCTGCAGATCGAGAAAAAGCGTCTCATTAACCGACAACGACCGAGCGAATCTGACGAAACGAAACGTAAACGTAGATTTACGACGGGATTGTCGAATGGCAATTAGCTCGTTCACTCGGGGTAAAGCGCTTTTACTCATTATCCTTCGGCCGGATACCGATAGCTGAGATAACTTTTGTAAACATCCTTTCGACGATTCCCTTCGTAAAAGCATCCATCGTTGGATCTTACAAAAAAAAAAGAGATTTTTTTTTATCGTTCACGATGTTAGGAAACGATAATACGATGGTGTAATGCATCGGTATAGGCGTATAATGGGACCGTGAGCCGCGGACTAGGGAAAAGGGAAATAAATAAAGTGCGTCGTTACTCTTCGTGGGTACGAAATGCTACGTAACATCGAAACGATTGGAAAGCGAAGAACAATAGGAGGGTACTTAGGTTTACAATACTTTCGGGGAATAGTAACGGGGAATAACGCTGTACTGTCTATTAAGCTAACACTTCCGCTCCTGTGCACGCTTACGATGTACTACAGACTACTTCGGTCATAAAGTGCAGACATTTTTTTAAATATAACTGTTAACAGAGTTTTACACGTGTATCGTATTATAGGAATTAGAACGCGAAATATCGTCGAAACTGTTAATTGTACCGGAAAGTGTTTCGAACGAACGTTAAATGAACAGGAGGAGTATAATTTTCTGCGATTAGATTCTTTATTAGTTAACTCGCATAGAGGCTAAATACGTATCGACTATAAAAATTGCTTCTTTACAAATTCCTATGGTGCATATATATAAATTAACATATTGCTATAATTTGTACCGACGATTATTATAACTGCAAACTTTTCTCTCGCTTGATATAAAAAATGGAACATTACGTTCGCGATGTTTAATTACTAGAAATATTCGTCTCTTTAAATATTCTTAATGAAATGGAAAATCATATCTTCGGTACGATACACAGGTTTCGTTGTTTTTCTTTTGCGCAACTACCTCGTTTAAAAGTAATTATCCTCGAGGTAGACCGTCGCTTCTCCTTATCTCTCTGTTCAACCACGAGAGGTACAACTTTAGAAAACAGCGGGAAAGGTAAAATGCCGATAATCTCGGTGAACTGAGTAACCTGTTCGTTTACGATAAATTTCGAACCGAAGCAGCGGTCCAAACTTGTCTTCTCTAATTGTCTACCTAGGCATTGCCTAAATTCCTCTACAACCGTTCCATTCTCTAAATATCAGTTTTCAATGCACCTTTGGAAACGTCCCTTTGGTACACGTTCCTCGAAAGGAGTCCCAAAGCATAGCACAAAAGCAACAAACGATGAACAAATATTTTGATCGTAAAATCGATTTGCTGCGTCGTACAAGAAACGTAAGCTTCAAAATCAAAACTTAGCTTTGTCAGAAGCTTCTCCCTTTTTTTTTTTTTTCCAAATCCGCATTATTAAACTCGCGCTATGGTAAAAACGACTATTCGCAGTAGGAAAGATTAAAATTCCTCTGGATCGTTGGAACGACGTAACAACGCGCGTAAAACGTAACCTGTTACTTGCGATCTAGATTGCGAAACCCTTAATTAATATCCCGCCGAGAAGAAAAACAAGAAAAGGCGAAAAAGGATAGAAAGCGACTAAAAGAGAAGAGGAGGAGAACAGAGTCGGATATAGCACGACTGGGCTTCGCAACGAGGCACGGTCAGCCGGTAGGAAAAAAGAGTATCGTTCCAAGTAGCGATTCGACTTTCAGCAAACATCGATCAACCAGGTTCCAGCAAAGCCCCCGACCCGCCAGCAGCCAACGGTAATTCCATCGTTCACGCTAAACTGGTTGCAAATCAATTTTCCCCGAAACAACGAACCGAGCTCGTCCCAGTCACATCTTAATCCCCGAACGATCGTCCGTGGTCTGGCTGGCGGTACGGCCTCGAAACGGGGATCGGCAGATCGTCGAAACGTGGACGAAGAAGAGGAAGACGGCGGATGGCCAGTGCACGGGCAGCAGGCAGCCTATAGCCGACACCGATAACCGGCTATCCTCGTTCCGGCACGAGATCGATAAGGGAATCGTTACCTTCGTAAATGAGAGGCCCCCAGAACGAGCCGTGGACAATTCGCAGCGTGAAATCGTCCTTTTTTCTACCGCCAAAGCGAGCGCCTCGAACAGAGAGCAAAAGGGAAGCCAGCAGTAGGTACCCTTCCTCCGCTATGGTTGGAGGACCGTGGCCCTTAAGTAATGCCTAATGTTTCTCCCGAGGAGGCCGACTCACGGGAGGTGGGGGACTAGAACGAGAAGCAAAAGCGAACGAGAAAGCCGAAAAGAGGAGAGGAGGGAACGATGGGCAGAGAGAGAGGGGGGGAAGGGGGGAGGGGAGGGCATAAAAATTTGTTTTGTTTTTCTCTTCGGACGGTCGCATTCCAACGGCACCTGATTGCCGCGAGCCGAGCTGGACCCCTCGGCTCTCGGGGTGGTCCCGAATAGCTTGGGACCATCCTGGACCGCTCCACGACCGACTGGACTTTTGTTTTTTACCCCACCAACCACCTCTTTCTCTTCTACGTCTTCGGTCCTCCTCCGACAGAGTCCTCTCTTGTACACCTACAAATACTCTTCTTCTTTTCTCTGCTCTTCTCCTCTTCGTCTTCTCGTCTTCTCCAACTCTAATCACTCTCTCGAAATGCCTCTCTCCTCTCCTCTTCTCGCATCTTCTCGCATCTTCTCGCATCTTGTCTCTCGTTCCTCCGCGCGTAACATACACGCGAGAACTTGGAAAGAGAAAGAGAGAGAGAGAGAGAGAGAGAGAGAGAGAGAGAGACAGACAGACAGACAGAGAGGACGGACTAAAACGGACTAAACGAACTCAGGGTCCCTCTTTTCACATAGGAACGCTCCTTGTTCGTTCTTGCGATATTTTCCTGGAAATATCCGTGGGCCGTTTCTCGGAGATCCGTCGTTTCGCGAGCTGATCGACGATGAGTCGATCCACCCGTTCTATGCTCAGTTCGACAACTTTCGACCACGAGTCCGGCCGGATTATTAGTTCGAAGTAACGCAGCGACCGGATGCTCCTTTCGGATCATTCGAACACATCGACCGTGGGAATACCGTCTCTTCCTCTGTGCGCGCTGCCGCCGCGCTGCGTTTAAGGGCTTACGCATAGTTTGCATAATTGTGCTCAGATCGATCGTCACAGTGGCAGATGCAAATCACCACGGTTTCATCGATTTAGAAAGCTTCGACAACGAACGAATTCATTTTTGCTGCAAGTTTGAGACTTGTATGAAACTTAGTTCTGGCTGTTCCAGAGAGAATCTTAAAACGTTAAATTCCAACCTCCTTCTTCTGGAATTTTTCAAATAGGATTTCAGCAAAATAGGTTTCCATCGAACGTTATGATATCGACAACTCGTACTATGCAACTGATCGCTCTCACTGCGGTGCCTAATTAGAACATTTTGAACGATGCAATCAAACTTAAACAATTAAATTCATCGAACTTAAACAATTAGAAATTCACAAATGTACAAGACATCGCGAATTTTTCAAAGATCCTCGTACAAATCCCACAACTTACGTGCGATTAAACGAGGAAGATTTCGTGAAACGTAAGAGCTTCGTAATGTCACGAATCTTCCTCTCCTCGTTATCGCGTCAATCGTTAACGATTAACGCGATCACGAGGCGTCGCCTTAAACCCACATCTTCAGCGTTCGTTCCTAAATCTTGCTTTTCTTTCCTCGCGAAAGTATTCGACTCTTACAAATACAAATCTCCAAGGCAAACTAGAAAACACGTACACGCGCCGTGTTTCTGTTTTCTCAAGCTGTTGACAGTGTTTCAGCGAAAGACGAAAATTAGCGAAAAATCGTAACAGCGTTAGATATTTCCAAACAACAATTTCACCGACTCTGAAAGGAGTTAAAGAACCGACACAGAGCAACGAAGTATAGTACGAACAAATGGAGGCACGAAGAGGAAACCGAAACTCAACAGCCGTCGCACACGTCGCGTCGGGCCTAATCATTAGTCTAACTACGAACAGAGGGAACGGTGCTCGCGGCATTCGCCACTTTTACACAGTGCGCAGAAAGAACGAACGATCCATCCATCTCGTTCTGGCATGTTTCTCCTTCTTCTTCTTCTTCTTTACCTTCGTCGTCTTCTTCTTCTTCTACTTCTGCTTCTTCTTCACCGGACCTCCCTTCTTCCTCTTGTCTGGCCTGTTGAAGGAGCCGCCCTCGGCGGAAGATAGATAGATAGGCAGAGAAAGAGGTCCTGGGAAGAAAGAAGCAAAAGGAGCAGCCAGGATGAGCCAGGGCACCCAAGTTGAGACATTTTTACCTGCCCGCGGCTTCACGTGGGGAGAGATATTGACTCGTCTTCCCCGTTCGACTATCCACGCGATTTGGCGGAACAGAGACGGCAGATGGGGAAACTTTGTATAATATATGGGCCGCGCCGCGACTCCGCACGTACGTGTGAGCACACGCCTACAAAATTCGTCCAGATGCACGTACCCCGAAAGGATCGGCCTGCAGCGGCCCATAAATCGGGCGATACTTTTTAGGGGAGTACGCGATTCCCTCTCTGACAAATGGAAAGATCATGAGGACTAATTATACGAGCAATTAATATTAGCTCGTCCTCGACGCGATGTCGGATTTCTTAAATAAACGTTCAGCTCTTATTTGTTAATACATTTTTTAATGGAACCTTCGTTCGCAGGTTTGAGCAATTTGTGAAACAACGCTAGACGAAGCCAGGAATGATTGGCCGCGCTTATTAGCGTTTCGATCGAGAATCGCGATCTGCGCGATTTTTCCCAATTTATAAGCTAAATAGAGATCGATAAATGGAGACGAGCGACCATGCAACGATCTACTCTTAAAACACACTGTAGCCTGTCTGTTTTTATACTGTTTCGTAAAATAGAACTGCGGCCCGTTAGTTGAATTAATAAAGCGAAATAAAACGAAACTTGTTCCGCTTGTAATAAAAATTTATTTAATAATTTAACGGGCAGTTTTTCCAAAACTCTGAATAAGGTGAAAGACAACCGCTTGCTCGCGAGATGATCGCGCGTTTCAACTTTCTATAATTACGTGCCTCTGTGGGAAAAAATATTCGACATTAACGATTTTGTTTGACAAGCAGAATGGACAAATTCTTTCGTAAACCTGAATTATGCGATTGACTTCGAAACTCGATTCGCTGTGAAATTTACGGCAACTCGCGGCGAAAAATGAAAATTATTGAGTCGCGTAGAGTATGTAAAGTTTCTTTTCAGAAAAATCAATTAGGCGTGATATAAAAATACGCGGGGAGAAATTTATGAAATTATTTATGAGACGTTCCTTTCGCAACGGATACTAAGTTCGGCTGGACGTGTAATGATGTTTCTAGTTTGGTTCGTCTGTCAATAAATTAGCATCTCATAGACCATCGTACAAAAAGGCCAAGAACAAACAGCCTCTAAAAAATGATGGCAAAACATATTTCTCTAAATATCGATGACTTTGTAATCGTCACGGCAGCTGCAGGTTTATTCTAGACTGAAGGACAAACATTCAAACGTTCAACAAAATATATACAATTATATAATTATTTAACAATATATATTTAACAACTATATAATTATATAGCACATATTTCTAATATTATATATATATATATAATTGCGTGATGTCTCGTTAAGAGAAATTAAATCATCGTAGAACACCCCTTGCAGGCCCTTTTTTAATCACTTGCAAATTTACGTAATTCTTACGTCTACATGCTGCTTTTTCTTGCGTTTGCCACGCACCAAATTGATACAATGAACAAACGAGGGTAAGATCCTGCCATCCCGTGCAAAACTCCTCGTAACTGAGACTTGCTGATACAGTAGCAAGTTCCATTCAGATTGACTTTTTTCCACGAACGATTCCGACTCGATCGGCCGTTAGTAACACGTACGTGTAGCAAACAATACGGGAACGAACATGAACGAGGATAAAACAAGTATAAAGCAGAAAAGCGACGTACGATGGAAAGAGAGACGGGACGAGAAGAGATTCTATAAAGGGGGTAAGGGGGCTAGCAATGGCAATCAATTAAGACTCGCTGGGCGTCGTATAACGTAATAACGCGTTTTAATTTATGCTGGTTTTTATCGGACGCCCGGAGTTCCCAGTACTGGGTTGGGTACATATGTCGAATAAGTTATGGTTATGGGTATCAATTTATATGCATGCCGCATATCGCGTCGAAGAGCCTAGAACGTTTCTCACCGCGAGCCACGGCATGAGACGTCTCGGAGATAAAGCAGGAGGGACAGATAAGCGCGAAAGAGAAAGAGGGACCAACAACTTTCCGAGAACTGTTCGACCGCGCTTCTTCTGCCACCCTCGCGAACGGACGCGACTCCTCCGTAGGACCTCGAAACAGATCTGAGACCGATCTCAGCCTCGAAATCACAGAACACCTTGTTTTCTATCTGCATCGAGCAACGAACGCTGACGTTTCTAATGCAAAAATTTCTACCGTGATTTTACGAACAGATCCGCGTTCAATTTTGAATATCGTCTTGCTCGAGCAGCTACGCGTTCTTGGCGTTTTGCCGGTCTCTTCGAGACTGTAGACAAGAGATTACGTTTTTCTTGCGTCTCTCAATTAATTTTGGGCAATGTTGATTATGTCTGCAAGGTTAGATTTGAAGGATCTTGATGATTCTTCGGAGTCGTACGTAGATTTGTCGTTGTTTTGGACATCGCTGTTTCTTCGAATTCTCCTCCGTTTCGATCAAATACGCGAGTTTTGCAGCGAGGGAAGTTGCAGGAATTTTTCAAGCTTTCGACGAGAGTTATTTTCGTGGAACTCAATGCTCGAAAACTATATATAGATGCGACATCATTTTAATTTTGCTGTTTGCTTGAGTTCCTTCTCGTTCCAATCGAGTGCGTAATGGCAGTTAACCGGCTTAGGAAACACGTATTTTCGGCTCTTGTTGCGACGATTGCTTTTGGAAAAATTCATGTCCAGCAGCTACATATATGTAGATTTAATGGTATTTCGAAGTACGCTGTTTACGCAAATTCCTTTCGATTTACAACTCTCCCGAAGAGTATGAACTAGCATGAACGATTTTATTGATTTCAAGCGAGCGAGTAAATCTCATGCAGTAATCAACTTGAGAATCGTTTGGAATTTTTGAAAGGATTGTTCCCAGGGAAATTGATGTTTCAGAATTATATGCAGATTTGTCGCAATTTTGGACATTCGTTTCAATTATTTCTATGAATTAGTCGCGAAAAAGAGACGTTTTAATGCTTTTCTTGGTATAATTTTATTTGATGAATGGCGATTGAATTGGTTCTTACATCTCTACATAGAAGAAATTCTTCTTCTCTGACAGTAATGCTTCTCGAGAACTCACTTAGTTGCAATTCGAGTCTCTATCGTATTCTCTGAAACATATTGAAATTGTAAATGTTTTCTTGCATGGACTGTAAACACTTCGCATGCCTGAGCGATCATCATTTCGAAAATGATTTAGAGACAAACGTTATTTCCTCAAATGTGTCGTAATTTCCTCTCGGGCTCTGTGCTTCTTTTTCCAACCGCCATAATAAATTTGAAGACAAACGGTATTGTTTCAAATTCCCGATAAATATCTCGATCGTAGATTTTCGTAAAATTTCGTCGCCAAGTTCGACCATCCTTTGACTTCGCGACTTTTCAAATTGAAACTACTCCCTTTTACTTCGGATATTCCGCCTATACGTATTTGTTACTCGACGAATCAAATCCCAAGTCCTTGAAAAAGTTCCTATTCTTCTTGCACTTAGTTCTCAGGAATTCATTTATTCGCGGTGAATGGACTTTTCGCTGTACTTCCTCAGACATGTTAGAATTATGGATTATCTTCGCGTCTCTACCAGCGAGGGGCAACGTTTTTCTTTCTCCTCTTCAATTTATTCTATCACCGCGATTTGATGAATTGCGCTTGCTAAGAATTCTAATTTCCCCGTCAGACCTCTTCTTTATTGAACATTAGTTTTCAAGCATCCCGGATGCGTGTTAGAATTTTAGATATTTCCCCTTTCTTGCTGCTATTTCCATATCTTCTTCCTCTTTGCGATTCAACAAACTCTGCTCGCTGTTGGCGAAATATTTCAACATCGTAAAACAGCTTCCTCTTCTTATCCCTGCTGTTTTTATTTAACGAAGTTCGCTTTTTTGTCTTCCGTGTCGTATTTCCTGAATTTACAAGAATTACGCCCGCGAGTATTCAGTTTCCCAGAAACCTATCAAACGTTGACATTTTTAGACGTATTACTCGCAGAAGTACAACCACGTCTAGTTGAAAGCTTCGTGCAAAACACACAGCGATCGAAATTGTCCGAAGCGATCGAATGGCTTTTTCTCTTCGATGCGAGAAAGATAGACGCGAGTCTTCGATTCCGTTCTTCTGCCTTTTCGTCTGCGTCAGCTAGAGCGAAGAAGCTTCTTATTCTACCCGGCAATCATTTCTCCATTTCAGCGCGTCAATCTTTTCGCGATTCTTTAAAAAGCCTTCAAAAATTCTTGGAAGGATGCAGCATAATTCGTCGGGATGAAGGCGAGGTGGCGAAGCGTGAAGAACGCCATTCGATGGATTAACGTTTATCGCGCTAGATCAGGCGTGCGCATCCGTTGCGTACCATAAAACAATTTCTACGGAATTTTCGTGCGAATACCAGCTATGCAAAACTATCAATTTCCCAGCCTTCCGCGTTTATCTCGTCGCTTTATTCATACGACCTCGAACTCGAGCGAACGCTCGCATGTAAACTCGTTCGTATTTGCATCTTGATGTGCACCGAGCCTGCAGGGGGAAGGTCAGGTAACGAAGATCCAACATCGGCGATGATCATCGGTCCCACCTCTCCCCGTTCAGACTACAATTTCGTCACTTTCGCGTCTTATGCCTTTATTCTACGAACTCGTTTTAAAAAAAGTCTTCCTCGAACCGCACGGCCTCCGGCAACTGTCCGCATAAATTTGCACGATCGGGAAACTTGCAAAACCGACTCGTCCCGCGCGCGAATGCTTCGCTTCCTGCGTGTGTCAATTAGCACAACAAGCTCGCCGCTCGTCTAATGAGCGCGAATCGAAGAAATAACAACGCGTTCGCTTTTGCAAATTGCTCGTGTAACAGATCGAGCGCGCTTTTTGCAGTTTACGTTAAATCGCTGCATCGTGTGCCGCAGGTAATTTCTCTTCTCTTTTTCTTCTTTTTTTCTTTTTTTCCTTCCTTTTTTTTTTTTAATTCATCGTGCATCGAACGTCAGATTAGATCGAATTACGTTCAGATTGGATTATTTATCGTCGAATCGAACGTTTTCTCGAAGCGCGTTATACAGTTGAGAGCACGCAAGGAACACGTACAGGAACTTGTGTACTTATGCATTTATCACGCACAATGATAAAACATATATATATATATATAAACACGATCGGAGATACAACGAGCATGTTTCTCTGGGCAATTGAATAAATTTTCAAGCAAATAGAATATAAAAAAAGAAACAGGAGGAAAAAACGCGCTAATCTCTCAGACACTTTTCTGATCCGACACAGTCATTTTCCTAATTTGCATGTTAATTACAAAATTCCTTCCGTTCCTAATTATCATATCAGATTTCTATCAATCCGCCGACGAAGAACCGCTCGTTCAGCGTATCGTTTATTTCCCTGATTTCTCGTCAATAACTAACTGTTCGAATTTTCATCGGCCAGGCGTCGATTAAAATCACTCGTTCCACGTAGGAACGGAGAGATCGACCAAATACCACAGCCACGTGTGTTCAACTTATAAAGACGAATAAATAAGAAAATAAATCGCGATAAACGTAGCGATAATTTCCATATTTCTTTCTTATTAGGAACAGCGGCTCTCCCATTGATATTTTCAGTTACGAACACGGTTAACAGTTTCGGTGGATCATATCCCAGGTAAAATCTTATCTCTCCGGGGATCTTCTTCGCGACAGGCGATGAAACATCGCCTTTTCTGAACCGTGTATATTCCCTAACCTTCCCCTTAGGTAGAACCGTAGAGGAAAACGTAATACGGCGTGAAAGTGCTTTAGCTTCGTGTCTAAAAATCTTGGGAACGAAATGCAGAAAAATGCGATTGATCTCGTTTGATTTAAGGCCGGTGGAAATTTTTGCATACGACCGTTCTGAATAATTACATTTCGTGACATCATGGAATATCAAAACGCGAAGTGATCGGAGAAATCTTCTACGAGCAAGCAGCCAACGAGAATGGGTTAAGCGACGCCGACGCGTAACAGTTTCTTCGTATATTTCGGATCTATAAATAAGATAGTATCGTTCGGTATCGGACGAATCTACGGAGAACAGTAGAGTTTAACAGCGTCCGAGCATTAATTAATAGATACGCTTCATTTACAGTTACTCGAACGAGTATCTCACTTTGCATATTCCGCTAATCCTTTAGGCCATCGTAATTAAAGCGTCTTCCGAAGAGAATAATCTTTCGTTAGAAACGTTGAACCGGTTGAAATACTCGAACGTAATAACTCGATGTAATCCGCCCTTCCGCGTGTCGTAACAATGAAATCAAACGATTAAATCCTGCCTATATTTTTGCGGCTGACGAGCGAGTATGTACTGGCGTGTTCGGCAGGCGATTTCCGCGAGGCGCGTCCCTAAATTTCGCGGAAAGGGGACGAAATTGCATCGAAGAAAGGCCGAATTCCGAGAAATACCTGTCCTTCATTCATTCACTCGTCACAAATTACCATTCTCCTTCCACTCGTGTCACGATCGTCGAACGCGGAACAATTTACGATACCACTGTGCCGTCTTTCGGGAAAGGAGCTGCTCTCCTCCGAGGTAGGGAATTCCCCTTTGCGAGGTTCGTTGAACCGAATATGTCAGACTGCGAGATTTATCCCGTATGAATAATTTACTGCCAACGCGGACAGTGATATCTCTCGATACCGCTCTATACCGCGCTAACGCGACGATTTCTAAACGGTTCTATCTGCATTTAAGTATAATTAACGATCTCCTTTTTAATAATTGTAGGTTAAAGTATGAATTTTTCTTTGGATATGGTTACCCATCTGTTTGGGTAATCGTCGTCGTCCGAGCGATAGCGATTGATGGTATTCCGAAAGGCAATTACGTTATTGTCAGTGATCTCTTTGAATAATCGGGATAGTTACGATAGGCGTCTTAATTTGGATATAGAGTCGGCGGTATTTCTGGAATAATCGTAAATTAAGTACACATTTAAATGGAAATATAGTTCGTTTCTTCGAAGAACCGTAATCACGTCTTATACAAGTATATGAGATATAATTGATCCATTCTTCGAACGATTACGAATCGAGATACGAGTCTCGATTTAAATAACCATGGCAATTAACCGTACGATGATAATAATCGTACGTCGAAGGACGAGCAGCGCTTTGGTTTTTAGAATTAGTAATTCGTTTTTACGATCGCGAGCCAGAACACGCTGCGTAACATTGAACAATCCAACACTCTCAAGGGACAAGGGTGGACAAGTATCTCGTAAGAAACCAAATCTTCCTTCGCTGCAAAATAAAAATTTCCTAATGGAAAATGAATTTAGAAGAAGATAGAATGTCATATACGATTATATATATATATAAATTTTCTCAGCATTCGAACCGTTCGCTTCACGATTTGATCAATCTCGACAAAGTATTTATACAAGGTTGCATGGAAAAGGAGCTGAGACAAAGTTGAAACGACGTGGACGGGTATCGTGTATGAAAATTCGAGGTTTAAATTGGCCGCAGGATGGCCCGGTCCCCTAATAAAAGCGGACCAGAAACGTGGCAATTTCACGCGTTAGCCTCGATTGACTCGGATCGTTTTCGTGATCACGAATCTGCTACAACCGGCCTGACGTCCCCTCGTCTGATTTCACACATCGGGAACGTGTTCGTGGTGTCCTTGTAATTTATCTTCTTCGAACTTTCTAGAAGAATTCACGATACTGAACGTATAAGCAACGATAGGAGAGGAGAGAGGAGGCGAAATGAAACGGCGACGAAAAGAGATTCCGGCCGAGTAGAAAGTTCTATGATGAGGCACATTTGCATAAGTCGATAGCAACGAAAGTGGAAACCGCCTGGCTGTTCTTACCCCCACCGTTTTTCCACAACATCCGCACCGATTTCGATCACCCGAACACGCGTGACATAACCGAAGAGTTATGTCCGGGACTTGGTCGAAGAATTCACGATGGGCGGTCCGCGTGAACGGTTAGTTGCTGGAACCTTACGGGAAATATCTCCTCGAATAGAAAGTTTCAGCCGGCCGTTCCGGCTTTCCGTAATCCTTGAAATTTCAAGATTTCGATAGAAACATTCGTCGATGTTCGTCATGCACTTGCGTTGCCAATCGCTGTTCTTTCACGTCGTCGCCAATCGTTCGGGTAGGTCCAAGCTTCGATCCAAGTATCGTCGAGTCGTAGCTTGCTCGCAAGTTTGCCAGAGTATCGAACTAGTTGTTCGAGTTATTCGTATTCTTGTCGTTTGCGGTGTGTTTCTTACACGAATAGTTGACACGCGTCTCGTTGCTGATTGAGTATATTGTTCCTTGACATCGTCGCCGATTGTTCGAGCAGGTGTAAATTTCAATCGGTATTCTTGAGTTGTAGGCTGCTCGCGAGTTCGTCAGAGCATAGAGTAAAACGTTTAAGATACTCGTTGTTCGTTGTTATAGATTTTGTGGCTGATTAAGTATACTGTTCCTTGACATCGTCGCTGATTGTTCGAATATTATTCTTACGCCGACTTTGAAAACAAGATTCGTCCGTGATACTTTTAAATAGATATGATGAAACTTATTTTCAAATCTCGCATTGTTGAATAAGAAAATTATATTTCCGAAATTCTTTGGAAATATGTATTTTCATAAATACCTAGTCAAATATGTATATAATTTGAGCAATTGACAAGGTGCTAAATGGACAAATAATTTAGGAGACGAGCGAATCAGTCTTTTTAATAGTCGTAGCCGATCCTTTCGGTATCTTAGAGACGCAGATCTCGCGACGTCGAGTAATTCAACGAAACGATAAAGTGCAAAATTCGCGAAACGAAGCTTTCTTGTTGGAAAATCTTTTTAAAAAGAATTGCTCGTCGTGACTTTGTAATTTAATTTCCGATAGACGAGTATAAATTTGAGATCGAGATTAAGGCCGAGATTTCGTGTCTTGTTCGCAGCTTTCAAACGCAATTTGAAATTCCTTCAGCAGGTGTTTGCCATGCCTTTTAACTCGATTTACCTTATTCAAAGCAGAATGAAGCGGAGGCAATGTTTTATCGGATACGACATCAATTTTCGAATCTTTTCATCAATCGGTCGTACATAAATTTGTCAATTTATCTCGGAAGAATCCTGTAACGCTTAATGAAATTCCTCACGCTGAACGTGTTTTCTTAACTCGTGGCTTGTGAAATTATACTGTTTTTCGCGTGACGTCACGGCTTCGTAGAAATCGATATGCCTTAAAATTTTATTATGTTCTCCGACTCTCGATGAATATGCATGCGGAAGCACAGATTTGCGCGAAACAGGTTCGCGTCTGAAACGCGACAACAAGAGAACGCAAACAGGGGATTCGACCAATGGAAATCCATTTCTTTCTTTTTCCTTCTGACTTCGATTAACATAAATAACCCGTATTTGAAAATCAATGTTATCGGACTACTTTTAATATCTATTTTTAGGCAACCAACTGACGCTGCTCGATGTTCTATTTTTAAGATCTCCGGCAAATCGGAGATATAAATTTGTATTCTCAATGCCTTGTTGCGTATTCGGACGGTGATGCATAATTTTGGATAAAATTCAACTAGCTGTTGAATGTTAAAGAATAATCAAATCGCAAAAATTCTCGCAAAATCCTAATTAAATGTATCGCATCAGTTATCAGGCAGAAAATGTTACAGCTGGTTACGTCCACTGTTCGGATGAAAAATTATCGACATACAAGCGTTGCCCGCGCTATACTGATTAGTAATAAAATACATAAGTGAAAATATCGTTTCAATGGCAATTAAGATATACGATAAAATCGACGCGCATTTTTAAGTTTACGTACACGCGGCATGGATCAATTTACTATTCCTTGGCGGATATTATGGGACGAGAACCCACAGAACAACCACGGAAATCGGTGTTCTACTTTTAAACTGGTAGGATCTAGTCGTAATATATCGTAACCTAACAGGATACCGATGATAATCGCTGTAATTTCTCTTACATTTCTTTCGTCCAATTCTACGTTTCGCGTTACGACAACGGAGAACGATTATTTACTTGATTAACTGGTATTTTGCATATTTCGAACGATAACGACGAATGTGGGTTTTTGTAAGATTTACACGATTCTAGAAGGTGATTAATCGCGGGATTGCACGTACTTATGCACTAAATATATTATGTCAGTGCATGCAAATAAAGTACGTGACATACGAAGATGTAATATATGAACACACGTAGAAAGAAATATGTCGAAGTATGGAAAAAATGTGCGAGATACGCAACGAGTGTATCGAATATAGAAAAGCGGAGAATTACAATAATAAGATTGTTTATTATTTGCACGTTACGACTATGATTTAAGTTCCAACGAATCGTAAACATCTCTCAGTCCTGATTAATCGGTCATTTCGATCGGTTCGAATTAACATAACGAAAGCATATTCTATGCTTCCTAGCAAGTTTATCTACTATTTCAAATTTCAGACTCGCGATACAGTTTCGGAATTTCTCTTCGAAAATGTATCCCATTTCGGTATCGTTCTTCCTTCGATACAACCAGCGATAAGATACATCCGACTTACTAGACCTTTCTCGATATCGTTTAATAATCGTGTCGAATATTGTTGATAAAACTCGATATAATAGTGCGTAGAATATTTAGCTACACATTGTACGTTCTCGCTCTAGGTTTCTTCAAAAGTTCGCTAAATAATGTTCAATTTCAACAAATAGATACGACGAAAGTACGCGTACTACGTAATATACTTCAGAGTACAATATTCTTATCGCAGAAGCATACAACAAGAAATACATACGAAACTTATGCTGCGAAATGTGAAAATTAGAACCTTCTAGAGATAAAACAGTTTTTCCCGGGGTTTTACTTTATTACGAATTTTCTGTATAAATATGCATTTGCGTGTGTATAAATATGCACAGTAAGTCATAATAATCACTCGATACATATTCTCATCATAAATCGCGTCAAACGTAATGCATATAACGAGTAAAGAAATATACTTTTGTACGTAACTGCAAAGGATTAAAAGGCGACGCGCGAAGAAACGGGCCATCGGTTCTACTATCGGATCGATCAATTTTTTGACCAATCAAGGACTTTTGATCCATTCGCTGTTTCAGTAAGAAGATAATTTTTTACGTTTCTCGTCGAACGAGGTTTCTCGTTCCTTTCAACATCGTACAAGACTCTGAAAAATAAGCGAAATCGCAGGCGTTTTTTAACGAAAATCAACCGTAGCGAACACGTTGAGAAACCGAACGAGTCTTTGGATAATCGCGATCAGGTTGTTCGCTGGACGATATTCGAGAACCAGCAGAGGATCTGCCAAAGTCACCGAAGAAACGCTAGACGAGCATTCCTTGCCGCAGAATGCTCACACCCACGAGAACTGCTTCTAAACCGGTAGAATCCAGTTGGTAAAGCGATTTATAATCCCGAAGTAAACTCATACAGTGTGTTAATTATATCGATCGGTGGTGAACAGATTTTTAAAGTATCTGTGAATTCTAAATCCGTCGATTAAAGAACCAGTTCTCGCGCCAATTCCACCATTTCTCGCTTTTCCACCGTTGATTCTTCCTTTCGTCGAAGCCACGGCTTAACAACCGAAGCTTTTAACAACGCGAAATCCAAAATTAGCAGAGAATAATTAATTTTATCTGGCCCGATAACGAGCACGACCAGCGGTACTTTTAGCGCGAGGTTAACGGTACAAAACTAAGAAAACTAATTCGAGATAATCTACTTAGGTAAATTGGCAGTTAGCAAGTTACCGTCATTCTTTGTGTTTCTTTCATTCACGTTCTCTCTTAATTTCCCCCGACACTGAGTTTCCAAATATACCTTAGGTGTCACGTATACATTTTGAAAGATATACAAAGTAAATGTAAATTATCTTATTCGATACGTTTAATCGCGTCGACAGATAACGTAAATTACACAAATTATCGCTGTTAATTTCAAGTTTAGCGAGATATGCATTGTGTTGTAACGAAGCTTTGGCTCAACTACGCGGAACAAAATTTCACTAATTTATCGTTGCATACCGTAATTGGAAATTCGCTGACAACTTATAATCGCTGCAGATAAATTATTCGGCGCTGGTACAGTAGAAAAATTTAATAGCACAGCGTCGAGCGGAAAAGTTTCACGGATACGGATACACGAGCACGTAAGTTGCGAGATACACGGCGTTACAAAGGATTACACGAATACGGTAAATTATAGTGCGATTAGAAACGTAGCAGTCTAAACAAGGATTACGTCCCCGTGGAGGCTGCGTGAAATGAAAATCAGATCTCGACGGCAGCCCGCGCGGCACGCAAACTAGACGCATACCATCGGAAAACGCGTTCGCGGAACCTGTTAACCTCCGAGGCCGAGAGAAGAGAATTCATTCTGACCGATTCCAATGGATTCCGACAGTGGTTGGGGCACGCCATGAGAGACAAAAGAGACGTCATCCAGAATATCTCGAGCATTAGAACGACGACGTCGTCGCTGACGACAAATGTCGGCTCTCCTTCCGCCAAGCTCTTCCTACGTCCACGTACGCGTACTGTACGTACACGAGTGCCTACATACGCAACGACTACGAGTAATAATGACGATCGAGCCGCGTAAACGCGATGACACAAACGAAAAGAAGCGTGTGCACGCACGCACACGCCACACAGGCAACAGTAGCGTATACGTACGTACAAATGTAAGTAAGTAAAGAGAAAGAGAGAGAGAGAGAGAGAGAGAGAGAGAGAGAGAGAGAAAGAAAGAAAGAAAGACAGAATAATGACTTACTGTGCGCGGCAAAGGTCATGATGACGTCGCTCTGGTCGATGGCCCTGAGATCCTGACCGGTGAGGTCGAACTCGCCGGCCCTACGTTGTTGCTCGCCGATCGGCTTCTCGTCTTCGTCCTCGCCGAGAGCATTCTTGTATATGTCCAAGAGAAACTTGGGCGCCGACCTCTTGACCTGCGGCGGCCTACCGGCCGTATTCCTTGGCCGATCCGGTAATCCAAGAAGATTCAATATCTCGTGCTCGACCTCGCGTTTCTCCCGTTGGCTGACCACTCTGTGGACGATCGTTTGGTCGAAACCGTTGTCGACGTAGAGGCCGCTCATCCTGTCTGCGGCGGCGGTGCTCGTCAGCCCGGCGAGGATCGTACCGAGGATCAGCAGGGGCGCGAGACGGCGCGGCGACATCTCAGCGCGTCTTTCCGCTCGAGACCGACACGGGCCGGAAGGCACCATTCTACCTCCCGCCGCTTCCACCACCACCTCCACCAGCACCACCTTCCCCTACGCCACCGCCTCCTCCTCCTCCTACGTCGGCGTTCGCACGACGACGACGTCGTCGTCGTCGTCGTCGTTCCTATCGAGCCACCAACGTGGACGCCGAGTGGGACCGCCGCCGAGGCGATCGAGCCGCGATCCAGATGCCGCGGAATCGATCGATCTTGATCGATCGATGTGTCCCCGGATCGCTATGCGACGACACCGCGCACTCTCTTATATCGTCTTATACACCTATATCGCCTTATATCGTATCGACGCGCCACTATACGAACCTCCAACTTACCGAATACCGTCAAACTTCTTTCGTTATCTTTTGCCTCTTCTCCCCCTTATACCGTTACTTAGTACGATTTTTCTTCTCTTTCTTCGTTTCGATCACTCGGTCCGACTTGCTGTTCGCTAAATTGATCAACGTAACGATACAGACGACGCGTTCATCCGTCCATTTAGTAGTTCGTCTCACGATATTCCCCGACCTCAACACTGATCGACTTTTCTCTTGCCACCGTTCAAAGTATCCACACGTAGAATCGCTCGATCGAACTCGATCCACTCGAAGCTTATCCGATCGTTCCGTTCCCTTGCCTTCCGTGCTTCCTCTCGCTACTGCGATCGAGGATCGACGAAAAGACACATAGTAGCGCGCACTTTGTCCGTGAAGCGATTTAAAAGATACACGGGGCGCATGTTCGCGATACGCGCACACGGCTGATTCTCGAGACCGTCTCGGTGACCAGCGGTGACCACTGCCGCTGACTCCCGCGATGCCAGTGCCAGTCTGTTTGTCTGGCCCGTGCCGTGCACCTCCTCGTCGTCGCTGCTCCTCCGCGAGGCCTCACCACCGCCTCCCAGGGCCGTACCGCTCCTCCGACAGAGCCACGCCTCGCTTCACCTTCCTCTCTGCCTTTGCCTCTAGCTCGCTCGCTCGCTCGCTCGATCGCTCGCGTCTCGCCTCGCCTCGTTTCGCCTCGCTTCGCTTCGCCTCGCCTCGCCGCGCCTCGCCGCGCCTCGCCTCACCGCCACTCGCCGCAACTCGCCTCGCCTCGCTTCGACTCACCTCGCACTGCTTTTGCCTTGCCACGCCGCGCCGGTAGCCACGCGTACATACTGATCCTTTCCTCTTTTTCCGCCGTCCAGTTGGTTTCTTCGCTCGTTTCGATCTTCTCCGCGTTTCGTTTCGTTTCTCAACCCTCTCTTACCATTCCACCAATATCGATCGCGCTATCTCGCGAATCACAAGCTTCGAGTTATCGACGCTGGCGATTTCTAGTTATCGTAACTTGTATGTAGGTGTAATTTCTCTTTCTTAAACCGTAACACGTTTGGTGGTGGGACAAACGAACTTCTGTAAGTGAATCTGGCGAGTTACCAGCTCTGGTCGATCGTTTTATTAAACGTGAAATTGTAAACTCTCGTAGAAGCTACGTGCGCGGCGACGATCTATAAATCTAACGCACTGTCGCGACTCTTCGTTCACCGATATCGTAGGCAAATTGCGCCAAAAAGTTTCCACCAGGTTTCTCTGCGTTTCTCTTCTCTGATTTTCCTCTTGTATCGCAGGATCGCCGGATCGGAAACAGCGCGGTCCGTTTAACCGAAAACGAAAACGTGTTTGCCGCGTCTTCGAACGAAGCGACAAATGGAAAAATGCAGCGAAACGCTGACGAACGCCGAACCTCGTACGACTAACTGGCAAAGTGTCACCGTACGCAACGATCGTCCTGGTATCGAGGTCCACTCGGCGACTATTAAGTAACAGGACGAGGTTTGATCAGGCGCGTGTGCGTGTAACACGTTAAATAAGAAAAGGGGAAAGTATCGGAGCATTCGATCGTTCCGTAAATCGCATGTCGTCTCGAGATAACGTTCGATATCCAGGAGAGAACGTATCGCCGTGACGGAGATGGTAGCGATAAAGAGAGCCGCGAAAATGAAGGATAGCCGATGGTAACGTGAAAATGTTCTGTTCACGATTAGATTGTTCGCCAAGCGTATACACGCGAGTGTATTATGGTGTTGCGTACAACGCTTGTCGCACGCCTAACGCGGCATTCATGGAATGTTGCATGTAATACCAGATGTTTGCAAGGTTCCGAAGAGGTTCGCGGACGCGTGTTACAATGTAACTATTACGTAATGGAAGGCTGATGTTGTTTGAACACGGAGAACGGCAGCCAACACTCAGAATTTAATCTAAGTATGTATGTACTTAAGTACGTACGTCCACGACGAGCAAAATTTCTGCAACCAGTCGCTTCGACACGACTCTGCGAGCATGCGACGATTGTAAATTTGATTTACTTTCACTGGGCATCGCTCGCGACCTTTTTGTGCGTGGCTCGATTGTTAAAAATATCAAACGCAAGGGAAAACACCGCTTGTAACGCAACGTGGCTTGGACGTTGATTATAACGAAGCAAGAGATTTAGGTAACTCCGATAAATTGGATTTTAATCTACAGGTCTCTGGTAGTCGTTTTTAGTTATATCGTTCTATCTACTGCTTTAATTTCAATATATTTATGCGACATTTTTAACCGATCTTTTCCATCTTCCCATTTGCTTTCTTTTACTTCGCTGAAAAGCGTAACAAAATTTTCGGAAGAAAAATATTCTTCTTCGAAATAGTAGTATATGTATGTATAATGATATAAATTTTTAGCGATAAATTGATCGTGCCAATTCCTATAATCCAAAAATCAGTTCCTTTCTTTTTTTTCGATAGACAAACGACGAGTAAGCAAAACGACGATTATAAAATGAAACGCGTTTTGTTTGAACGATTGCGTAAAACGGGACGCATCTCGTTTAACGACACATCGATGTCGTTTAACGCGCCAAAAAGAACGAATTCGTTGCTTTCACCGGGCGAAATAAATTTCTTCGCTTCTTCGCAGACGGACGCGCAACTTTCGGAAGTGTAACGATCGCCGTTAAAAAAAACAAGAAAATAAGATTCCTCGTTCGAACTGTTCGAACAGATTCATATGTAATAGGGAAAGAGAACAGCAACGCGTCGAATTATATCCACTTTTCCTCGTTCGCTTTTACGATCACCACATACATAATCGTGAAACTGCCAAAGATAACTTTCCACTCGTATATCTACGCAAAAAAAAAAAAAAAAGAAAGAGGAGAAAGAAACGAAAGGAAAGAAAAAAGAAATAGTACAAAACGAAAACCGAAGGAAAGGCGACATTTTACAAATTAAATACGCGTACGACAACCGATCGATAAGACGAAAAGATACGAAGAAACGAAACGAACGATTCGCAATTCGTATAGGTTTCCGCGAGGAAACTTTTCTTCCGGGCCGATCCACTGAATTTTCGAAGACATTTGCACGTCCCTGGGTCATAGAGATAGGACCGCCCCTGCCGAAGAAGTAGGCGGCGTTCACCAGCCCTGATCGTTGGTATTACTCGGCACTCTAACGTGGTGCCGGAGATCAGGGTTAGCGAAGAAACGGCATGCGATGGCGGCCGACCGAACCTGAACATTCTTCCACTTTTTCAACCCCCTGGATCTTTATCAGCTCGCCATCCAGACCAGTTGCGCGCAATTTCCGCCCGATAACCGCGCTGCACCGTAACCGCTGCCAATACTTTCCACCGGTGAAAACTGTCCTTCGTTTCCGGTCCGGGGTATGGAAGAACGCGTGCGTGAAAAATTCGCTTAAAAGCCTACGGATGTAACAGGTTGCAGGAAAAATAGAGCTTGCCTCGGTTAATGCACGACTACGGCGAAGAATCTGTTTACAGGCTGTTACAGGTAACACAGCGGTACGGTATGCAGCGGTTGACACGAAAGTTGGCCGTACGAGAAATTCCTTTCGAAGACGCGCGCCTCGATGGCATTCAACCTTTGGAGATATTTATTTTTGGAAACGCCTCGTGTTCCTCGGTACCTCGATTTAGATAGCGCGACGCAAGAATTTCATATACGGCGATTTGTTCATTTCGCGACGCTGCTTACGAACGTACGTATTTGCGCCACGTATTCCGCGATGAGATTCCTGGTTACTTCTGACGATTTTCATCGAACGTTTTATCGTACAGAAAATTGGATTTACGTATGATTACGTTCACGAAGGATCTCCTTGGCGAGGATCACGGACGAATGACACGCGAAAATACAAGAGATAGTTAATGGGAAATACGAGAAGGTACGATGGTGAACTTTCTGAAAAACACCATTTTTTTTTATTAAACACCGTAACGATGTTTGCGACTGAAGTCGCATAAAAGGATAGACCATACAGAGGATTTTCGAAAACTACGATTTATTTGGTATCTCCTTTATTAGTTGACGATTATTTACATACTCGTTTAGAACAAAAATTACTCGTTTTCAAAACGCATTAACGCCGCGCATAGAACTCGTAATACGGGATCAGGCGATGATTAGCTTTCAGTTTATATTTTTGACGTGTCTGGCTAAACAATTCGTTCTCCGTCATAAATTACCTACAACGTGAAATCTATTACGTACATATTTCTATTCAATTTCTTCTTTATTAGAAGAAACTGTACCTACGTTACATCGAATTATACGGCTATCATAAATCATCATGCAAAACGTTCTAAGTAGCTCGTAACTATATAACCACTAAAGCGCTACAAACATTTTTACAAAAGTTACAGCCCATAAAGTCAGCAAGAAAACATTCGCACTGCTCGGGATAGGAAGACGAACAACTCGCAAGAATTCCACCTTACGAACCATCTAAGTATACCTGTCCCGTCGAGTGAATTTAAACGATCGAAAAAATCAGCGATCGCGAGTATCGTGTTCTCATAGAGAATTTTTAATAGAGGCAGAGAAGAAAAAATAAGTCGCGTGTCATATTTATGCGCAACCGGCCATAAACGTAGAAGGGGTCGGGGTGGGCGGACGACGGTGAAAGCGAATCGGAGACGGTAGTATCATTAATCTGCCAATAAAGCCAGCGCAAGGCTTACAATATCCAGTTTGTTGTAAGAGATATTTGTTTACTCGACACAATTTCTTCGGTTGGTAGACACTGGCAGTCTGACAAAACGAAATTAAAAAAGAAAGAGGAAAAAGGGAAGGTCCGATTTGAACTGCGTTTCGACTTCTAGAAGATACACACATACGGATATATGTATGTATATGATTACTTGTACGACCAATTGTCTGTAACATTTTCGCGTTACACCCATCTAAATAGATTTTCTCGCCGGTGAATAATGCGCGAGCAAATAGAAATTTAGCGGGTATTTTTAAACCTGGTATCAAGAGATTTTATTTGTTTACTTCGAAACCACGTTCCTTTCTATCCAGACGCGGCCTTACGGCGCTACTCTAACGAGAAAGTGTAACTGTGATTTTTGTTGAAATTTTCAACAGCAACTGTGATTTTCTTCGGAGATCGTAGAGGGGATCGTTAACGCACTAACGTTCGTTTCGTGGACCTTTCGCGAATGAATACCCATTAATAGAGATAGCTTCATAAACGAATAATAATTCGTTTAGCTCTTGCGAAACTTTTTAATAAAATACATCGTTTCGATGCATCGTTATTGATCCGTCGTGTCAAAGAAACAATTCTATAAACGTACGAAGCTTAAACAATTTATTGACACGCATTTAAAATAAATTATTACATTATTTTTCTTCTCTGGTATTCTACGAATACTGGATAATAAGCACCTTACGAAGAGATGATGGAAATTAACTAGTTTCAAAGACGAATTTATCAAGACTGGAAATATAATTGTTCCTCGCTTGTATTTGCTTAAGATATATTTATGAATGTTAAATAAGACAGGTATCATGATATCGAAAGATATTTTGCAACGACTGAGAAAAATAATCCGCATAATAGATACACATATGCGATCGTTGTATCTTTACTCGTTACTCGAAATTGTACTGAAAGAAAAACCAAACATATACACGCGTGTATGTATAAGTATGTGTGTAATTTTCGGTCGCTACATCGTTACAATGCTACAAAGAATCTCGCTCCTTCGACGTTAAATTATCTACCAAAAACATATAACAAGTACGATACGAATGTTCGCTGAACGAAAAATTTCTCAAAACGAAGAATCAGCAACGAGAATACACGTAATATCACGCGGTTTAACAGCTTCATTTTTATAGCTGCGACACTAAAGTTTTACACGTTCGTGCAAACAACTTGGCCGATTGCATGCGACAAACATTAAGCACATACCAACGTGCTTCTTACAGGTGTCGGGCACCACGCATACCGTCCGTTTATTCCGCAATGTTCGGATCTCAATTCCACAGAGATAATCCTGAAAGTATCAGCAAAGGTGAGGGAAGGAGATACCATTATCGATGCATACCGGCTCACCCAATAAAACGTTGGTAGCTTACAGCCCTGGATCGTCATTCTGCACGTCCGTGGATGAAACTCTTGGAGAAAAGCAAGAGATGCTGCAGTTCACTCTACTTCTCTCTTCCTCTCTCGTCCAGTACGTTCTCTTTCTCCACTGACCAACAGCAACGGAATAAATAAAGTAAATAGAGGAATATAGGAGGTAAATAAAAAATGTGGCAGCAGAGAAGAGAGACAGAGAAAGAGAGAGACAGAGACAGGGAGAGAGAGAGAGGAGTGTGTGCGAGGAAGGAGGGAGGGAGGTAAGGAGAAAAAGAGAGTTAAAGGGAAAGAAGGAGAGGAAAGAAGAGAGGAAGGGAGAGTGCCCTGAGGGCGAATTCCCGTCGAGCATCGGCCGCTGCAGAATCCAGAGGTGCGTTCACCGGGGAAATCCCTCCCTCGGAGATTATCCTCTTGAAGAAAACTCGACGACTGTGCATTTTTAACGCGCGCCGTGTACGACCGCGTGTTCCTTTATTTACCATTGCGTTCTCTTAAGCGCACTTCATTCTTCTTTCGTTTCATTTTTAGGATAACCAGGTTTACGTCAAGCAAAACTAACGATAGATTGTACACTCGGAATTGTACAAGATAAACGAGATCAAGTTGTATTATTGATTGATCAAGTATTGTTTGAAACTTCCTTAATCGATGGGCGAATACGTAGTAAAATGTGAAAGACAATTTCACTCGTGAGCTTAAATTTAATGTTACTATTATTGCGTGATATAAGCAGGTTCGATAGGTGAAGCGAACGATAATAATTATTATAGTTTCATTCGGTTATTCGTTTTATTAATTTTGAACGAGTTATAAAACTGATTATCGTACGGTATTTTTTGCGAGAGAGTCCAGAAGAATGGCATCCGATACAACATCGATATAGTATATTCATCATAGAATAAACAAAGTACTCCGTTTAAATTCATCCTTAAGCTGTTGCATACAAACGATAAGCATCTACCGAGAGAAACTCTCCTGGTCGAAAATACGGCCCATTAACACGGCGAAAGATGAAACGCCACAAGGATGGCAGTTGATCAGGGCTAGATCTGAACAATGGTATTTGAACAAGACCGGAAACTAGGTTCCTGTAAGCAACCTGAAGGTTCGAGAAGAAGTCAAAAAGGATAGAATCGGCGATGACGAATTCAACCACACAGAGAAGCGATCGGTCGTACCGTAACGTACGACATATCTTTTCTCAGAAATCATCTCGAAGCGATCTACCAGTGAACGGTCGTCTTTCTCTCTCTGTCTCTCTGTCGAGTCGGGCCGGCCTCTCGTGTGTCCCTGTTGCGTTAGTTGGCCAGGTCGGTGCCAGGGAGTCTACCAGCGATAACCAGCTGCGCGTCGTACCGGTAGACTGCCTGCTGCCTCCGGCTGCTCCGGGGACCCTGGGACCGGTTATACTTGACCCAGCGGTTTACACGCGCTTGCCGCCGTCAGCACCACCACCGCCGAGGCCGGATCGCACCGCTACCGAAACACGTACCTACATTGCCTGGACAAACTCCACCACACTCAGCTAGTTTCTTCTCTTTCTCTCCCTCTATTCCTCCAGCTTTCTCTCTTTTCTATCTTTTTCTCTCTCGCACGATCAACGATCTCCGTCGGACCGATACACGCTACCTCAATCCGCTTCACCCCACTCTGGCACACCCTGCTCTTTCTCTCTCTCTCTCTCTCTCTCTCTCTCTCTCTCTCTCTCTCTCTCTCTCTCTCTCTCTGTCTCTTTCTTTTTCTCTATATTTCACTCTCTCCCCCTTCCTCCCACTCTGAATATCTGTATGCTTATTTTTGCATACGAAGAATTCAATGATTTTTTTTTGTGAAGTCATTAGAGCGACCTGCCGAAGATGAATCGCGAGCATCGAATTTAGTTGGATCTCAGAATCGGAAGAAAATGATAAAAGAGCCTAATGATACCTTCTGTTTTTAAACTCGAACGACACGGTTGCTTTAGTTGTTCGTATTTTCATACGATGAATTTCGTGATCGAATATTCGTAGATGTATGCGAATATATGAGATCAAGTGTATGATTTAATAACACATGTTTGGAAAATTGATATTTACGATTAAATTTGCAAGATTTCCGAAATTTTGGAAGAATAACTTTCAGCATTGTCGATTGCAATCTAGAGTACGAGACATTTATAAATAGTATGATAACATTATCTTAAAACTATATACAGACACGGTATACTTCTTACAGTAGTTCGTTCACTTAACGTATTTTTCCATAAATTTACGATGGAATTCACTTCGTAACGAGTCGTTTATGAACACGTCGTGCTTCTTTTTCGGTTCCGAACGAGCACAGTTCTTGAATACAACATCATCATCCCATCTTCGTCTCACTTTCATATCTGTTCTTCCACTTTGAGAAGAATAACTTAATAAAGGATTTCCAGAAAGTATATTTTCCATTCTTATTCTTTCCTCTTCCTGCCTTTTCTCCATTTCCTAGAAAATAAATAAAATAAAATAACATAAAAGCTTTAGAAGAAACATAATATCAAATTTACGTATCAAATGTAAGCTCAAATATAAAAACTTTACCTTCTTAGCTTGCTCTGCTGCTCTCTCCTTCTTAATACGTTGCAATTCAGCTAAAAGGGCAGCAGTATCGTCTTCGTCACTTTCTGACTCTGAATCATCGTCGTCAAGAGGATCATCCGCGTCTAAACTTGCTGTAGGTACTTGATCAATTTTCTGCCTTTTAGCAGCACTTGTAGACATTTCTCTAGGTGGTTCTATTATACGGCGGTTAGAACTTTTATCCTTTTCCCTCTCACGTTCACGGTCCTCTAATTCCTTGCGAAAATCACGGTTTCGCAATTCCTCGATTGTTCCTTGTCCATGTTCCCTACAAATGAAATTCATTAATTTCTGCAAATGCAAATAAGTAAGGTTATGTTTGTTTGTTCACTTGATTAAGAAAGTTACATAAAATATCTTAAATAAAGATCAAAGTACACAAATATTTTTTGAAAATATTATAAAGTACAATATAATACCTGTATTTCAATTTTGTATGAGACGGTAAATCTCTGCTGCTGTATTGTTTTGAGATTGCACTTAAATCTTTTTCACCACGTCCTTGTCCACCTCTAGCAGGTTCAAACGTGGGTCTCGCGGCCGTAGTCATTTTATTTGGAGATTAGCCGGTACTTTTCGATATAAAACTCAATCTTTGTTTCTTGAATATGTTTCGTAAATTTTCAAAACACAGCTGATCATCCAACAAGTCGGAATCAAATCAATTCGTACCGTATATGGAGATGGCGTAAACTGCTACATTTTAGTTCCTTTATTAGCCACATGGCGCAGAACACAAAATTCCTCAACGCGCATGCGTATTTAGCGATCACTATGCCACTCTACAGCCAGCAACAGAAGCTGTCATTAAGTCGACACACATTCGAATAGAAACAGAAACGAATAAAAAGAAAACAACAGCACGTATACGATCGTGACTGTAATTGCAAGAAAAGTTTATGATAAAAATGGCTCGTGCGTTATTTCATTAGATACATTACTATCGTAATATTTAACATTATATGTTTATTATTACTGTAACCATTAATAGTAACACAGTTTTCTATTTGGTAAATACTACATTATTATTATACAATTTGTTTCATTCACTATGTGGGCTTAATTTAATAAGACTAAATTATAAATACAATAATATATGTACATTATTTTCATAAAATATACAAAAAATATAATTTTATACATATATATCTTTACATCTTAAATTATTAAATTTATATAAGTAAATTTAACAATATGTACATCAATTAATATTTTATTATTTAATTTATGATAGAAATGTACGAACAGTGGCCTTAATTTCTTGTCGACACATTAGGCAATATGTAAGAGATGATGCACAGTAAACACAAGTTGCTAAGTGTCCACAAGGTAAAAATACAATTGCTATTTCTTGATCCATGCAAATTTTACATAAACGAGCTTCTTTTAATTTTCTATTTTCTTCTTCCAGAGCTACTACAACAGTAGACAGTACATTTCGTTAAATTAAATATATAATAAAATTTATTATATGTATACGGATTTAATTCAAATCAACGAATTTATGATCAATCTTTGTTTGTATTTTTATTACTTACTAGTTTCCTTAAAGTTAGCCTTTTTATCGATATTATTTTTATCATTGGATATTACAGAGTCCGCATCTTCAATTTGCACTGTTTCCTGAAATAAATATTATGTACATAAGTATGTAATGGAATTATTAATTATACACATGACATAAAATATATGGTTAAGAATGTAAGTCTGTGCGCTTACTTCTTTAAAAGGTAAAGATATATCCTGGCCTGTTATTTTATTTACATAATCTTGTCCTTGAACCATTAATAAATAGCAGCATTTAGAAAACCACTTTGCATGTTGCTCCCAAGGATCATTTTCTGGTTCCCAATCTTTTAAACCAACTCCACAGTGATAACAGAAAGTTTGATCACCTTTTCCAATATAATAAAAGCCTGCATCTGCTAACTGTTCCTTCCTTTGTGGTATAGATTTTGGCCATGTTGCAAATGTGTGTAGTCTAGCATCGTAACTAGCATATTCAGGATGTACTGGTCTCTTAGTTCTTCCTGGACCTAAACAGCTAAATTCAGCTGTGGCTGATAGTTGTAATTCCATTGAAAAACTATGGTTGTCAGGACCAGATATAGGTCGATATTCTAAGCCATAAAGTCAAGTATATTTCTGCTTTGTGGTCTTGGCAGTATAACTGTACCAAAGCATACTCTAATTGTTATATTATCACAATTCATATTGCAGATAAATCAACTTGCAGACCATCTCTGATCAACTTTGGGAATATCATCTTCTACCCATTTACATACCTCTATTTGATATTCAAAACATTTCACTTTATCACTTTCATCATAATAGAATCCTGCAGCTGCAAGTTTTTCAGGTTCAGTATAGGTCAATTTCAAAAATTCTAAAGTCCTACTGTTTCAAGATAATAATCAATATTGTCTACTTCATCACTGTATACATCAAGTTTTACAGCAACTGATGATGATAGATGTGCATTTTTAAAAGTTTTGAAGTTTGTATTGTTTCCCAAGTCCCAGTGTGTGATTATACCAATTATATTATTTCAGTTACTGTTAAGTTTCTCCAAATCTATGAAAAAAAATTTGCAATTGTTAAATAGGATATTAATCGTAATTGATTCAATTTTATTGGAATATTGCTGACTTGTAAATGATTTTTTCTATTATAAGTATCTTTCATAGTTTCAGTTTCATATTATTAATAAAAATGCGTGTAGTTTAATTTAATTTAAAGTCTATTTTCAATTGCATATAATGGAATTGTGCAACAAATGTCATATGCATATTTAAATAAATGCCGCCTTGAACGTACGATCGCGTTGTACATTTATGGAACATACCATCGACATTTGATAAAAAAGAGGGAAAGAGGAAGAACTCCAAACTTGATAGATAATTGTAATGCCGCTATACTTCGAGTATTGTGGACTTTTCTCAATATATAACGTTGAAATGACACTGGCTATGCATCGCACACAAACGAGAACTTCCGACAACTTTCTCTTTCCCTCTCTCGATTCTTAGAGTTTATACAGGCTCATACTCCACCATCCTGTGAAATGTTATCGTTTGTATGACCCGCATTTTAACGAACTTCTCTTGTTATACACTGATATATAACACTATATACGTGTTACTATGTACACGATATCTAGACATAGCGGACACTGATATACATAGTGATATGTACACTCAGGGCGAGGCTGTCTTGATACGAGCCAATGGGGCGATTGTCGGTTTTTTTGGCGAGATCAAAGGTGCCTCGCAATTCCTTACTTGCTTTGCTTTGGCGCGTATTGAACAACTTCGTCGAAACTCTGTTTCGCGTACTTTACTACTTGACAGCACGAGTCAATTCAAGCGAGACAGCTGTCGGGTGGAGGCAGCCTTGCGGCGCACAGGTCAGCTTCGCACTGTCAGTAGTTCGTACTCTGTACTCTGAACTCTAGTACTGTAGTCTGTTCTGTACTCTGTATTCTATGAGATCCTGTGCCTGTGAAACAACTTAATCGCGGCCATATCGTGGCTTTAGTGGGTAGCGCCACTATCTGTACTTCTAACATAGAAGCCTATGTAGAAATCTATGTATAAGTACTTTACTCTCTTGTCCTCCCCTTTACTCTCGCAGTACGTCGCGTCGTGTCCATTAATGATAAAGTTGAGTACTGCAAGAGCGATGGAGAATACAGGAGAGTGAAGTACACTAGTCGAACAATAGTGGCGCTAAATACTAAAGCCACAATATGGACGTGATCAAGTTGCTTTACAATCACAATCCATAGTATACATAATAACAGTACACATAATAATACATATCAGTATTTGTAGCATGAACACACCTATGACATCATCATGTTCGTACATAAAAATATTCGAAACCTAACCCACACCAAGATAAGAAGTAGCAAAAGTATGTATTGTTATTTTTAATATTGTTATAAATATTTCGAGAATCTAACCGTGCGACGATTATATGTATAGGGAAAAATTGTTCAGAATTAACACATATTTGAATATCTTTTAAATTGATGAAGTTAAATTATATATTGGAAATAGTAGAAATCTATAATCTTTTTATTCTTTTCAGAATGTATACTTTTCTAGTGCCCTTGTTTAGAAGAAACGTGCTATTCATGCTCTGCTTTAACTTCAACTTTGGTGACATGATTAGTTTCAACTGACTTTAGTCATATCACTTCGTCGAAGCAATTTATATACGAAATAAGTCAAAACATGTAAGTAAGTAAACTTTAAACTTATTATCGCAATTTATACAATTATACAATTTATTTAATTTAATAAACAAATTATTTTATTTGCGCAATATGATTTTAATGCAATCACTATCTAAGAAGTACTTTATATATTTTCATAAATTCATTACATATATAATAAATAAAAACTGAATTTTTTCGAAGCAAGTTTTATATTTCCACTGTTTCTATTCATTAAAATTATGATTACACTAATATTACTTACATAGTTGCAACATTTATTTTCATGCATCATTCAGTTTTATTATTGAATTCAGACATTTATTATATTCTTTTCTCTCTCACATGCATCCATAATTCAAAATATTTCCATATTATAAAATTTTATATTGAATGTAAATTATGACAGTCATATATTTTGTGCAATATATCATATATCATGGTCAGACTTACATTTAAGTCATCATCAAAGTAGTCTTTAACATATCATTGGACAGCATTCTGACTTTTATTTATAAAAATTTTTGCAACTAAAGAGGCACTGTATCTTGAAACATATTTTTTAAAATTTCATTTAATAAACTTGCAACATGGCAAACTTTTTTATTACTCAGAATTATATATATATATATATACATATAATATGCAAAGAGAAGCAATAATTATTAATTGTATTTTATATTCAACTCATCTTTAAGAATATTTCTGATATAATTTTCATTTGACTGTGTCTAATACATAATTAACTTTTATCTTTATATACGTATATTTGAATAAAATTTTTATTAATTTTAAATAAATCGTAATTATTGCCTCACTTATTTGTAGAGAGCTTTAGCTTCCTTGAATTTACAAGTGCAAAAGCAATAGATTTGATAAAATTTAATAACACTAGTTCAACTTAACTTTGTGCTAAGAAAAATCATTGTGTTATTATGCGTATGAAATATAGTTATTTCTTAAACGTAGTTATTCTTTTCATAAACAATTCATAGCTTAGTAAACATAACTCTTCCTATTTCTAATAGTATTATTTGCTATATTAAACATAGTTAAGACAAATATCAACATATATTTCCAAATATTCAGACGCATTACTGTACGATACTAATTTATGCTATAGCTAGACTACTAGTGCAGTCTGAATAAAAGAAATAATTTGCGATGGCACATAAGTTTTACAATATCCCAGTCAAATATTTTTATTATTTCATAGTTTATCCACCGTGTAAATGAACTCTACTAGAATATAAATCTAATAGTTTTCATTTACATATTATATAGTTCTTCACTTAGCCTTTCTTTTGTAATATAAGAGCTGTATACACATTTTTAAAATCAATTGCAATTTTGAAAGCAAAATAGTTTGTAATAATTGTAACAAAAATAAAAAATGATATAATTAATTTTATGTTCAATATCCAATACCATGCTCAAGTTATTGAATAAACTCTTAAAATTATTAATGCATAATTATATTCTGTTTTCATACAATAATTTTTAAATTTAATTGATAATGAAATAATGAAATTTCTATAGCACAATCGTAATCACAATCTCACCAGACTTCAAAATGAATAATTTTTTGTGGTTATTTAAATATACATTTATTATAAATTCTATTCTTTGCTTGCACAAATGTCACATAAACAGTTTTTTGTACTACCAAAATTGCAAATGTATGACAATTACATAACATAATATAATTTGAACGTAAAATTCTAATATCAAATAATATATATTCATAAAGATAAATAATAATATTTAATTATCAAAACACAATATTTTATATGTACTAATTACAATTATATACAAATTGAGTACCTATAATAGCACATAAATTTTGCAAAACCTTTTAGATTGAATTCTATAATGCAATTAATATCTTTTTCTTTGTACATATGATAATTAGCAAAATTTGATCAAAATTTAAATAAGAGAAATAAGATTTATATGAAACAAATTTTTTATACTGTTTATTTAATTTGATGATATTTTATGTGCAATAAATTAAAAACTTTCAAATCTTTGTATTTTTATGTATATCTAATTTTGAAAAAAATTATACGCAATATAAATATGATAAAGTGTTATTCCCTACCAAAAACCTATTATAAAAAAGATATAAAAAAAATTCGCACGTAATATAAAACAAAAATTTGTTGAAACACTTGTTACGAAAAATTTTGTTAAGTACATCGTCCATAAAATTTTATTACATTATTAATCAAAATGAGGAGATATTATAAAAATTTCGTATAGAAGATACTGGTAATATGTATCATATCATAAAAATTTGTAATTAAAACTTAATTTTTTATTAGTTGTTATTATATAAAAGCGTAAAAAAGATATATGAAAGTTTAAATTTCTTAAAATGTTATGACATCACAAAATATTCTCCTCTTCTCGATTAAATAATAACATTTGCATAAATATAGAATAATTGCTAGCTACGTGTTTACATAATACATATATATACGTAGAATAAATTATACAAATATATACAAATTAAGTCCTACACATTTTAACATATTCTAATGTACATACAAATCATTGAATACTTGCAGAATATATATGCATATATAAATGCCCCTTTAGGTGCTCGACACCAAAATATACTACATTTAATTAGATTCAAATGTATCTGTAATATTTCTAATATATAGAAAACATATAATTTTTTAATATAGATGATTATAAATCTTGTAACTAGGAAAAATGTAGTGAATCTTTTATGGAAATAAAAAATGTCAGTAGTATTCTTTTTACTTCTTATCTTCCTGTCTATATAATATTTCAATTGACGTAATTATTTAAGAAAAACAAAACATGTAATAAATATATGAAAATATGGTAGTGATTAGATATTAAGAACCTTCTGTAATATTAGGCCTTGAGATAATTTATACTTTTATATCGATCAAATATATAATAGATACGCATCTATTATGAAATGGTCTTCTAAACTAAATATTTTAGCATTTTCCCCATTCTCTTAAATAGAGCAGAAAAAATCTTTAAGATATTCATCATTTATACTCGAATAAATGATAAAGAAATTAATAATATAAAGCACATATATACGTATTTTATAAAAAGAAATAAATTTGATTATAACAAATACAAAATTTAAGTAAATATGCAGTAATAGTCTTACTTACAGTCGTAATGGCAATATTCATTAATTAATCACTTGTAACAGAAGTACTTTTGAGCATATGCAAATTAATCATGGGTTAATATGACCCAATTTATATCATTCACTTATAACAAAATGTGCATTAAAAATAAAGCTAATTCAATTGCAAATGATTTCATTTCAATGGCCTCCTATCTTAAGCTGTACTTGTGTGATTACTAGCACCACTGATAGCACTAAATAAAGCAGCGCTGTTACGTTTAAAATTTCCAACTTGTTCATCAGGCCAAATAGGTTCCCCAAGTAATGATGACAAATTTTGGCAAAGTTTCTGATAATTTTCACGTAACACTTCTTGATATTCATGCTGATCAGATGTAATCAACTTACTATTTATTTGCAGAGCTGTGTAACATATTTTAACAAATTCTCTGAAAGTCAGATATTTCCAATTAATAAATTTTGTGTGTAAGATTTAATATACTTCGAAAAAGCAATGTTTCTATATATTATATATATTATATATTATATATATATATATTTATTTGTATATTTTTTAAAAAACATACCTGAAAACATCTTTTAATTCTTCAACTTTATCATCTGGATATTGCGGAGACAGTGCAGGATCTAAAAATGCGGAAGCGTATGCGAGTGGTCCAGCATTTACTGTAACACATATACTTCCTTGTAATCTTAATTGCAATTTTTTTACGTCTGTTGGTCCTATAAGAGCTACATCTTCTAATTCTTGGACACGTTGTCGCATTTCATCTAAAGCGACTTCAATTGGGCTCAGTTCCATTATTCGTTTTTCAATAACTAAAATACGTTTTTTAATGTATGGAAAAGAATATTGTGCTGAAATCATAAAATATACTATCACATATATATCTATAAATAATATGGTACATAATAACGAAGTAAACTTACTTGTAAGAATTGTTCTACGTTTCCATTGTTCTTCTGGAATACCTCTGGCTTTTCCTTCTTTAGTGAATGGAGTTTCAAACATAAAACATGATATATTATGATTCTGTTCAAACTCTGTTTGTCGTGTTTCTAACTCATATTTTTCGAAATAAGGTGTAACGTGTGTCACTTGAATATATGCTATTTTTGAATCTAGTTCGGTTATATCGATAGGTATAGAATCCATTATCATTTTAACATTTTCTGAGCCAAATTTTTCAGAGTAGAGATGATGGAGACGTTCTGAAATTTCAGATAAGGATGTAACTTTTGGTTCTTTATAAATGTACTCTTGCCCATTTTCATCCTCAAAATATGCCTAAAAAAACATTTATCACAAATTATACACACAAAATGTAATGAAATAACATTATACACTGGCTATTAATAATATTTACCGTGCCAAAAAATGCAACTCTATAAAATCTTCCAAGAAGTCTTTTTCCGGACTTTGTAACTTCAACAATTTTATTACAGGCTTGTGCCAAATGAGAATAACAATTTGCTAAAGCTTCATAATTTCTTTTCGCTTCGTACATAGGAACTATTAATCTATACAAATGTCCAAGAAGTTCAAATCGTTCTGCTTTCTCTAACATCTCAGCACAAAGTTCTAATTGTTCAAGAAGTATATATTCGTTGTAATGAATATCTTGCACGCCTAAAATAATGCTAGTATTTATAAAATTTTATATTTAGGAATAAACAATTAATTTCCGAATAATTTATCAACATTAAAAAATTCCAGTAACAATTTTTAAATCTAAGTTCAAAGTAAAAAGTGCATTAAAAACAAAAATGTTATAATTTCAATATAAATTAATAGCTCTAACATGTAACAATAAAGAAATAGAAGAAAAGAAGAAAGAAATGTAAGAAATAATATAAACGTAATATATAATACAAACATGTGCAAAACATACAAATCTCACCAGCATCAAGTTTAAGACTGCATTCATCTCTAGAGATGTTTTCAGAAATCTTGTCAAAAGCTTCTGCGCCCCACATATGAACTTTTCTCAATTTTAAATACTCTGCTATTAATGCAGCAATATGTAATTGACAACAAGCAGCCTAAAAGTGGTATAACATAAGGATATTAAATTATTTAAAAAAAATTTTTAATGTATACCTCTGAAAAATTTCCATCTCTTGCATGATTTCTAGCCATAGTTTCTAACCATGTATGTCTCAATTCAGGTGTACTGGCATAAGAATTAGCCAAACTATGTTGTAGGTCTACCAACATTTCAGGATCATTGTTATGTTCTCTCATTTGAGCTGTGGCCATCAAAACAGTCCTAATTCTTTTATTAAGATCTTTAACTTCAACTGGAAAACCAGTACCCTTCATCACTTTATCAGAAGAAGCATAGCTATTTATTAATGATAGTGATTCTTGAAACCTTGAATTATTTAATCCAATAACATTTCCAAGCATTTGAGAAACAGATATAATTACCTATTTACATAAATATAAAATATTAACATTTTTAAAGCATAATCAGACTTAATCCTATATATTAAAAGAAAAATTATTTTTGTCATATACCTACTTGTAAGTGAACTCTAGTTAGTCCTTTCCTACTGGTGAACTCAAAATTGCTTCTCATAAGAAGATAAAGTAAAGCACAAGATTCCTGCCGAATGGAACTTAACTTACTATTACAACAACGTAATAATTCGTAACATAAACGTCCACATAATACGGCATTTCCTATAAGAATAATAATATCTAGTTAATTAAAATAAGACAGTATAATTCATTAAATGTTTAACTGTTTTTTGTTTCCATTCAATAAAATCACACACAACTATTAAAATTCATACCTTGAAATAGAATTATAGAATAATTATTTAGAAAGGCTCTGAAACTGGCAAAAACGTGCCGCAGTAAAGTTTCAGACTGTCCAACTTGCAAAAACGATAAATATATACTAAATACTTTCTGCATTATGGGATTATCACCATCTGCTGTTAGAAGCACATCCTATACAAAAAAGAAAAATTAAATATAACGTATATAAATATTTCTGAATTATGACATATGCATAAGTGCAAAATTTCTTTTATACCTTAAAATGAATACAAAATAATCCTAAACAGTCCAATGCAATTAGACCAACTTCTGTTGCCATATTTGCTTCTAATAAAGCTTGATGCACTTTTCCACTATCGCTTTCAACAAGATTTTCTCGTGCAGTAGTATTATGTGGTTGTAAAGTACTAGTAGCAGGTCCATCGTTAGAAAAATCTGGAGGTGCCATTCTAGCTGGTAATGTCATTGCTTTCACTGTTCGAGGCTTTCCAGAACTATTTACCATGTTTGCAGCTATTTGCCTTTTCCCTATATATTTAAAATGATGAAGACTCATTCTGAAATAAGGAATGAACATAATAACGCCTATTCTGCACTAGAAGTAACTTTTATGTTTAACTCGACATTAACTTACTCAATTACTGTAAAGAAACTTAAAATTTCACAATCGCTGCATTGTTGCCACCAAGCAATAACTTGATGATCACCTAAATATTTTATTACAAATAGAAAACAAAGTAAAATATCCTTAACTTCCGACGACTGCAATTTATCGCATCTAGGTGACGATTGTGTAACACTTAAAGAACGAGAATGTCTTTTTTTTTCGCCAGTACCATTTTCGATAGGTTCACGAATAATAGTAGTTTCTTGAGATATATTCGATTGAGAAGCACCAGATATTGTTGATGTATCTGATTCTATACTAGTACAAGAATATCCATTAACTAATCCTTGGCCTGCTATGGCTGCGAAGTATGTAGAATCTCGCAGATGCATAGACGCCCTTATTGGAGATTGAGTCTCCAAATGTAATGTAAGCCTACATATATTTTTTTATGTAGATTGTTTCTCTTATTTTTTTTTTATTTATCTTAAGCAAATATAATACTGTAAAATTTGTTTACCTATGTATTGATTTTGGAGTTCCAGTGGTCGCAGTAGTACTCGCGGTATCTTTATTTGCCAAAAATGAACTGCTAGTTGATATTCTGTTTGTACCATTTTGTCTAACTTCTGTTTTACTGTTATCATGTATGGATTGCAATCGATGTAGATTTTCCAATACAATACCTAGCCATGGTATGTAAGTGGATGCTATCCTACTTAATTGACCCTGTAATAACAAAATTACATTATTTTAGAATTAAATTTACTTAAATATTTGTACTTACTTTGAAAACATTAATTATATCAAAAGTACAATATATATAAGATATTATATTAGAATAAAAATACAGAGGTAGAAATAAATAAAAGCAATTTACCTTATTTTGATATCTATCATCAAGTTCATGCTTTGCCATTAAATCTCTTAATGTAGATATTGCCACTTTACGAATTTGTACAATTTCATTTAAAGAGGTTCTAACTTCTTGCATTAATAGTCCAACTAAGAAATGATGTTTGCAAAAGTCTTCTGACAAACAATATTCATTTATTAAATCTGTAATGAATATTTCAAATTGATAAACTTATTTGATTTACTATAATTTCAGATAATATGAAAATAGAAAAATATGTACATACAAGGGTTACCTAAATATAGGAAAAATTGAATGAAATTAAAATAGCTTAAATGAAATCTTTTCATTAGTTTGCTATCGAGATTATTGACTATTTTATAGGTATTTAATATTTAAGTGAAAAAGATATCTTTTATCTGAAATTACCTATTGATTAATTATATGAATATTACTAATTATAACCGTGATTTTGTAAAATATTTGCAAATTCATGCAGTTTTTTTGCATTAAATATTTTTAAATAGCGAATATGTATTAAAATAAAAATAAGAGGTTTTGCATAAAAGTATAAAATATAGCATAAAATTTCTGTGAGTGTGTAAATCTATATATTCTATATTGCAAAAGTTCAGTACTCCATAAATTCCATTTGACAATTTTCAGTGCATTTAAATATAATGAAACAGGCTTGCATAGCAACAAATAAGAATGCCATGAAAGTATTTTCTAAACATCTACTGATTGATAGTGATTAATAACAAGAAAATTGTATGCAACTCCCACTCACTATGGCTACGGTAACAAATCACAATAAAGATGGGAGTGTATGACTTAACATACCATCACATTCTGGATCACTCTCTGTATCTTCTAAATAAAGCATAAAATGATTATATTTACGAAACTTTAGGCATCAAGTATAATATGGTAGTAGTTAATTTTACCTTTGGAAATGATTCGTGATTGCATCATTGGTAAATTGAAAGACACATAATGCTCGTGTGAACAGATTATTTGCAAGAATGTAAATTTAAAATCATGTAGTGTACGTTGATCTCCAGGAGAGAAATTGTCCATGTATGAATTTATTAAACGGAAAACAAATCCACGATCCATAAATGTAAGGCATCGCTATTTTAAGATATGAAGAATTAATGATGATTATTTAAAAAATACCATTATTATATATAATAAAATACTATCATTAACAATTACAGTATGAGACTTTATGAAACTTATGCTTATTATTTGCTGTATTATCTTTACTCTAAAAAAAATATTTAACTTGTAAATAATATGTAGCATTTACTTACTTTTAAAAATTGTGCAAGACTTTTGTTTAATTCATGTGTTTCAACTGGCATCTCTTTATATTTGTTCATAAGATAAGGCATAATAACTTCTACTAAACTTCGAATTTTTTCATGGTATTCTTTTGAAAATCTTTCATTTCTATGCATCTGTAAAAAATGTTAATTGATTTATACTTCCCAATAAATTATATCTTTCATATTATTATAAAACGTACTTTTATCCTTCCTGTCGAAAGCAAATGCTGTGCCATACTCTTAATCATTATCTCAAAAAAGAAACTGGAATGATGCATAAATTTATTTACTACTAGAAAATCAGTATTACTTGGTTGCAATAATGTAGGAAGATGTTTTCCTAATTGTTCATGAACTGTTATAATACCGTTTCCTTGAGAAGGTGGTACAAAAACAAACTGTAAAAGATAATAATATAAAATTCACTAGTAAAGTTAATCAATTCTATTAGCAATATTTACCTTAATATAAGCCTGAAGTGTTTCTTTCCTACCAGCTTCATGCACCATATTTATGAAATGTATTAAAACTCTGATAATATACCATCCAACCTCTTCATTTGTAGTACATGTTAACAATGTAAATAACTGATTCAATATAGTAGGAAGAAATGTAATAACCGTAACTAATTGTACTGCGTGAGCAGCTTTTAATATTTTGCATGTTTCCGAATCCGCTGGTACCGCTCCTAGTTTTGTATCTAAGATGCGTTCCATATGAGCAAATAAATTATGTAAATGTACATCACGTGTAAATACAGTTGAAATCAATTGAAATGCTACTGTAAATACCGGCCGTTGAGAATCAACCCATATAATTTCCGGTCCAGCATTCTAGAACAACGAAAAATTTATCTTTAAGATATTAAACATGATAAATATAAATGATTATCATATTTTATTATCTTTTTTAATTAATAAAATATAAATATGTAACTTCATTTTATTTTTACCCCTTTTCCTAGTCCTAGAGGTTGTATTGAAAGATATCCTGGAGGTAAATGTGTTGCAACAGGTAGTGCTTGTACATTCATATCCATATCCACATTTAATCTATGTAAAATATACAAAATTAATATAATATAAATATATATATATGAAATTACATAATACAAAATTTGATTAGAAAGTTTACTTTGTAAATATAATATCTTATATTTATATAGTATACAATTATAATTACATATCAGTGTTTTATTAGTGATATATAAATCGTAATTCCTAACATTATCATACCTTCCTTTATGCAACAATGGAGACCAAGCATAACCAACACAATT
The DNA here is from genome assembly GCA_014737475.1 of Bombus confusus. NCBI lineage: Eukaryota > Metazoa > Arthropoda > Insecta > Hymenoptera > Apidae > Bombus > Bombus confusus. The sequence continues at coordinate 667,698 of JACXIV010000013.1, forward strand.
TTCAACACCATTTTCTTTTTTCTTATTCATATCACAACTTATATGGTAAAAAGAAAAAAGTAAATGATGCTTAGCATGAAGTTTCGATGGTAACCTTATTTTAATTTCTTCATACCAAGAAGGAACTGCATTATGATGTAAAACCGCGCAAGATGCTCGTAAGCATAAAAGTGGAGCACCAGGTCTTCCATATATACACTATTATGAAAACATCCGAAAAATGTTAGCAATAATTTAATAATCTATGAAATAACATGTTCTACATACCCTTAAAGGTGTGGCATTTTCACAATCATCGTCTCGTAATTCAATAACGCACGCAATATTTCTAGCTCTGGTGAATATTTTTTGAGTATCAAAGCAAAGAGTTTGCGGATATACATAAAGATGATTAATATAATTTGTGTATGGATGAACATCTTTCTCTGAAGTACTTTCAAACTCTGCAATCTCAAGAGTTGGTTCAGATATTGGCGGTAATGGAAATGGCTTTAAAGCTGCTAAAGATGTAGATAATGTATCTGTAAAGAAAAAATAAAAATCAGATTTTATTATTCAAGTTTATATGTACTAAAAAAAAATGTTATTCTCCAGATACATACTGTCAGGTAAATCTGTAATTGACTCAATTTTTATTTTCAACCAACCAGGTATCACAGTCAATTTACTAAGTTTTTCAGGCCTATAATAAAAAATATCAAAATATATATCATATATAACTTACTATATATTACATATGCATACTTTCTATATTCTGAAAGGAGTTTGAGTAATTCTTCATCTTTTATTTTATTTCCTTCTTGCCTATATATTGCAGGAAAATCTGATGATGTATCTAATTCATTACTATATAATCTAAATAATGGTCTGGCAGCCCAAGCAAACGGCATTCTATAATTTCCCAATCTAAAAAATTTATAATTTTTTAGACAAAATTTTGCAATGTACAGAAAAATATACAAGTTAAAAATGTAACCACATATAAACTTACCTTTGGCAACATGCTCTAACTTGTTTATGTACTTTTAAACCTAATCGTGGATCTTTTGTAGCCCTTAAATATGGTTCAGAAGTTTGGCATATATTCCCTTGTAATATTTTATCTATTCTCACAACCAAAAATATATCAGGGTGCGGATTACTAATACTAAATATGGCCTATAAAAATATACACTGCTATTAGTAAACTACACAATAATATTAACATTGTTGTTAAAAATTTTATGCTTTAGAAAAAAAAAGAACAAACCTGTTTTGGATATTTAATCCAATCTAATGGTATATTTTTCAGATCATCTGGTAGTTTAATATTTTCTGTAGATTCTGTCATAATACCTACAGGACTTAATTCTTTTACTATTCCTTGAACAACCTCATGATTAATATCAAAATGAAAATTTTCAGTTAGCTTCCTGCCATTTCTTGCATCATAAAGACTTAGTGTAGTTTGATATGGTTCCACCTGACATAATGATTCTTTCTCATCTATTGGTGCTTGTAATCTAAATTTAAGACTTTCACATTTTACAAGAATTCTCTGTCCAAATTGTTCTTTGTATGGATCAATATTCTGTTCATTACAATTGCTTGGTTGTTGTTTAATATGTGGAATATGAGGATAAATACTAAACAATTGTTTACGACATTCGCGTCTCACTAATGCAATACTAGTATCTGTTTCCCTAGAATACTTTATCAGTTGTGGATTCATACTTTGTTCTAGGCCTTTGAGCGTTCCATAAACCTACAAATATTACAATAAACTCAAATGAAATTATATGTAAAGAAGTACACTTAAAATATTGGAAATAATGCTTATCTATACTTTTAATACCTGCATAGGTTGAGGAGAAGGAGGAGGTGTATTGCATGCTCTCTCTAATGAAGCAGCACGTTTTTCTTCTTGTTGCTTATAATGCTGTAATACTGAGCTTAACTTTAATAACCAATCCTGCATATCTGTTTCACTGTCTGCTGCTAAAGTGTATGATTTATGAGTCCCGCTCATTCTTAATTCAAAACAATACCTTCCACGTTTTGGATTTCTAATAACTTCAGTGCAAAAATCCATTACTATCGTCAATTTAGCTTCACCCTTTTTTTCATCTTTAAAAAGTTCAAGAATGTATGTGCCATCAACTTCTTGACGAAGATGACAAAACCTTCTCTTAAATGATTTTGAACCAATATTTGCAAACATGCGATCACTACTACCAATTTCTGGTCCTTTCATTAAATAGCCTTCCTTTGTTATTCCATTACTCTTTGTTAATTCCTAATAAAATTGAACAAGTTATTTTAATTTCTTATTTTTCCCTTATGAATTTATTACTTTAATTTCTCATAGGTCTATAATGATAATCAGAAACAATAATAGATAAATTTAATAAATGTTGTAAAAGCGATATTTAACATTATTTTTTTACAGAAAAATTACATGAAAAAGATAATATATTTAATATATAAATCTTATTTATCCAAATATAATGCAAGTAAATGATATTTTAATAAGAAATATCAGTCAGAATTCAACATTCAGAAAGTTCATATTAGAAGCAAAATATTTTACCTCATCAACTTGATCTACTTCTGTATCAATTTCATACACTTCATCTTTTAGATCATCTATTTTTGATATTCTAAAAAGTAAGAAAATACATATAAGCTACAACAATATATTTTATATGCAATGATAAAATATTATTTGTAGTCAAGTTTTATATTTATACTTGGGTAACTCAAGATAAGTTCCACTATATGCTGAATATTTATAATGTATGAGATTCCAATTAGATGTGTAACTTCGTAAACATTCTTTTGTAAGAAGATTCTCTTCCCCTTCGTCATTATCTGAAGTTTGTGATACAGTCGGTACAAGAGTACGATATCTTCTAGGTAATACCACTTGCTATATTAGAAAGAGGATATTAAAACAATTATAAAAATACTTAAAATTAAATGATTTATTTCAGTAATCTTTTTAGTAATAAGATTAAAAATATACATTGTTACATATTATATATATATAGATAATAAACACTAAGTTCAACACTATATTTTTTAAACAATAAATTTAAAAAGTAGATTCCAAAAATTGCATGATATTAAACATCCTGTGCAAGGTCCTATCTGATAACTTATCTGTCCCTGCAACGGATGTAAGTATTTCAGAATAGATAAGAAATAGTAAGTTAAAACTCACTGAAACATCATCCCGTGGGTATAGCAAAAGTTCTCTCTGAGGGTCGTTTTGTAATAAAGTTTTATTCTTTAATACAAAATTTTCAAAATCTATGGGTTCTACTAGATGTGGCTTATTCTGAAATTAAAACATTTTATTAAAATAAATAATACAAATTAAAAAAGATATGTATACATAAGTTGATTTAACTTACTTTGATATTGTAATAAGAATTATTTACAAAATTTGAAATAAAAATAAACAGCAACAGTAAACTATACAAAAGGCTATAATCTATATACATTAAAACTTATAACATAAACTTTAAAAATTAAATATTAATTTGTCAATACTTATTATGACAATACAGCAGGTCAAATAATTTCTTTTAAGAATAATGTAATTTATTCTTAATTCAAGGTAATAATTAATGAATAATGAATCAAGGTATTACAAGATACCATAAATGGACATGTTTCAGTGTGAATAACATTATCCTTAAAAAACCAGAATTTCGTGTCTCTACCCTGCTACAATAAAATAAATAATGACGTTTAAAAAATATAACTATATTGTTGATCCAACGTTATTTTATCTCTTCTTTAACTTGAAATATTTATAGTTAGCCCTGTCCAGTTGACAGCAATTATCATGAATAATGAATTAACGATATTATGAAGGTCCTGATAAATGACTGCAGGGAGAACATATTTTCACTGATATCAATTGTTGCATATTTGTTATTCGAAAATTAATGTAAAAATGTATGCAGAGAATCAAGCGGCAAAATGTATCGTGCCGAGAAACCTACCTGTACGGTACTCTCGCGTACTACCTGAGAGACGGTCTCCCGTAATTGAGCGGCCATGCCCGGTTTACCCAGGCCACGGGTAAACTTCCTTTCGCTCATCTTTGCTGATGACACATTGATCTCATCACCGTACGCCAACGAGGACAATCACGATCATCACGCGAACTCATTACACTGAGCAATACTAAACACTCGTTATTGTCGCAGCCATATTTACGCGGCTTCTAAACTCACGTCGTAGCAACGCATGACAGTTCTCCCTATGCAGTTTACAGCGTACAGCAACGTAATACATACATCGCTGCAACTATATCCGGTATATATGCTTACATACAAAATATGTACTATTTAATCACGCTCTAGCCTACATAACGTTGCACTTATGCATATATAATATGATCTTAACTCCCCGAATAAAATTAAATAGAGTCAAACAATTTTTAAAATTTTTACATATTTTATACATGCAATAAATTTGACTTGTTAATTTTAGAACAATTTTGTTTATGGGCTCTTAATATAAATATGAAAATATATTTTATATGTTGCAATCCTAACAATAAAAAGAATTTTGTTTTTTTCTATATCCTTGTTCATAAAGTAATCTTGAAAATCTTAATGAAGCATTTACTTGCATGTACATATGTGAAAGTCACGATTAAAGAAATCGTACTGTATACTATATGATATTGTGATTATTAATTATTTCATTTAAAATTGTAATGTATTAAATTTTTGTATTTAATCTTATATTTTAACAAATTATTTTTTTTATCTTCTTTACTATGTTATATCTCATAAGATATTTTTATTGATTATGTCATTCAAAATACTTAAATTTTATCTGATTCTATATATATAAAGTAATCTTGTTAATTATGTGAATAACGTGAAATGCCAGCAATGCCGCATGTTTAAAATTACGGCGTGAGGTCAAACGTCTACCTACAGTAACGTTTGTAATTTGGTATCGTCTGCTGTAGATACCAAATAGTATACAAATTTTTATTTTCCTCGAAGTTATAATCTTTTATCGAACGAACGATTATACGAATTTCGATGCATATTTGGTGCTCCGTCAAGTGTGTGTTAATTGTAAATAATTATCGAATACTTATTAATATTTAGGTTTACAAGAAAACTGGCTTGATTTAAGGTGTTAATGCATTAGATTATGGATGACGAACTAGAAGACAAGATTTTATATCAGGTGACATAAAAATAATTTAAAAGATATAATTTTTTCTTCTTTTTAGAAAAATGTTTTTTGAAAATCTAATATGTACTATATGTTCGATCTACGATTTCTGTATCACGTAATTAGTATTCAAAAATAGTCTTGTTTAATTGCTTTTGAATCTTTGTAATATACTTTAAGTAGAAAGTAATATAAGTTTATTCTTTTATTAATCATTGGTAGAGAGAAATATTCATAGATTATGATATATTTGATTATTTGAAAATTATAATTCCTTTATAATACCAGCTATTATCAATAATTTTGTATTTTTGTTATTGTGCAATAGACATATGTATCATACATGAAGCTAGTATCAAAGTTTGCAGTGGGTATTCCCACAGGATTAAATGCTGGCATAAATTCTCCTTTGGGCTATTTTTGGAGAATCATGAGAGTCTATGCATTGAAGCCAGAAGTATTAATTTGTGGTGCAGTTTTGGCAATAATTCTACTTTATATACAAGCTGTTGATATATGGAGCCGATCACTACTAGGAAAAATCCAATATACACTTGGTCGTACTACATCAAAAGTAAATGAACTAGAGAATAAGCTATATAATAATATATTATACAAATAGGGCTAATTAGCATTATACTTTTGTTATTAAATGTGATATATATTAATTGAAAAAATTACTTAATTATTTGTTTATCATTTAATTCATTGTTGCTCAAAGCATTATAAAAGAGAAATAAACATTTGCATCATGTCTTATTCTTTTTAGGTATCAAAACTACCATTTTTAGTTAATGATTCTGTAAATAATGGGGTGAAGCTTAGTTGGGAATTAAAACAAGGATACATTGCTGCATATGCTGTTCAAGGTCATAGAGCTCGTATGGAAGATCGTTTTGTTGTAAATGAAGATATGAACAATACAGGTGTATCTTTATTTGCAATATTTGATGGACATGGTGGAGAAGTAAGTTCAAAAAGATCTGACACATAAATCTATTTAATAGAAACTTAATCAATTATCCAATCAATTGTTCAAATAGGATATTTTTTAATGAATACTTATTATTTTTACTTGAGTTTACATGATTACTTATCATATAACATTATAATTTTCAAATTTCTAAATTTATGATGTTATTTGACTATTATCTTCCAAAGTTGCAGATTAGAAACACAGGAATAAGGTAAACATTTTTTATAATGATAAAATTATACAGAGATAATATGAAAATATGGAAATAGATTTCATCAATATCATAACATATTTATATACTTACGTATCTTATGAGTTAATATATATCAATTATTTAGAATACCATTATAGATTATAGAATAATATAAAATATCATTATGTTTGTGTTATATAATAGCTTAGCTTATATAGAAAAATTTAAAAATTACTACAACAGTGCATGCAATAATAAGACAAAAAATTAAATGTCCTTCATAGACCTATATCTTTAACAAATGACTCAACAATACATAAATAATAGATAAATTAAAAATTATTGTTATTTTAGTTCATTATTATCATCTCTCTTACTTATAATAAAGCAGATTATTAAGATATATTTAATATATTATATTACTATTTTCAGTTTTACTTTAAATAGTATGAAATATTTCAATGATAGTGATACCAATGACATGCTAATATTTTAAACATATCTATTGCTTATAAACGTAAAACACTGAGATATGTTTTTATTTCTTAACAGTTTGCAGCAAATTATGCACGTGATAAACTTATTCCAAACATTAATAAAAAAGTGATTGAATTAAAAGATATGATAGCTGGTAAAGCAACACGCGTATCAGAAAACGTAAAGGAAAATGAAGAAACAGAGAAGAAAGAGGAAAAGAGTGATGCAGATCACCTTGAACGCAAAAAATCTTTTCGTAAAACTGTAAGCACATCTTTAACGGATGATTGTATGAAAAAAAATGTTGGTGTAACTGATCCAGAACTGCTTGATAAATTGGATAGCTTGTCAAGACCAATAACAAGAGAGGTATGATTAATATTAAATCTTATATCTTTTAAAATGGTAAATATATAAAACAGTATTTTTTGTTTTAACTGTAAGGTAAGACCATGTAGAACAGTGGAGAAGCCACGAAAAGTAGATATTACAAATTACTTGGATGGAAATAAAATAAACTATGGTAAATTACTAACTGATGAAGTATTGGCAGTAGATAGATTATTAATTGAGGCTGCTAAGAAAAATATGGATATAGCTGGTAATTATCTTTTTACAATTTATATTATTTTATTTATCCAAATTTAAAAATAACTTTCAAAAATGTATAATACAGGTACAACTGCCTTAATTGCTCTCTTAGAAGACAATAAATTAATTGTAGCAAATGTTGGAGATTCAAGAGGTGTAATGTGTGATGGAAAAGGAAATGCCATACCTTTATCCTTTGATCATAAGCCGCAACAAGTATATAGTTTTATTTATATAAATTGCTTAGATCTTATGTAATAAATTTATGTTATTCGATAGTAAATATATTTTTTCATTTGTGAAAATAATATCTAGGAAAGAGAAAGGAGGAGAATTAATAAAGCTGGTGGTTTAGTGACATTTAATGGTGTATGGAGAGTTGCTGGTATATTAGCAACTTCTCGAGCTTTGGGAGATTATCCATTAAAAGATAAAAAATTAGTGATTGCTGATCCTGATATTTTAACTTTTGATCTGAGTGACCACAATCCAATGTTTATTGTCCTGGCATCAGATGGTTTATGGGATACTTTTACGAATGAAGAGGCTGTTGCGTTTATTAAGGAACGTATAAACGAACCACATTTTGGTGCAAAAAGTATCACATTACAAAGTTATTACAGGTAATACAAATCGATCTTACGATCTTTGCAAATATCGATTTAAATCAGTTTTTTATTATGTATTTGTCTTTTTAACATATAGGGGTTCTGCTGACAATATAACTGTAGTTGTAATTAATTTGAAGGATCGTAAATACAGCATATCAGAAGTCAAATAGAATCAATAATCTTTTAATTATACAACGAATTTATGTTTTTTCCAAAGATATTCTAATTATTAATTACTCATTAACGAATGATAAATGTAAATTTGGGGAAAAAAGTATGTACTCTCATTTGTGTAATACAAAAATATGATGTTTCAGTTTTTATTAAAATGTTCCCCTTTTTATAAAACCAATTTTAATTTTGTTATAATATCTGTAGCGATCATTTTTATGTATTGTATATTTATTGTGTCACAATATTTATAAAATATCCCCCTTTTATCTATAAAATTTAAACAAATGCGATATTTTCTTTTACCTCGTATGTTTTTGAAATTAAATATGTTTGTATGATATGTTATTAAATTTATCCTCTGAAATATCTATTTTTCTATTTCACAGCAAGTACATAATTCATGTATACCTATGCATGTTGTTATTTATTATAATAATTGTCTATATATATATACATACAATACTATAAAATTATACTAGAATGAAATTTTTGATGTACAAATGTGAACATATATTTATTTTTGTATAAATTTGAATGAATGAATTTCATAAATGAGTAATTTGAAAAATCACATTTGGATATGTTACATAAAATAACTACTAACATTTAATATAATACTTTACACTTAAATGACTAATGATCGTTTAAATGTAAAAAATTCTGTACATTGAAAGTAATAGGTAATAAAAGTATAATATAAATATATTAAATTTAGTTCTAATTTTTAAATAATGTTGTTAGCAAAAAGTTTTTATTGAAAACTTAATAACAGTTACAACGTTATATTATCTAATATGAGGTAAATTATAATATATCGTCATCTTCAATTTCTAACAAAATATTAATAAAATTGAGAGTTTTGTTACAATTACAATATACACATATAAATTTTATATTATCAAAATTCTTTTTATTCATATAATACATACAAAATTATATACTAGACATTTTTAAATTGTATAATTTACTTTATTATATAAAAGTTAAAGTACAGAAAATTTCATAGTATTCAAATAAATACATTTTGCTGTTTGTAAAATGCGGCCAAAATTGATCTTAAATATTATACTACAAAATATTTATTCATTAAAAATTAATTCCATGTTTGAAAGTATATACTTATTTAGGTATCACATGACATTAAATTTTCATATTTTTGATGTAACAAGTATTTAGTAAGCTATAAACTTTTTCGTGTTTTTAGTAAATTCTATAAAAATGTAGATATATTTATATTTATATTAGATTGTAATATAAATCTCATTATAATTTGAATACAAATTCAACTATTAGCCACATATAATAACATAACATTAAAATATTTTATTTAAGCATATATAGAAATAGTAATATTTTCGTTATTTTATAAAATTTTTAATTTTATAGAACTTCGAACTATAAAATATCATTGAATATTTTTGATAAAATTTTATCTATTGTTCTTATGCACTTTATATAACCTTGAAATTGTGAAAATTTTTATTATTAACATAGTTAATATTATAGATTCTATAAAATCGAAAATAATTAATGCAATCGTACATAATGTAAATTAATATAAAAATTGGTTTGTTTTTCTTTCATATACTTATGTTAATCAAAGATTTTTACATTCCTGGATTTAAATTTTAGCTTTATGAATTACCAACATATTTTTAAAGTAAATAATGTATAAAGTTATAATCAAGTTTTTTTATATTTAAATATTCAATTTGATTTTTGTTAATTTTTGTAAACTTATGATATACAATGGCGTACAAAAGTTCCCGGCGAAGTAGATCTTTTCGTATACAGTATATACCAAAATAGACATCTAAAAAATTTTTAAGCAATATTACATACATGTGTATCACAAATAAAAGGAAACAATATGTCAAATAAACACTATTATATTGTGTGTTACAGCTATCTAAAAATTGTAAAGCTAGCATGTTTAAAAATTTCCAGTCAGTATCGATTATACCCAATATCCAATATTAATTAAAAGGTTTTAGATATCACTGTTGATATGTACAGTGAAAATTATCTGACTGAAAACTTTTGCATGCCATTGTAGACATATCACTATATATTAAGATCACCACATGCATTATCTGTTAAAGAAGGCAAAAATATTTTAAGGACATGAATGTTCTTCATTTTTTATATTTTTATCAAGTCCAACTAGTAAGTAATTTTTTCTATTGTACAGAGACAATGTCTATTGTATTTTGAAAATAAATAAATAAATAAATATTACACATAATATACTTTATTATGTTTAAAATTAATTTATTTCAAATATGTGTATGTTTGTGTACTTAAATTATTTTTAACGCATAATTATTAAAATAATTTAACTACTTACGAGACTTAATACATATTAATATTAATTTTTTTCATTGGTGTAAAAAGTAAGTACATTCCGTATTGTTTATAAAATTAAATATCTTTTTATTTGTAATTTGAATATTTTCTTTATAGAAAAATTCATTTATATCAAAATTATATTATATTAACAATGTGAATAGATCACTCATGTCCAAAAAATGTAAGTATAAGTATATATACAGTATTTTAATTATTTGATATAAATTATTTTATTATTCAACTATTAGTACTCTGAAATAGTACTAGTTTAAGTCAAATGTAGATATTGAATGAATGGTTGTATTTTATGTACGAATGGATCATTTTTGATGTTATATACACATTATTTATATCGTAGATTTTGTTAATTGTTGATTAAATGTCAACCAAGTAATTCAAAGTCTTCATCAGATGTATCACATTGTGGATCTATATGTTCAAAATCTACAACTATAACAAAGAATTACTAAAATGGACTACAATAAATGAAAGTTCGAATTATTTACATCTTTAATAAAATTTTCCTTTTTTTTGTTAATGTTATATCAACTTCAAAATACTTACAAGTTGAAGTTGCTATTGCTTCTGAAGCTACATCTTCAATTGGTGACCATTGCGCTAATCTTTCTGCACATAATTCAAGTAAAGGTTGCCTTTCTGGTGTTATTAATTCTTCCTGAATAGATTTGCATAAAGATTTAAAGTCCTTTTCAGTTGCACAAAAGAAACACTGAAATGGAACATTAGTTTTTTACTCCATAAAAATATATCTTAATTTATAAATTTCTTAATTCTCTAACTAACTTTTAAATAACAAAAATTAATTATATACTAACAAGTGCTACAGAAGGATCTATTCCTGTGATAGGAATACGACTAGAAGATTTACAATGGTAGGTAGCATCCATTTCAATCTCTTCCTCTTCTAGTTTTTTACCAACACTACCCGATCTTTGTGTTGTATGAGGATCTAAATAAATTACTTCATTTTCTGCAAATGGAAAATTGTAATTTGTGTACATTTTCATTGTGTCTTTTTTTAATTTGATGATTTTATTTTTATGTGTATACATACCGACACATCCTATGAAATATAGTGCAAGATTAGGTTTTCCTCCTATTACTCCTAGAGATTGTGGAATTTTGAATGAAGTCTGAAAAATTATAGGTATGAGTATATTATCCTTAACTTCATCCACATTTCACTCCAAATTTAGCCATTCATGCAAGAATTGATTTCTTCATTACTTTAAGACCATTAATGTAGATTGGATTAATCTCGCTTAATCCAAGGCGAAGAGGTATTAAAAGTAATAAAGGTTTCCACTGGCTAGGTGCTTTCAATGGTACATCACCATCAGCTTCCACTGTCGTACCTCCTTCTACTCTACATTGCTTTACTATAAATGTTTAATTATATGGTATAGTTTAATGTTTAAAAATTTATTAAAATTTATTAAATAATGAACATATTAAAATGAAGAGTTTTGATTACTTACAAATGTCATTAACTATTAATGTATTATCCAAAGCAACATGTATTGTAATTGAACTCCATTCATCAAACACAACTAATTTTCTAAAAATTGAAATTTGATAAAATATCAAATCTTATATTAGAAATATTTAAAATATAATAAATATTTACTTTAATACTTGTGCTATTGTGTTGGGTCCGAACCATTGTCCAACTTCTTTTCCTTCTGATGCTCCCATTGATGCAATTTGGTGAATAGAGAAAGCAGCAGTTCGTTTGTCTTCAAAACGTTCTAGAATCTTCAGGTACGTGCTGTTTCTAGTTTCTGGAGTCCATTGCCAATCTTTACCTATTTTTAATTTTTAATATTTAAAAATTAAATTTTTACAATTTATATAACTATAATTATCAATATTTTGTTTTAAGAACCGTTATTATGTTACAAAATGATTTAATTGATAGATTTTATTAATATAATTATGAACAATTAAGTATTTAAAATCCTTATAAGAGTATATTAAACGTGAAATAATAAAATTAATAGATTCAAATTAACAGTTACCTAAATGTAATATAATTAAAGCTTGACCAAGAACCATTTGACCACATCTTAACATACAACCCCAACCTTTGTCAGATGTAAATGTAGAATTATAACCACCAATAGGCACAAAATTTTTTCGGTAAGTAAACCATAACTTGGATCTTATATCCCTACGAATTATGTCCAGTTCTGAAATTTAAGACCTTACATATCTAATTTATTACAGATCTTTTTACTATAACTGTGTATTAGACCTTTTATGGCATTATATTTTTTCCCAAGAATCCATACTGGTTCATCTGTTTGTGGTATATCCTCTGGTTCGTCTGAAATATTTTGTGTGAAAAGGCTGTCCATTCTTACAGTATTTGCAAATATTATCTATGTGACTTAAAATTCTTCAATGTGTCATAAAAATAAAATGTTTTGTTACTTTATAATTATATAGAAAAGGAAGCACAGCTTTTTTCTACAAGAAAAAAAAGCAATTGGAATAAGGTTAAATATTTGTCAAAGAATGACATTATACATATAACGTATGATACAACCACCTTCAACTTGGTAAACCAGCATTCGTCATTGCTCATTGAGCAAAGAATTCATTGTTTTTGCAAATAACAAATATAATATGTACTGTTATTGACTTTAAAAGAATGTCAATAATATCATATCAGCAACACAGCTGATTAACAAAGATCTCTAGGTTAGTGCAATAACCGAGAGTAGCTTGAATTCTGATATCGTATAATGTATAAATAATAAACATAAAACGTTATTTTGATCCAAAATATTTCGTTCCAAAAATAATAAAATATGAAATATCTTCTTTACGTCCAAACGAGCACCTAGTAATCCCCTGTATCTGACATCTTTTTCATTTCACTTTGCAAAATATATATTTTGAATACTCCTTCTTTACGCTAGATGGCATACATTTTCATACGAAGTATATATATATACTCCCATACTTACCTCGCCTGTGAATCCAAGTCAATGATCTAACTACCTACTTAGCAAAGTTAGTAAAGTTAACAGAAATAAAAATGCTTCTTTTATTACACACCCATACGAATATACTCATGTGTAATACTACATTGTACAAATTTATTTAAATTAAATAAATAGAAGTTAGAATAAATAAAGAATAAACAAAGATAAATTTTATTTTTCATTAACTAAAAATTTGTCCATCCATTTATATTTTTTACTACAGCATAATGAAAATGTTATCAATATCTGAGATCTTTGTTATAAAAATTTATTTAAACACGATCTCATTGAAACTATTTTTACTTATCCATATTATTATAATAAACTTTCACTGTTTATTTAATATGAACTATAAAACATTGATAATTCTATGAAGATATAATGAAAAATACAAGTATATGCACGTATCCTTGTATAACACTGCAGTTGGTAAATAAAGTAATGTATTAGCACGAAATATTTCACATTTGTAAAATAATGCAAGGTATCGAATGTCAACGGCGATAACACAATCAACCGGAAATATTTACTAATTATTACGCGCATCGACATTGCATAATATTCGGACTATCACAAGTGCAATGGAATACTCTGATTGGTGCATGACAGAACAAATTTCCAGTCTCCTGTATGATCAACTTCTACCTGTACAGTTGACTACTTACCCACTTAACGTTTCTGTTTATTTCGATCAGTGCTATTTAACGTGCAACATTTACAGGTTTTCTTATTGAGTAATGTAATAAACATATTTCGTATTTCTTTGTGGCAATAGTATTATATAGTAACCTAGTTTCTTTATTTTTCGGTTGTAAATTTGTGAATAAGTGATAACTGAAGCTTTTGTGACATTGATGAATTTGATTGCAAGGATTAAAAATTGTAAGTAAATAATAAGGATAGAACATAAGATAAGAAATTTTTAATTTCATTATTATAAGATAATTGCAATACAAACATAAATATGTAACAATGAGAATATTAATTTAAAAATGTTGAAGTAATTATTGTTATGTACAATTTTTAAGATACATATTACCAAAAGAGGAAATCTCTGATATTACACATAACTTTCTGTAAATTAGAAACCGAAATTCGATAACACGAATCAATTGTACTTATTCAAGATTTTCTAGTTGTAAAAGTAGGTCAAACTAGATTGACGTTTAATAAAAGTTCTTTATAGTTTAAACATGTACAGTTACTTACAAATCTAATGCAGCATAATTAGAAGGTTGTCATAAATTTATTATTTATCAATAACTAACGAGTAGCGAAGGAATATTAAGTAAGATTATTTATTTATATACTATATTAAATTAAAATTAATATATTACATGAGTCACAAATAAGTCTAAGTATGACTACCGAATTACATTTTGTGCACATTATTCCGTTAAGATCGATATATCCGGTTTTAGATCGAATACCTTTGATCAAATACCACGATGGTTTTTTTTAAATAATAAAGTCTATCGTAGTGTTGTTACCTTTCGTAAACTGGATTTCCTTGAGACTTTCTACAGGTATTGTAACATATCTTCTACGTATATAAATCTTCGTACGAATAATTATTTCTCAAATAAATGTAACGATTTTCGTTTTGAAAATCATGAAACATATCTAGTTCTCTTACACAATAATCAAAGTTGCAGTCGTACGTTACTATATTAAAATTATTAATGAATATTGTGCTTCTGATACATTATTGCACAATATGCTTCCAAAATTTTCATTGTCTTGTTTATCTTTGTCTTGTTTATTTAGAGAAATACATACATTACTTTTTTTGAAAAGATTCTTTAAAAAGATCATGTTATTCGTATCATGCATAATTTATCAGTGTCAACAATATGAAAATGTGCATTTGTAAATGAATAGTCTAAGAACAATCAGTTATTAGGTATACCACAGTGCATATTCATTTGTACAGTACCTTTAGATTTTAGATTTAAAAATACGTGCAGCATGACACATTATAGTTCATAATTCATGAAGTTTTTTCTTCTTTTATTTTTCGCGATGTTGAGGATATTACGAGATAAATTGCTCGGAGAACACAATTGTATTATGTAATTGCAGCAATCATCGTTTAATGAACTCTAGTATTCAAATAGGATTCTAATGTAATGCAATGCGTATAATTGATTTCTTTTCATCACTTTTATATTTACATTTACATATGCATTTTTCGTTATAAATCCTTGAAACTTTCTTTACAGACCGTCTGTTTCTCTTGCTGTATAGCGAAATCACCTGAATTTGATGCAAAATCAAATTAAATAACTATAAAGATGTGCATTGCGAAATAGCAAATTAAATTTTACGTACTTTATAATAAAATACGTAATAAACTTGAAACCAAAAATTCCATTCCTTTCATTCGTCTATATTTCGATTGTACAATAAGTAGCTTAACAAATCAACTAATCTGAAGAGCAATCAGATCTGATGTATAGCAAAAACTATGGCGAACGTAATACGAGATTAATCGCGTAAATGTATGCAAAAGCAGGCGTTCTCAATAGGTTTGACTACTTACAATTAGTTCCAATTGCACAAGAGGAATATCCTGTAAATCGAACCTATGATCCAGTATGCGCGATCCAATGTGCAACTATACTATGTGATCCACAACCGCAGCATTTCTAAACTTACAGCTCTTTACTTTCACTTGATCCAGAAGTTAACAAATGTGAATTCTTGTCACTTTCAGTTTGATAGATATTATAATACCAATGGAAGATGTATAATCGGATGTATAGTAAGACGTAAGTAGCGAATTTAATACTCGAATTACAAATACGCCTTATTCCAAAAATTAATAGATTCGATCGAATTTATTCGAAGTAAGGTTGAAAGAAATACACGAAAAAAAAGAAGTTTGTCTGTCCAATAAATGTCCAATAAATGGCAAAACATCCTCGAAAGCAACGGTACGTGTTATTTAACGAACAACACTGATTCTACAAAAATACGTCGCTCTTAGATTTTTCTTAAATTTTGTTGCGCACTTTCTGAATGAGGTAACAAAAATTCATTAGACAAACGAATTAAAGAGCAGCTATCTATATTCGGCGTTACGGACGATTCAATTTTCGAATAATAGGTAAATTATCTTTTTACGTGCACGTTCAATTGTTCCTTCTCTATCGAATTTTATCTGAACGTACATGCAGCGGTTCCATAAGACTTTCAAGCAGAACGTACAGAATGAAAGTGACGCGACATGCGATCAATAATCTCCAAACGTTCGGTTGAAGGAGTAGTCCTATCGTTCGGATCATGATAATCATTTCAGACACGATCGCGAGCACACCTCATTGACACCGCTAGGATTAAAAGTCTTTACCGTTTATGGATAACTCGTGTATTTTAGTGCAAACGCAAAAACATCTGTTGTGCGTGGATAACGAGTATATTTAGATATAGCGTGAAAATTAGTGAATTAAATGTATAAAATCGAACTTGGATCAAGATATTAAAATCACAGTGACACTAAAGTATGTTATAGTCGATTCTAAAAATATATTAACCGTGATAAAAAAAAAGCGGATTTTATTCATTCTCTTTAAGTTTCTCAGAAAATCGCGATATGTGTCGAACACAGTTACTATAAGTAGCATCTGCAACAACTCATAAGCTATTCTTTGTTATCAGCAAATCTCGATGGATCTATTTTTGTTAAATAACAGAACAGGAAGTGGCTTCAGTTGAATTGTGAATACACAGGTTCGTAATAAAAAAACTATATAGTTTTATCGTGAATATGATCGAAACATCAAACTAAAACCAATAAAAGTGCACAAAAGGTGCATGTGTGTCACAACTGTTGCTTTGCGTAACAGGTTGTCACGATACATACGGCGAAAATGCCTCGCGAATATGCCAATAGAATGCCTACGGATATCGGTGTGCTTGAAAGATTAATTTTATATTCGGATAAGGTATCGTAATACGCAACAATTTGTTAAATTGTACGAGAGAGTTGGAAAATATCTTTAATCGCGGTATGTTAAAGTGCACGGCACTGGAAGGTTGCAACGTAGCCTGTTACCTTCTGTATAATGGGAAGAAAAAATAACTTTGAAATCACTATATCATTAAAGATTTGAATTGAAATCTCTTTGTTACATTTCTGCCGAAACATTATAAGTTGACTTGTATTGTTCTGTGTACATATATTTATAATGTATGTAACTGTCTGCTAAGATATGGAACTTTCTACTTTCGAAATATTAGTAGGTCACTGCTATTAGCGAAATTCTTCCTCGATATTGGTATTTATGTATATTTGTTTATATAACTGCATGTATTATTATAGTTGTAGCACATCGTAAAACTTATTCTTTTCAAAAGTGATGATCATGATCATGATATGCTAAAAATTATTTTAAGTTAAATCTCCTTTTAGAAAACTGTTTTACGATGTTGTATTTATTATGTTTCGTACATCATTCATACCAATTTAATATAATTCACAAGAAGCTAGGCAGATATTCTGTTGAAAAATTTACATAACTTGTGCCATTCTTAAATTAAAAATAATTTTCAAGCAAATATCTACAGCTTATGACGTTCTAAAGTATTTTTTAATCTTATGTTTAATGCTATTATTTTGCAGATATTTTTCGAGTATACCAATAGTTTTTTATGTTATGTGTTTCAGTATCTGAAATAATTAATTTAAATTTTCAATGATATTTATATAGTTTGAATGCAATAACAGTAAGAAGTTATAATAAACACTTTGAAAGTGTCATTAAAGTATTAATTATCTTCGTTGAAAAAATGTAATAAATTTCAAATTAGATTTTAATCCATTATCTCATTGTAAATATGTAAAGAGAGATACGATTTATAATTGTTTTATAGTTCTGTAAAGCGAGCTTCTCTGACAATAAGTTGCATTTGAAATCGGTAACCTTTCAGGAAACGATGGAGAGAAAGAAATCCTCGGTTGAGTCTGTCAAGGATACAGAATACGGAACGTGAGTATTGCAACTTCGTATCTGATTGCTCCATTCCATCATAATTGATGATTTTTACACTGATTTTTACATTGAACATTACGTTTATTCATTTCTCATGGGATTGCTAACAATTTTGCAAAATCATCTCCTTAGTTTTCTTTTCGAATAACGTAATCGATCTAAACTCTATCATTGTTTCAAGATTGTTAGCTGTTTAAGAAATTATAGAAATTGTACTTTCGAGATGCAAAATGTTAGAATTTATAACACTGGCAATTTTTTAGCGTCAAATACGAAGATGAACTCATACCATCCTGGAAGTTTTGGAAAAAAAGACGATACGTCGTCGGAGTATTAGCATTTTTTGGATTTTTTACGTCCTACATCCTTCGCGTAAATTTAAGTGTAGCCATTGTCGCAATGACCGCGAAAGTTCACAAAGTCGATAAAAATGGAACCGAATATTTCGTAAGTGATATATTAATTATAATATGCGAGAATTAAATTCTAAGTCATTAATTCTAATCCTGTTCATTTTTAGAATAGTTAGTTTCGTTTTTAATTTGCATACTTAAATGTATGTACACATATGCAAATATTACGGAAATAAGAAAAATATCAATAAAAATTTGTCGATAAATAGCACGCAATTCAAATGAAACAATGGTTGCGATAAGTTACATGAATAGATTTACGATATGACTTTAGTAATGATATATTAATGCGTAAGATTAGTACGAAGAACAGTTTTTATCAGTTGTGAAATAATTACCTGAAGCGAGTATCTTTATCATAATAGATGTATCAACGAGGATTATTTATTTTGTAAACATGTAATTCTGTTTTATTGCTCTTTTTATATCGTGCGCACTCAGAAACTCGTTCATTTAAGATCTTCGATTAACGCTACATTAATATGGAAATTTATTTTGATTTATGTAGGTTTATTATTAAACTCGTATTTTTTCTTTTAATTAGAAATAAACTAAAATCAAGCGAAAGGTTCAACACGTTAAAAACTATTAGTATCTATAAAAAATAAATAAAAGAGTGACTATCTACTGTTTGATATGTAGAAGCTTAAAAAAATATACTATTACACAAGACAAACGAATCATACATTAACTTTTATCACTTTTAAATGTATTCAGAGTATTATTTACAGGAACAAGAATTCGACTGGGATTCGAAAACACAAGGACTGGTTTTAAGTTCCTTTTTCTACGGATACATAAGTACTCAATTACTGGGAGGATGGCTTGGCGCACGCATTGGCGGAAAAAGAGTTTTCGGTCTTGGAATCGCTACTACAGCTTTTCTTACAATTATCACACCACCCCTAGCCAGAATTAGCGTTTACATTTTGCTTGCTTTGCGAATAGTGGAAGGAATTTGCGAGGTAAGCGATATTAATTAATTAATTATAATATTAAGTATAAATAAATTCCTTTTATCTGGATAAATTTTGTTTATTGTTTTTTAATAGTACGTACGCATTATAGTATATGTATACGTTCAATTGTGTATTAATTAATACTTTTTAAAATTATTATCTAAATCTTAACTTTATCTTAACATATATTGATCCTAAAAAATAATGATCTGTTCTTAAGAATGACTTCATCTATTAATTCTTCACTCCTGTTCTTAGAATAGTACTTTTTATTTTGCTCTAGAAGTCTTTTACTCCACTCATTGGAGAGGAAAAGAAATAAGATAATACTGGAATGTTGGAAAAATATATTGACTTATAAAAATGTCACATAACCCGTTTAACATCTTTCAAAACACATTTTCTATCCTTTTTTGTGATCCTAATAATCTCATATTTTATATCGAAGATAAAAAGTGAGACATAATAGGTATATTTTGCAGATAAAATGTCAAGTAGAAAACACACCCAATATGCAGAGTGAGTCGAGACAAGTAACCGATAAATACAGAAATCCGGTTTCTCGTGACTCACCCTGTATACAAAGCAAATATTTTTACACATACGTTATACGTATTCAGATTCACTATTATATTTAGGTTTTGATTGCTCAAATAATTTCTAATCATTTGAATTTAGGGTGTAACATATCCTTGCATACATGCAATATGGGCACAGTGGGCACCTCCATTGGAAAGGTCAAAATTAGCGACCCTTGCATTCTCCGGAAGTTTCTTTGGAACTGTATTTGCTATGCCGGTTGCCGGTTTAATGGCTGAATACCTTGGCTGGGCTTCTGTTTTTTACGTTTTTGGAGCAGCTGGTCTTGTTTGGTTTTTTTACTGGTGGATAATCGTGAAGGATAAACCGGAGGACGATACATCTATTTCTGAAGCTGAACTTGAATATATTAAAAGTAGCCTTGGAAATGTGAATAAAGAAGAAGTAAGATTGTTTTAAGAAATAACATGATATAATAGAACAGCTTTTATGTTTTTTTAAACTTCCTCAAAAGATTAAAAAATTTGAATAATTAGATAATTCACTCTCAGAAATATTATTTTGTACCACCCTATTTTCATGTATCGTCAATAATTTTTTATCGAGAATTTTTTTTTAGTTAATTTATTTTGCTAATAAATTTTTATGTGTCATTATTATTAATATATATATTATAATACTATATTTCTATATACATAATACTATACATAATACATAATACTATATTTCTACATTTTATTTACAGAATTCTTTTAATTATTTCATTTTATATAGAAAATTACACATCCATGGAAAGCTATGCTCACATCTCCACCAGTTTGGGCAATTGTTGCAGCTCATTTTAGCGAAAATTGGGGTTTTTACACCATGCTTACTCAGTTACCGACATTTATGAGTGGTTCGATCAATTGAACGTTTATTTAATGAATATAGATTATATATCCTGTCCTAAGTGTAATTTACTTTTAGATGTACTGGACTTCAAATTGGATAAAACTGGATATTTATCTGCACTACCGTATCTAGCTATGACTCTCGTTGTTCAATTTTCTGGACACTTAGCAGATTATCTCAGAACAGAGAAAATCTTGTCGACTACGCAGGTCTGTTATTAAATACTTATAAATAATGTTTATTTCAAGTACATATCTTTTATCTTTCATTTTCAAGATAAGATATTTAATTAACACTTTATTTATACTTTATTAATTTTAATATATTGTTTTTGAGTACTTTTTCAAGTGTCACGTAATACAAGTATGAAATACAATAAAAATCTTACAATTAAAAATTACTTTATTTCAGGTGCGTAAGTTATTTAATTGCGGAGCTTTTGTGTTTCAAACGATATTCATGACTTGTACTGGTTTCATCTTAACGCCAACGGGGGTGGTTATTTGTATCACTATAGCAGTTGGCCTTGGTGGCTTTGCTTGGTCCGGTTTTGGGTAATTTTTTTCGAATCCCGAATATAAAATACGATGTAGTACATACATATAATACGATACATATATGTGTCAGGAAAACTGAGGATTTACTTATTTACAATACCATACAATATAACAAGTTGAATGAATTGAATTATATATCTTATATATATTATGATTTTTAAAAATTCATTAATTACATATCTCATTTTATAAATTCATTAACTCTATATTTAATTCTATAAAATGTATTATTACATTATATAAATATTTTTTTATAGAGTAAATCATTTGGATATTGCTCCTAAGCATGCCAGTGTGCTTATGGGAATAGGAAATACTGTTGCTACCTTACCTGGAGTTGTGAGTCCTATTATTACTGGATATATTGTCCAAAACAAAGTAGGTTTAAACTATAATATATTTATTTTTACATAAACATTAAAGGAATATTTCATTACATTGGCATTTACAAATTCTATAACTTTGTGTTAAATCATACTTAGTTATAACATTATAAAATCAATTGATAATTATTAATTAGTAATTAATGGATGTTCGAAGGACTAATGAGAATGGAACATATTTAATAGAGTGCTGCAGAATGGAGGATAGTTTTCATTATTGCTGGTGCAGTTTATTTGATAGGAGCTGTGATATATGGTTTATATGCATCTGGTGAGAAACAAAGTTGGGCAGAAAGAAGTGATGAAGAATCAAAGAGATCTTACGATAATCCAGCAATGGAAATAGATAATTTATAGTATGAAACAAATTAAATTTACTGACAGTTATATCAGTATTTATAATATATGTATATAATATACATGAATGTTTGTCTCAAAGCTAAAGTAGTTCTGGTTATTTTTATTGAGTATACATTAATATAATATACATGAATAATTTTTTATCTACTTTTTGATTTAAACAGTTCTTTATGGACAAGCAAAATTTCATAAAATTTTTTTTATATAATGTTTATATATATGAATAATTTATATGTATGAATAGTTTAGAATAACAGTATTTATATCATGACATATAAAACAACATTCTTTATTATTTGATACTTACCAACAAAAATATAAATGTATATTTAAATGCAATGTATTTCTACATTTGTAATATTTAAATAAAATGTTTGTTATCAAAACAATTAAATGATTAAAAAAATTTATTTATGTACAAATTATGGTATGTATCTACATTTTAAAAAGAAAAAAATTTATATAAAGAATTTGTAATTGAACATTTTATTTTACGAAAATAAATAACGACTAACAATAGATATTAATCTTTACAAAAAATGATATAGAATAGTGACTACATTATAATCTAGATAATATATAATTAATAATTTATAACAGTTAGTTACATAAAAATAAAAAAAGGAACAAAAAATGTTGATATATAAATTTATTTTTATATAATAAAATATTATATATTTATATGATATATAAACTGATTTTAATAGATTTTTAACAAAAAATTTATCTAATACGTTACTTATGCATTTCATAAAAAAAATCATTGTGATCGATACAAATGTTTGAAAAAAAAGAACAAATTATGGAAAACAAAAACTTATAACTTATACCAGCTTATATGCATACCGTTAACTGTATATGTAAAAAATTATGACATGTAACAATTTCTACGATCAGTCAATGATTGGTAGACCAATGATCTTACGGAAGTGATAGAAAATAAACAAACCTGTCATACAACTGGAATAAGGAACAAGATATTTTCATGTGACGTTGATCTTATTCATTCATTATACAATTAAAACTGAATGAATTAATAAATAAAATTCCATTAAAATTTGTAGTATAAAGCTTTTTATCGTTAAGAGGTAAGTGAAAAAATATATTTTTTAAAATTATCATAAAATGTATATGTCAGCTTGGACGTAAGTATAACCTATTTAATAGTGGTCGAGTTTTAACTATCTTTTTTACAAAAATTTTTACAAATATATTTATAAGATACTGTGCTCATTAAAACTAATACGTATGATATAAAAGCCATTTAAATAGACCATTACAGCGTTGCATAGAGGTTATGTACAAGCATATTAATTCTTAACGAAAATTATACTACTACGAAATTATTTTGATGTTATATTTATATAGAATATTAAGAGAAAATATAAACCCTTTTATAAATAATTTGAATTGATCAGTAACAATCTATAACATGGTAATATAAAAGCTATACATAAACTTCAATTAACATATTTTGACATAAATATATATAGAATATATAAAAAGAAAATATATGAAGAATATATACAAAGAAAATAAATATATTAAGATATAATATAATAAGATATACATATATGTGCATATATCTTAATAGTTTGATAATATTTAATAAATGTGTATATATGTTTAATAAAACAATGTAATTTTTTGGTAACTAATTTGTTAAAAGCTTATATTTATATGTGCTTACATACATTTACAGATGTCATTAACTTTTCAACAAATCATATTGGATGCTAAAAAATTAGTGATTAGAATATCAGATCACGAAAATACAGCAGATAATTTAATAAGCGAAATAGAATCAGTTTGTGGTCAAATTACTAATATGAAGCAGGTAAACAATTTATTTATATAATATAACAATTTAATCAAAAGATTCACAGATATACATAAATAAAGTAAAAGACATCAATGTATAATAAAGTAAAAACATATTCTTTTAGACTTTTAACACAATCCTTTATTACAAAACTATATAAAGCTCATCTTTTATATTTTTTTTTTAAATGCATTTATAGTATCAAGAAGAAGTAGAGATCCTTAATACTGAGGCAAAACAGAGACCACATATACAGTTAATCTCAGGAATACAGAGAGAAATCAAGCACTTGCAAGAATTACAAGCTGAAAATAAGGAATTGAAAAAGGCATTGGAAGACCATCATCATGCTCTTGAATTAATTATGTCTAAATACAGGCAACAGACAGCATCTTTATTGCGTCTCTGCAAAACAGATCTTTCTTCATTACATAATGCAAAATATGCTAATGTAAGCATAAACATTATATATATAGTTTTAATTATACATACAAAAATTTTAATGTTTAATAATTAAAATTTATTATTACTGATCAAAAGTCATCATACTAAATGTATGAAATTTAAGTTCATTAATTCTATTGAAATTTTTTTTATGTAGTTTATTAATACTTATGAATGATTCTTCTATGAAATTACAGATAATTACTAATCAAGCAGAAAAGATTAATGAAATGGCAGCAGTAATGAAAACTGCAGTTGCTTTGGATGAAGAAAATGAAATGAAAGAAAAAGAGGTATATAGTACTTTAAAAGAAGAGAATACTACCTTACGAGAAATAGTTAATATTGCAAATAAGTATTGCACCTTAAATAAGGAAACTGAAGTAGATAGTAAAACTGTACAAACTGATCCAGTAGTATGCTAAAAGTTACAATTTATACTTCTCTTATATAAATTTCGTATTTTATTTATTTCATATTTTATAATATAATTAATATTAGAAAAAAATGTATTACTTATATACAATAAAGTGCATATAAAAATAAGTACAATTTGAATACATTAAATTGTTTTGATGAATTTTACAAAAATGTAGTTTCGAATGTTGTTTTATTTAATATAAAATTGTCAAATTATTTTTTATATTATCATTCGTTAAAATCCTTATTTAAATTGCCTCTTCTCATTAATAAAACAATTGCATTTTTACGTTAAAAGATATACTGTATTCTGATTTACAGTATTATAATTATGATCGTATAACCACAGTCATATAAGACCGTTTATATTTTATATGATTGTAATTGCAACATTCGAATACTTCCTCATTTGCGCACGCGCGCAGGAAGTTTAGTAATAATAGATACACTTTCCTAGGGGAAAGATATCTTTCCTCTGCTATATTTCTGAAACATTTCGGGAACTTGCGTTTTATTAACTACTAGATTATATATAATGTAAAAACTTAATAAAATTGAATTAAAAATATCGTATATTCGTGCGCGGTATTTAATATTCTTATTTAACACACTTGATCTATACTATGTGGTTATATACGCATATGTAGCGTATATATATGATAACTATATAACCATAGTTTCGTCTATATTCTGTTCGTGTTCTGTTCTCTCATAGTAGTGTCGTTAATGTGCATTGTGAGTTTGTGAGATGTTAGCCAGCTACGTTTAAAGAAAGCATAGGTTGGTGTGGGTGTGCAACTGCTGGAAGGCAGCCGCACAAGTGAAAGGGTGATGGCAAGGAGGAGTGGTGATTTTCAGTGATCTTTAACAAATGGCTCTGTCCGAAGTGCACAATTTGGCTGCAATTATCAGCAACAATGGTTTTACTGTTAGCAAGGTAAGCAACTACGGCTCCGACTTCATTTCTGAAAAAGTGACGTTCATTTTCCTCTACTGCAAAGTATAAAGTAATAATTCCAACATAACGTCCAAAAGAGGCGTAATTTTGTTGTTTAAAAAATCTTATTTAAATCGATGAGAGAAGGAAACGTTTAATATGCGACGTGAAGATTATGATTTTGATTATAATCATTTAATAATTTAATTGTGATAAAAACGATTCAATTGTAGTTCGTTGTCGATGTATACGATACGTAATTATGCTTATAATAGATTTTAATTTAAAATTGTTACTTCTGAGATGAAGTCATAAATAAAAGAGTAAATGTATTCTGATGAATTTAAAGTTAGTGTTATAATAATGGTTTTCATGTATAGAATCATGTTAATGTATTTTAATAATTGTCTTTTAACACACTAGTCTATATTATAATACTTAATAGTTATGAGATTATAGGAACAAGAGCAAAGATTCATGTAACTACTAATAGTCTCATATTATTATAATATAATAAAGGGTTTAAACTGTCTTGAATCAAATGCAACTACTTTTTTTTATAGAATAATGTGGTTGACCGCAATATCAACATGTTGGAACCACGAAACAGTTATCCAGCTGACAGATGTAATACAGAATATAATTATTGGAACTACGACTTAATGGAATGTAATACACAAAAAAATGTAAGGAACTTAAAAGTAGTAACTAATTTTTATATGTAAAAATTACTTTTTTATATTTGATACAGTTATATAAAAAAGTCGTTTTAGTTTAAAAGAATTAAATATGTAACTTATATCATATTTGAAATATTGTAAAATATTCTGTATATGTATATATTATAGTGAGCTATATATTACTTCATTTTATATATTTACATTATATTACTCTATAATGCATTATACATTTTTTCATAAAGTGATATATTTATATGTTCAAATACAAGTATTTGAAAATAATATATTGCTTTTGTATAATATTAAGGACTTGTTCAGTTTTTAAATTAAATATTTTTACTTATCACATGTGACATATTTTACTTAGAATAACCTATATGTATATACAAAGGAAATTTCATTTTATTCTATTTAAATTAAATATAAAAGTTGGACTTACATATTTATTTTTACCTATATATTTTATGTCTATGAAAATAAAAGATTTAAATTCATTATCAAAATATTTTATATAATTCATATATGTTAGTATTATGTTTGATTAAATATAGAAGTTAAACAAAAATGAAAAAGATTATATTATGATACTAATTTAATCTTTTTTAATTATTTATTTATATAGATGAATGTAGAAGATGAAGATAATCAGGATTTAAACAATCCTATGGTCAATGATTTAGTGTCGAAAATTCTTGATGATGATTCAATTGTTGGTGACAACGCTCACAATATTAGTTATAATGGCAATATTCAATATTATTCAGATACTCAATCCTGTATTATGGAAAATAGTACAGATCCTAATTTTACTATGGATCGTTTCAACATGCATTCAAGATTTAATAAATTACAGAATAATGTTTCTAATAATGTTAAACCTGAATGTAATTATAACAATCTCTGTGGAGAACTCAAAACATTAAGTCTCAATACATGTGTAGGACAAGTACCAGATCAAGGAAATTTATATAACAATGGGATTGGTGCATATCCTAATACGTATCCATCTGATTCACAATCATATGTATTACGTCCAAATAGTGAAAATTGCTGTGTTAGTGGTAATACTATGCCTTTATGCAATGATTTATTAACAACTACGAATGAGACAAACACAAGTAAACAGTCTAACTGGACAGAAAATTTGTCAACACCAGGATGCACATCAGATCTATTTGGAAATTATCAACGAATACAAAATTGCACAAACCCGGATCTTAATTTAAACATGGCTCTAACATTGGCACTAGATTCACCAGATCCAATTACTCTGAATGAATTAGAGTATCATAATAACATTGGACAGAATGGAACTGCTAATACATATAATAATCCAACACCTCCTATGCATGAATTATACAGCATGACTGCCAATAATCAAAGTTATAGACCAAGTTCAGCAATGACTGATTTGAGTATTGATTCTGGCTTTCTTTCAAATTCTCCATTACAACATTTTTCTCCAGCTGATACGAATTTGCATAATTGTTTTGGGAATAATATACAACGCAGTAATGCTAATGATTATAAGGATTTACATGACTCAAGTAGATTAAGCATGGCAAATATCTCCATACCAAATGAGCAACTTCAATTTTTGCAGCAACAAGCTCGTAGCTACAAATTAAATCAAGCTGTGGACCAAGAATATAAACAACTAATCGACTATTATCCAAGTGTAAGCGACTTTACCACATCATCGATCAATAATTTAGACACAAACGAAAACTGTCTTACTAATAATGATTATAGAATTGATAATAATTTACTGAAAATTATCAGTCCAAAATCAAAGACTATTGAATCTAAGACATATTCACCAATTGGATTTCCAAAAAATCTAAGTTCGCGTAACACCCATCAGTCAATTGCAAAATATGGATATCACAATTATCAACATTACACTGCCAATAACGGCGAGACTTTAAAAATGTTACCACAAAGTTCCACATCTTATCAGGACTTGAAGCAGCCTAATAGTACTAATACGTATAAGATGGAAGGATTTGATCTTACCAAAGAAATAGCTTTTCCTTCAGTAAGTCATTTGACTAATCAAATCGCAGGGTCTTCAGTGAACAAAGATACTTTTAATTATCTCATGAAACAACGGCATCACATGCCAAGAATACAAAATAGTCCTGGTATTTCATCTGCTGATGTCCTCTTTAATTCGGGAATAGTACCAAATCCTGGTACAGTAAGATCTGGAGTATTCCCACCAGTAATGCCAGTTCCTGTAGCACTTCCAGTTCCACGTCTATTTTCTGTACTCTATAGCGGAGGCCTGAACCTTAGAAATGGAAATGGAGCAGCTAGACGTACAGCACCTTCAAGCATATTGCACTTCAGACTAGAGCAAACTTATGAACAATTTAAACAATTAGAGAAAGAACGAAAGAAATGTGAAGCTGGGTTAGCTGCTCATTTTCCTGGCAAGAGAGTGACAAGTGCAAATAATATACCTATTCCTCGCCTTCAAGGAAATCCATCACGTGTCGATCGTTTAATCATTGATTATTTGAGGGAGCATGCACGCGTCATAACTCTGATTGCAAAGGTAATTATAAATCTTTTTGCTTTCTTAGTGGTAAAAACGTATTAAATAATATACAGTAATATACTCCTTAAACAGATGGAACGTTTGCGAGGGACCACAATGAATCAACGCGTACATAAAGCTATGGAATACTGGTTGGAAGCAATAAAATTTGTCCAAGAATGTCGTAAACGAGAAATCGCAAATGCTACTAAACGCCAGAAAGAGAACCCACCGTGCATTCTTGTATACAACGATAATGGTGTGTTCATAGCATATTCAGTTGCATATTCAACTATACGTCTAGTTACAGTGCTATGGAATTGTAATCCATTGTATTTTAAATCTTTTTCAAAGTTTCTAAACATTGAATATTCTTGTTACTAAAATAATAATAAAGAAAACTTTTATATATAAACCATTGATTTATGTTTACAGATATATTAACATTGGCAGCCAGTGTCTACGAATTGACGAAGGCATCTCGATATGCAAGAACTGGTATGTATAACGCATTACAAGCTACACTATTATATGATTTGGATATAGAAAAGAAAGTCGTGGAAACTTCTAAAGATCCAGTTCTTGTGATAAAACGTAATGAAAGTCAGATAGCAGGTGACGTTGGCGATTATTCAAACTGTACCTAGCAAGATTTTGAAAGCCGCTTTTCCATTTTGTGCGACAAAACATAGATTCAGTCCAGCAGCTTTTTACTTACGTATTCTGCGTTACGTTAATGAAAAGCTTTTGCTGGCGTTTATCATAATTTTATCGCTGAGACAAAAAAATGCCGCCCACTAATTGCGAAATTTTCAAAGCATCATACGAAAAAGTACGCGTACTTGCGTCGAAATAGGAAAATCGTATGCGTGTCTACTTTTTACAAGTTAATATTATAGGAACTCCATAGTTTTCTACTGTACATATTTTTATCCCTACTATAGTACAGTCTTGGGAATGTTAGTTCTCGGTATACAATACTTGTGATCCAGTTGTCTATCGTACATATGTCGCACTTTCAAGTGATTTTGCTTGTTCTTTGCTAATGTACTAACAAACAGAAAACTTACGAACGTCGATATTTTTATCTTTGGGTATGTTGTCTTGCGTATTTTACATTGCCAAAGATAATCATTTCAAATTCATCGAGGATCCGATACTCGTAGAAAGGAAAAACGGAGAACAAGATTGCTCAGACGTACTAAAAGAAATACAAAAAAAGAAAAAAAGAAAAAGAGAAAAAAGGAACGTTCGCCAGAATCTCCGTACGTATTACTCGTTTGCGTATGTGTCATAGGCTAGATAATATAGGCTAAATTTTATCAATATATTTGTTCAGAGTGCTAGGCAGTAATTTCTTAGACTAGTTCAATGTGGCCTTCCTTAAATGTGTGACCCAAGATGTATATCAGGTAGTCAAAATACATCTCAAAAACTTCGAATATTTCGAAAAACTGAATATGCGATGCGGCAACTTAAATCTCAGATCGGGTGAGCTTTTCTCAATCTGTGAAATATGTGTAGCCTTTGATCTGATTCGGTATATAGATATATATACAACGCAAATGATGTCCATTATACTACACATAAATCTTTGTTAAAAGAGAGGACTTTTCTAACGCATACTCGCTACACGCATACACAAAAGCGTGCTCTGGCGTAACATTTACGCACAGCACATAGTCGCAATTACAGTTACTTGTAAAACAAAATACAAAATATTCGTGTATATAATTACACACATATACGTGAAACATATATATGTACGTATACCTATACGTATACATGTCTATGTGTGTACGTGCACATACCTATGTGCAAGTATACTTACAACTTGTATAAGGTATATAGAGAATTTTTAATGTGCATACGTGAGACACAGAACTATTCCTAAATACTTACTACATGTACGTTCTAGGCAAGTTAATTAGCTCTATAACGGCCGACTTGCAAAGTTCAGCATTTCCTCTACTCAATATTGAGTAATCTCTTTCATACTGATGATTTGTTAAGCTCAGGATATTTTAACGTTCCAACGTGCGTACGTACAATTTCGTACGAATTCGTTTTATTATAATTTAAGCCGCGATGTAATCGCGCAAGTTCGAGCTCCACGAAAGCATCGAACGTCGTTTCGTTCTACGTTCTTGAGATGCTTGAACGACGATTATTTCCGTATTCCTATGAAATTACAAAACAGGTATTCGCACAACGACGAACAAGAGTACTGCGTATTAGAAAAAAAAAGAGAAAAAAAAAGAAAATGTGAATCTATATAGTGTCCAACACGTAGGGATGACGGGATGATGAGATAACGAAACTTAGGTGCAACATTTTTGCTGTCTCAAGGTCTAACTTTCTTAATATCTAAGCTGTATCGATCGGCCTGTATTGTGATTAGAAATACTCATAAAATCGGTTGTTGGTTATCGAATATCGGTGAAGCTTTAATATAATCATCTCTGTACATATATCCGTCAACTCCCATCTAAGCTGCATTGTGTACGTAGTGATTCCCAGTGATAAAAAGGGGAGAAAAACGGTGTGTCGGTTTAATTCCTCCGGTACTTCTATATCAATCTTAGGCAGGAGAGACATTAGTAGCCAAGTATTTAATTTAGTTTCTAGCGATAGTTGTTGTTACGAATACAATTTTCTGGCTGTCTTTGCTGCCGACCACATTAACGAAACAACGTTTCAGATGTTCGACTACATTGTTCCTCTATATTGGTGCGTTTCGCAAAATTGTTGAAGTTTTACAAAAAGATTTTATATCGGTATCGTATTTCTCCTTTGCTCGAGATTACTCGCGTATTGACTGATAATTTTATCAATTATATCCATTTATTTTTACACGTGAATTCTAAAGAAGGGCTATTATGTAAAGTGAAACTGAGTTTCTTGATCGTTTTATCCACTTGGATGAACGCGTTTTCATACGAGTTGGTATCGAGGAGGCAGAAATAAAGTTTATTGACTTTACACGTAGACACAAAGTTTCGAACGATACAATCACATCGTGAATTATTAAAAAGAAGATATAGGAGGCGTCGCGTCTTCGAACTTACTGTATCGAAATGAAAGCAATCGCTCGGCTGCAAAGACAACCTTTTGACGAAGAAGGGCCCGGTACTATCCAGTCTTGCGAAAGATGCAAGATACACATACAGACTGTTAACTCGCTTTTACATAGCGCTTACACATAATCATTGGGGACCATGTCGAGCATCGTCTCCACGTATATCAGCATATCTGAGAAACTCATTTTTCATTAACACGAAGGAACATTCGCATTTCTTCGCAACTTCGTTGTTTGTCTTTCCTTTTTTGTTTCTCTCCTTCTTTCTCTTTTCCTCTCTTCTTCCTCACTTGTCCGTTTCATCTAATTTCAGAAGTGGGCAATACGTGAATTTAAAACCCATTACCTTTACGTTCATACTCTTTCGTTTACGTTTCACTTTGTCCCCTGCCTTTCCTTCCCTTCTCTGAAAACGACGAAGACAACAACAGCACCGAAAGAAAGAAGACGTATGTGATCTGGAAGAGAGTCACGCTGCGACGCTCACTCTCTCCTTTTTTCTTTTACATTTCAAGAATCAAACGAGACAAACGATGAAACACGTGTCCGGGAATGTCGAAAGTATAGTTTTAGCGATAATTTAACGGGAACGTAAGAAAGAAAAAAGAAAAAAAATACGAAAAATATATGTCTTTGTTAGGGTAAGGTAGATTATCGAATGGCTCATTAAAAAAAAAAAGTTCGTACAATAAAAAAAGAAAAAGATTACTTTTGCTTGCGTTATGTACATCCGAGAACGTGACAAAGGGAAATGAGCTTTTATAGCTCTGTATGTTGTACGGTTTAGGTTGAAGAAGAAAGCAAGCAGTGCTTTACAGAATTTCCTTCCGCATTTGTCAACGTGTTTATATTGTAACTGTGATATATATAATGCCAATTTGTACATAACTTAACGCCGAGGAACTTGCTATCGCGGTAAGAACACGATGAACGCAGCCAACTCTTCTTAGTTTCTTCTTTTTTAACGTCGACGTTTCTTTTCTGTTCTCGGCATTTTCGCTTTAGCCAATCGCTTTTACCGCTGTTTTACGCTATAACTTGGAATGTGATATGGATAGATAAATATACGCGTCTAATTATAACTGTGAGGTGTCGGCTAGAAACATTCTCTTCGAAAAATTCTGAAACCATCGAGATATACGTTGGCGATATTCGCGCTCATATCGCGAATCGTTTTTTAATGAGTGTTTCATGTAACATTTACTTGGCCAGTTAGCCATGTGCTTAGCCAGAACAATTGCCAATATTGTGCAATCATCCGAATTATCTATGCTAGTACACTCGATCTCTTCAAAGGCTTCTTGTAGCTTACGGGAATAAAGTGTCGCGATATAATTTTTCTCGCTATCTCTTCTAGTCTAAAAAACGTTATGTGATAACCCTTTTTTCTTTTTTTTTTTTTTTTTAACATTCATGCTCGACTCCGGTTTGCATTTTATCAACGTTTCAGTTTATCAATGAGTAGGACAGTAAGATGTTCGTTATCTGAACTAATTACAGGAGATAAAAGCGTTTGAAATAATAAATATTCACATAATGGAATAACCAGTGTTTAGCATACCGGTTTGCGTACTATCGTTAAAATAAAGTTGTAATTTGTATATTCGGTATAAAAACAAAATTTATCGGTATTGTTCAATTCTACAGGTTTCGGACAGAATTAAAAATTATGAAGTTTATGAATCTTAAACGTTTATTTGGTTCAATGTACATTTAGTTCTTTTCATCGTCAAAACGATATAACAGGAGTCATTTTTTTTCAAGGACTAAACGTTTTCTTTTTATCGAAAATATGAATACCGTGGCGCGTAATTGATTCGCTTTTCGATAATTTAAAATGTTTTGAACGATAACTTCGAATATTCGTAAGAGAATGTTTAGGAAATTCTACTGTACACGATCATTATATTTCGCCATTTCTATTGCTATATCTATCTTAATTTCTAACGCATTCGTAATTCGTAGAAAGCTATTAACGTAAAAAGATAATAATACGATATAAATAATGATTATGCTATTTTTCACGTTGATCAGCATATTGCATTGTTCGTCGCGGAAACATTGGAATCTCGTTAATCGTAACACAGAGAAACGGATGCTTTTTATCAAAATCCTGTAAAATCATAGGAAATCTATTGCCAGCTGCAACTTCTTCAAACGTTGCGCATGAATTTCACCTGTTTAGAAAAAGGAGAATAGGAGAGATCACATAAGGAAAAGTAGCGCCATTTGTATTCGTCCAGTTTCTTCTATGCGTGTACAACTTCTGTTTTCTTCTTCCTGTTGGAAAAGAGCACGAATGAAGCTTTCTCTCGCGTGAAGTTACATATTATATATATACATATTATATGTGCATGCGCACGTATTCAGTGATTACCTCGTATCATATTTACCTTGCGCAGCATCATTAAGAATAGGAACACTATCTGTACAGATACGTGTTTGACAATCCTATTTAAATTTGCATGTGATATTATAAACTACCTATAATAGCTAAATATATGTGTATCCACCGCGTGTACATGTACTGGTACAGGTTGTTTCACTGATACCGCTAACGATACTTTTCTTTTAAACGAACTTTTGTTCCATTAAACTTCCGACCGTAAACGTCCGAGTCGCTTCTAATTGAAATAATCGGTGAAATTTTCGTATGTTGAAAGCTTTTTTATATCGTAAAGAAATTAATTGAATTTTTACAAATTGGAATTATTTTCGATTCGGACGATCGATTTGTCTGTTTTAATTAACGCGTGTTGTAAGTAATAAATAAAAAGAAATCGCATGAAAAAGCAGGTTTTATCGGATTAGTTGCATACTGGTACAAGTATGTCTGATAATATACTGTCTGTTTCTCCTTGTTACCTGATCTCTTGCCAGTCTTCTTACATTAGGTCTTCTCACGCTGCTCTATTTTGCAGTTCTGTACATACTTGTACTTTATCTAACGTTGATATTATTTACTGAATAATTCGATGTGTCGTAAAAGCTAAAATTACGTTTTAAGTAATAAAAGGTATGCGTGTATGTGTGTATGTGTAAAATTAGCGAAACATCCTGTACATTCCGTATATGTACGTTCACATGCTCGTGTATGTGAGTATACAACTAATTTTGCAAACGCTCACGAGGCAACAAGGAGTTACATAGGAAAAGTCTTAATCGTCCATACAGAGATGTATATAAAGCAGACAAAGTAATAACGAAGAAAAGTAGACAAGAAACCGACCAATGTTTAACTCACGAGACTCTCACGACGTCAAGTGGGTATTCATAAGACTCAACTATTTCTTTGCCGATAGATACATAGGACGTTAATAGCGAAATCGTTCCGCTTATATTGGGATAATATTCCCCAAAATTCCGAATGATAATTAGGATCAGTACAGGGTCCGGATAATTCATTTTCAATCGTATATGTAATTGCTATACGAATTAGCTTAGCGCGCAACACTAGACAGTGTTTAATTTCGTTTATTACGTATTTTGTACGACTGATATCAAGATCAGTATGAATTTTTGTGTTCAATTTTTTTCTTTTTTCTTTCTTTCAAACGTACAATTAAATTTTACAAATCGTTATTGTCTTATAATTTGACGTGATTCATCTTCGATCGTCTAATTTCGAGATACACTCCGAAAACGCGTGTTCTACGATTTTTTTTATCTTAGTATTTCTCATTTGATTAGAATTTTTAGGTAGAACCGGGAATATTAAATATCGTTATTATCTTCGATTTTCAATTTTTTAATATACAATTTTCACTTATCGAATTTGCGGTTGAATTTTCCTTTCTTCTCAAGCTTATTCCACGCGCTTACTTTAATCTCGAATAGCATTCATTTCATTCATCGCTAACATTTAAACGAAAAGTTGTCGAACAACTAGCCATTTTTCCTTTGAAATTCTTTTCACTGCCGAAATTGCTTTGATTTCTTTGTGATTGTTTTTTTATCGTAAGAAAGATACTCGTACAGTCACGTTCACGCACTTTTTGATCTAGAATTGTTTCATATATTTTTGGCTAGAATAACTTATTTGTGAAAATCTAAAACGCTCGAAAAAATTCCGAATTCACGTCTTTCTGTCAGTTTAGAATTATTTTGTCGCAACTGTTCTGATTTTACTTTGCTGCAAATCCATCTTCGGGAATAGATTTCTATTCCTGAGATTTCGAATAACGTAACTCTCGTGAACCGGAATTATTTCACCTCGGATTTTGCTTATCGTTTTCTTAAATCTGACACGTGCTACACTGTGACCATGGCACAAAACGTATATCGACGAGATCAATAAGCAACGCACGCCAAAATTGATGTGTCCCTGTTTTCTTATATTTCCTGCGCAAATGGCAAACTTGTTAATCTGATATTTATATATTATACAACGCTCGTTTTTTTCCTATTCTTTACTCATACCTTACTATACATATACTGCTATTCTTTATCCTTATACTATAAAACAATTTTCAAGTGTTCAAGCATCTCGTTAATTTGCGTACTTCGATAGACACAGAACATTATTGGATAATTTTATAAGAATTTCTAACTACGTTTTTTAATAGGATAAATATATTAAGATTAATAGATATTATAAACGATATTAAATACTGTCTCGAGCTGATATTTTTATTTTCAAGCGTGTAGATTTTTATTTCAGAGTAGCCAGAGTCAGTTGGTCCAGGTCATTCCAATTGGCGAGTGTCAATTACTTTGCACTTGTTAGTCTTCGTTTCGTTCTCGATTCTTTGTAGCATTCGTCAGTGCACGAATTGCCTGAACGTTAACTCTTATCCACATTTATTCTATGAGTATCACGGTATTTAGTTCCACGTGAAATTGAATTAAGTTCCCATGTAATTCGATTAAAATAGTTCGATATATAGTCAATAAAGGTGTCGCGGTTATCAATCGCTGAGCAATTTACACCATTGATTAATAATACGATAATAATCGACCAATAGAACAATTTCGCCATAGGAAATATTTAACTGTTTGGCACTAATGGAAACGCGATGCGTTCAAAACTACCCATTCCTACAAAGTGAACACGTATGCCTAAGATATACACACACTTACGTAACGTGGATAAATTATGGGTATTTGCCCAATTGAAAGGCAATATTTTTCTTCGAACGATCCTCGATCGTATATAGACGGAATGCTATTGATAGTATTTGTACGATAGTCAATGATTTTTATCTCGTATCTTCGAACGCCAGTACAGCTTCAGAGGAACTTCAAAGATGGTGCAAAGAATCGTATTTACGCAATAACTACCGCGACAACAGTTTCGTTTTTCCATGTAATCTTCGACAACGCATACGCTTTAACGATCGTGTAAAATTTAGCGTGATCATGATCTGTAATTTCCTGTCTCTATGACGAGTGTGCGTTGCATAGCAGGTTCGATTTTCTTTCGAATATCATTAATTTCTTTTACTACGATTTTCGTTTCGATAACGTGGATAAGTATGGGATTGATCGATTACGATTTTTCCAATCAAATTATTTCCACGCGATTAATAAATTATTAAAATGTATGAGAAAAAGCTGTCGAGCCCGTGAAAACTTATTAAAAGCTATCTAACATCTCCAAATTTTATCATCAGCACGTCGAATAGATAATTATTCTTCGTAACCGGGATCATTGTTAATGATATATTAACGACTCATTAGTACGTAATAGCTTCTGTAATAAACTCAACATCCTCAAGAATGTCTGTAATATCTTGCATACGCATATTTTCTGTCTTATCCTGTTACTAGTTAGAGCGATCGGTATGATCTTTCGGTTTTCTGGTTCTACTGGCGCTCATGATTTTCAAGTAGAAACTGTATTACAAAACACAGATATCTAAAGTAAGAATGATTGTATTAAATTAAGAAAGAGGTTTCTAAATCGTATTATACACACTACCGTCATGTTAGCGGAGAGGGGATGACGATTTCGCAAGTTGAGGATTGTCGTTATAGGTGACCAAGCTTCACTTAGATCCGAGTTAAGGGTTACTTAATTTCCGAATATTTTGTTTTAATTTGCATTCTATGTCGCGCGCGATAAAAACGATC
The DNA here is from genome assembly GCA_014737475.1 of Bombus confusus. NCBI lineage: Eukaryota > Metazoa > Arthropoda > Insecta > Hymenoptera > Apidae > Bombus > Bombus confusus. The sequence goes on from JACXIV010000013.1 coordinate 706,366, forward strand.
ATCGATCGTGTTCGTCGCCTTTCTATCTCGTAAATTAAAATAAAATACTCGAAAATTAAGTAAAGTAAATCGATGGAAACTCTTGTGGATCTCCTACATCCCAATGATTCCAATCAAGGGTTAAATTTAAAATCTGTAAAATAACGAAACAAGGGAAGAGATAACGACAACATGTATGTAATAACAAGTTCAATACGCAATAAGTGTATGTTCAAAGGAAAAGATACTAATATAGAGAAAAAACAAAAAAGAAATTGTACGTAGGTAACATAGTATTCGAGGATGTATTGTTCGTGTTAGAATGACTAGCTCTGTCGAACCCTCTGTATTTAATATCGGTGTGACTTTACCTTTCTTTGATATCCGATAAAAAAAGAAGTGGTTCTGCTACAGCTTAGAAAGTTTCTAATATTAGATGTGACAAACTAGCGATAGGTATTTAATTTGTTTCCGCCTAGAAGCTTCCTAAGAGCTTGATTCGACAAGTCCGAGGTGCTGGAACTTTCAAATATTTTTGAAAACCGCTAATTCAGTGGATTCGAAAATTGACTTCGCTCTCGATGACATTGTTTGAGAGAATTTAAGAGGACGACACGTCCCTTTCCTTGCAACTTTTTTTGTAGTTTTTATTATTACACGTAGGTAAACGTAGAGGCCTATCGCGTGTGCAACTTATTTCGAAATTATCGGTATAGATTGCCAATATAAGGCAATATACTTTTCGAGAAAGGTTGCTATGGAGGGCGAGTGAAAAGTATTTATTTCTTATTTATAGGTATGTCGTCAACACATATCTATTTCTTTCTCTACCTTCCTTTACTATCTTTCATTATTTATCAAAAATGTGATCGAAATTGAATTCTTAATATACTGTTTTTTAAATTATATAATCGGACAAATATTTTATGGAGATAAATAAATCTCTGGAGATAATGATAATTGTATTGTATATTATATAACAATACATCGATAATTACATTATTCGATAATGTAATTAAAGATAAATAAATCGGTGGGAAGATTAAGTTGATCTATGAACCTATTGACGTTGAAACATTTTCTTACGTAAATTTTTTTACACAGTCAGTCAATCTGTACTTATAATTGGAAGCCACGGTGCAAACGTCTAGTGTATTTGTGCTTTTGCTACTATCTTCCTATCCGTCAGTCGGTAACTTAGTAATAATTTAATAATAATAACGTTAGGTCATTGTTTAGCGGCTAGCAAGTCAAAAACGTTTTTATCGAATGTTTGTACAATTTGTACGATTGATTCCATTCGAAACTTACACTCGATCGTATCAAACTCTCGAGATCTGAAAATACATGTCTCACGCGTTCATCTACTCGAACAAACAACTTCTCTAGCGCGGTAATTGAAGCACATGTATATGTATAATGAAAATTGTCTTATCTCGGAGATCGATAAAATATTCAGTTCGAAAACCGAGTAATCCACGGTGATAGCAATTTCGTACTTTTCGAATTGACGATTGTAAATCGTTCTATCAGAAGGTATCGATGAGCTCTTATAAACTCGTGTACCGCAATCATATAGAATTACTCGATCGATAAAATATCAATATCGAACGTCGTGTTATCGATTTGAAAAACTCGAGAAGAAAACGCCGAGAACTTACGTATGAGTATTTCTGATACTAAGGGAAGCCAAGGACCGTAGGGAACACATATAATCACAAAGATACAGAGAGAATCTGTAATTCCTGGTTAGGAAAGAAAGTAGTGAAGTTTAGTTACTTCGATGTTAGCGATAGTTCGCAACGATTCGAAAGAGATAATAGACAAGTAGAGTTGTGAACCAGAAGACGAAGTGGATAATTAGTAACGATTAGTAAACGATTAATAGATAAATAACATATTACACGTACATATGCATATACATATATGTGGACATTTACGTGAGTAATTCGTAGTGAAACGTCGGAAGCGTACGATTAGATAAATTAGATAATATTTGTACCCGTGTACAAGGAAAGGGAAATTTGTGAAATTCGAAATAGCCGGCGAACACGGCGTTTAGAGAAATTTCGCTGGTAGAGAACGGACAAATCTTAGATATCGTTTAATGTTCGATGTCAAACCACTGGCGAGGTTCGCTACTTTGCCGCTGATACTCGAATCACTGTTCGCTCGTTAATGCATCCATTATCGAGAGCTCTTTGGTGATTATCGACGCTGACGAGCAACGATGGATTAGTTCAAATTCTTAGCATAATTCTCCGCTAATCCTAGACGCGTGTATTATAATTTTATTCGTGCAATACGTGTCGATGGGGGTGGTGCGTTTAATTGTAAATAATCTGAGCGATCTTTTTTCGACGCTTCTCTCGTTCGGAAGAACGTTAAAAAAAAAATGAAATTACGCGAAAATTACACGCGTATCGTCAACGATCCTTCCTCGTTTCTTTTTTGTTTGTCTCTTCGATTTTATCGCCTGTGGCATTCTTTTTTTTTCTTTGTTCTCTCTTTTACTTTTTACTTTTTTTTTTTTATATCGACTTAGCTTAAGGATTTCGTATTTACGATAATTCATAGAGTAATTCGTCGATAGGATATCGTGTTATTATTGATCAAAGAAACACGTTAAAACTGAAATATTTTCCTTCGTTTTCGTTGCATAAAAACAATGAACAAAACGGAAATACGTTTCGCATCTTTCCGATGTTTCAAACGCATTTTGCCAAAGTTTTATTCCTGCTTTCCTTCGTTAATTGACTTAGCTAATTTACTATATTTAATCAGTAGGTAATTATAGTAGAAAAATTATATTTATTTTCCTTTCGATTATACGAGCGACGGTTGTTTTAACGTTGTTTGCGCACCGTAACACGTCACATATCGATGATTGATGACGAGTGTCAGCGTTATCTTGCCAGTAGGTTGACGATTAACATAATTCTACTTGTTTCGCGTTGAACAAAAAAGAAAAGAAAAAGAAAAAGAAATACAAAAGAAACAACTAAAACGCAATCGTTAAGAATCATTCGTGTCGCTAAAAGGAGATATCACAACTATTGATAGATTTAATGCAAATGGATAATTATATATCTTCTTGTCTATGGGGTCGGGGCTGAACGATTAATGGAAGACGATTCAGAAAATTCGTTTCTTTCTTCCGTTGAACGTATTGCAAAAGAACATTGTCCGCGTAGTAACTCTAGGAAGCTTTCTAGCTTAATAATGCTTTCGCGTAAACGACGATGATATTCTATTCCAACGCGTTCGACGTTATTGCTCGAAGGAACGAATTTTCCAATTTCACGTTTTCCCTTCGCTTTCGAGCTACTATCGCGAGATACTAGCTTTACACGATGTATATGTATATATGATGGACAAACAGAGAAAAAGAAGAAATGGACAGAATCGTATCCAAAATTGCGTAAGTGGTAAGAACAGTGAAGAATTGTCGCTTTCGCCGCTAATATCTAAACTATGGATCGCTGCTACGGATCCTCAATCAAATTCAGCGATCGAATGTCGCAATCATCGGTACGCTTCAGTGTCCAGGAAAATGAAAAACGAGAGGGGGAGGGAATGAAAAAAAACGAAAAAAAAAAGAGAAGACAGAGGAGGAAACGTATAAAATAAAAGCAGCGTTGTGTCGCCGATGTTTAAAATGTTCAGCGAGTAATTTAGATCGCAGGTTGAAAGTTCTCAGGGAAATGCAAGCGGAAGAGAGGCACGTAAGCATAAGAAATGCTCGGCCTGATCGATATTTTTTCCTGGTGCTGACGAAGGATCTCGATAATTTGAGAAAATCTCGATGAAAATGTAACGAGGCGGCTGGTACTGAAATTTGTTCGATCGAGACCATAAATTGTCTCGTTCGTTTGGCAAAACGAAAACATTTCCACGTAACTGAGTCATCGATGCAAAAATCAATTCTCCGAACGTTCTTCGTATCCTGAGTTTTTCCACCTTGGTAATTTTTGGTGGCACCAGAATGAAACGTTGCACGAGGAACGAACGTTGATACCAACGGGAGAACCGATATTCTTGGTCCTAACGCTCTCTACTATATCATTGCCTCGTTCTTTGTCACTGCTGCTCTTTTCTACTTTTTTATCTTTTAGATGATTTACACGATGAAACACATTTTGTACGTTGTAATATTTCTTAACGGTTACACGAGAGCGATCGAAACTACGTAAACGGAAGATAGTTACGAGTGAAATAAAAGATTCTGTTTCGACGATACGATTTCTCATAACGAATTGTCGAGATCCTTCGGGATCCAGCTTTTCGCCGCCTCATCGAACGAGAAAAGAAAGTGCGATCTCGTGGCCATCATATTATACGCGTAGATTCGTTCGTTCGTACGATGACAATCGTTTTACTTCGAAAAGTAAAAACAAAAAAAGAAAAAAAGACAAAAAAGAAAACAAAAAAAAAGTATTCCAAACTTCAGGGTAACGGGTCAACGATGGTCGAGTATTATCGAGAAATTAAACAAATAATGAGAGATAATAATTAAACAAATAATAAAGAAGAAGTCTAAATAAACATCGACATCGCGAAGAGAATACTGCTTGGTTTGCGGACCATTAAATACCAAATACTATACAACGATCGCGTTACAATAGTTATTTAACATAGGTTTGGAACGCTAGGGAGGATAGCGACGGGAACGGTTGAAGACGATTTCTCCTTCATCGGAATAAAGTTTACTTCGACGAGGAAGCGTGATCGAAATCCAAACGCGGGATTTCTTTACCGTTTTTGCGGTTGTCGGTTAGTAAATTTGATTGAGGACGTCATTTGTAAAGAATCACTTAGAAATTCGTGTGCGTTTCTCTAGTGGTATCTCGAAGATCGATTAGCTTTTTCTTACTAGGACATTTTTTCGTAATAACGATCAAGGTAGAAACGAGAGAGAGAGAGAGAGAGAGATACAGAGAGAGAATGCGAGTTCGGTCTTAGAAAACTTGTCGCGCAGGTCGATCCTGGATACTGTTACAGACGTATAGCCTGGAAGGTTTTTTTTCTTTTCCTTCTTCTTCTTTTTTTTTTTTTTTTTGCAAAAGTTCCGCGATCCCGAAAAAAGACTTCAATTCAGTTTTTCGTTTCTTCTATTTTCCTCCGTTCGAACCTAGGCGAGAAAAAGAATTCCACTTTTCATCGCCGCTCATAAGATTCTTGTACTTCTGACTGTTTCTAAAGGATCGCAAATCCGGTATTGACGCTCTTAAAGAAGAATTTTGGGTGTCTTATTTTTAGGCGTGATTCGGCAATGCGTACATTTCAGGAAGGTTGGGCAAAAATTTCGGCATGAATGCGTAAGTCGGAGCGCGAAAGGAAGAATTTATGTAAATATATGTGCATGAAGGAATTTTAAAGTACCTTCAAAGTATTCGGCGTAAGTTGCGATACGCGCATAGACACTGTTTTATTTATTATTAGTATTATTATTGTTTGTTTGTGATATTTGATCTTAATACTACGTTAAATTATATTTATAAAGATGCGTTTTCTATGAACGTATTTTCTTATTTTAACGCGTGCAACATGTAAAAATGGTTTACAATTTTTGTCCAGCTTTCTTGAAACGTCTCGCATAGAGGAATAATTATTTTTCGCGTAACGATCTCAATGATTTTTATTAGGTACGAAAAATTTCACTCGATCACTACACTAGTCTATCATCGCTTACGTAGCTTCCATAGGCCGAAATACAGAGCTCGATTTTATCGTGTTTCGAACATATCGGAAAATCCTCGGAATTTGCGTGCTATCAAACTTGCACTTTGCTCGTGAAGCATCGCATAATCACGTACCACTTACCATGAAGAAAAGAAATACGCAGCAGGTGCAGAACGTTTCGGGTATAATTATTTGCTCACGCGCGTATGTACACGCGGCGGACGTTTACTATTCGCCTGCGATTCCATTACGAAGGATACTCGTCGAATTTTGAACGTCTCGCGTGGTACACGCGGATACGTATCACAGGCAGAAACAAAGTACAGATCCCATCGGACATATTTTGCCATGACGTTCGATCATAGAACTATGCTTCGATGTACGAGCCTCGAGCGATTAGGATTACGTCGAGCCGTTACACTTAAATAGCGAATTCTGCTATCTCGCGCGGTGCTTAAAATTTGACTGAACATTAACATTGCGTCCATGTGTATCAAATTTTAAGCAAACAAAGTATCACGACATATATAGATAATATCGCGGAAGAAATTAAACGAAAAAAAAAAAAAAAATAAGAGAGAGATATGTAATGGAAAAATATATAAGTGTGGTTGAACGAAGAGATGGTAAAAGATGAAAAATAAAACAAAGAAAGAACAGTGCTCAAATCTTAAATGGCTATGCGTATCGGCGTGCATCTTTTTAACAAGTCATGCGTGCAGAACATTATACATTCACACATATACACACACGTACGTACATACACTAAAGACTGTAGAGATTCTTGAAAAAAAACGACGGTAACTCTCACCTTCTGTAAACTGCACAAAATAATTTTTTACGGACGCATTAATATTCGTGTAAATGTGTTGTTATTTACGGCAGTGCCTCCGAATCGCAAAACGCGAGAAAGAGGAGGAGAAAGAAAAGATACATTCACTTTCGTCGTCGTTTTTTCGCAAGCGATCGTGTACGTTCGCCTATACTCGATGAATCTTTATATTCGTTACGCTTAACTCGTATCAACGTTGTGTTACTCTACGACTGTTTTTTAAAAGAGAAAAGGTTCGTGTCAGGAGACTAATTGCGATAAAGTACACTATATACTGCCGGAAAAAAAAGAGAGAGAATCATTAACCGAGGTATATCATCATCAATTTTAGCCCAAGCGATGACGCTCGATTCGCACACATTGTATGGGACGAATTAGAACAATGGTACAATAAAGGTGGTTTTTACTAGAATTCCATTACAAATTTCTTATTTGTGTTCCTGAAATCTCTCGGATAATCGATTAAATCTCAACTGAAGCGTTTTTGATTGATATTATTTCCCGATATTGCTTGCAGATTCGGATATTTTCATATTACCCGAGAAAGCATTTTTTAACGACTTTTTTTAATGTCACTTACTAGCATATGGTTCTTCTTCTTTCTTTTTTTTATTGCGTACATATAAACAATTTTAAAAGCGGAATATACCATTGGGACCTTTAAAGCGAGAAACAGGAAAAAGCTTATAAATATTAAAAGGAGAAGAAAAAGAAGAAACAATTTGACCAATTTTGAAATATCAACGCGTACGCTTTTGCTTCCGCGTCGATTAGTTTCATAACTTTCCGTTTGCGTTTGAGCTTATTTCTCTCGTATTATTCTTTTACGTGTGACAAAACGAAAACAAAAGGTTTGCTCGAATCGAAGATGAGGCAACGGCAATAACAATGATTGGCGGACCGTATCGTGTCTGATCGACTCTCTAGCTTGTTCGTTTGTTCAACTTCTTCGATGCTTTTGGGCTGTGATTTTACAACGCTAATAACCCAAAAAGGTCGCGCTATTTATTCTCAAGTGAAACTGAATCGACAATCCAACTAAACCAGAGAGAACTTTTAAGGACTTTAAAACGACGTTTTCTTATTAGCCCTTTCTTCGACGTTTAGACAAGAGAGAGAATTCTTCGGCATCCTTTAACTTAAGCGCCAGTGAATAGATGTTTACCGCGATAACGTGGATCGTACAGCTTTTCGGGTAAACGTAATATTATATGGATGATCGTGAAAAGATTTGTCGGAATGAGAGAAAAATAGGGACGATGAAAAATATAAGGGAAAAGAATGAGGGGCAGAGCAGAGAAGCAAATAGCGTAACAGATGCGTGAGCTTGAATATGAGAGAGAAGGAAAGAAAATTAACTCTGTCGTTCTTAGTGTTTTTTATATATATATTATATATGTTTACGTTTCAATGTACACTACGAATCGTATTAATGATACGTATATATGATAATATAACAATAATATATATTATATACATATATATATTAAATATATATATATATATATATGAATGATATATCGTTAAATGGGCTGTGGTAGAAACCTTTATATACTTTATACACCAGACGAGTCGGATCCTCTTGTTTCGTTTGTCTTTCGAGAGAAATGAACAATTATTGACTATAACGGAAGGAAATACAAAGGGGGGGGGGGGGNAAACAAGAATGAAACGAACAAAATGAAAAATATAGAAAAATTTAGATAGAGGCAAGACGTATATGTGCACACAAGAAAGAGAAAGAAAAAGAGAGATACGGCATCATTTTACAAAGACGCTTCAGTCGTTTGAGTGCGTAGCCACTTGTCCTATATTCTGTCACACAACGATTACCTTGCACAAAATGTACCTAATTATACTTAAATAGTAGGATCCGTCTTAATGATTGTCAATAATATTGTACCTACCGTACCCGTGGACACGGGCAAATTATGATATTAGACTGTAAGGCTGTAAGGCGTAACTACGATTAGATAGAAAACCCAGTCGCTAAACAAACTGTATTACTGTGATGCACCTGCTTCGAAGGAAATGCCTCGAATTCTGTAACGAGTATAAATACAGAATGCTGGTTTTCGTACTTAGTAAAAAATATTGCAGCGATGCCCATTGTTTTAGGTCTTTTCTTTCCCCTCTCCTTCGAAACTGTGTTTCTTTTCTTTCGTACTAGTTCAATTTCAAGTGACAGACGTTGTTTCTAATGGAAACTGTTTGACCAGTGACTACTTACAGCATTGCAATATGTAACACATAATCTCTCGGTGTAATATTGACATTTAGAAGCTTTTTTGCGATCTTGTTACCTGAAAGAATGGTTAGATAATAATATATATTAATTCTAGAGAATATTATTAGCGTTAATTGTACGCATGATGTTTTCCATGACGTTGAGAAGGAAACTTTCGACGAGTTTTCGTAATATCGTTTTAAGGAATCGGGCATTAATCGTTTTGTTGCATCGACAGATTCGTTGTTCTTCTGTTTTGATTAGTGTAAAAAAAACATACTTGTTCTTTTCTTTTTTAATCGTTTTGCTGTTTTCGATTTAAAAAAAAAAAAAAAAAAAAAAAAAAACACGAAAGTAAGCATGCAGAATCGCAAGTCCCTTCTAAATTACTTCTCGTCGTAAAGTACACGTATATATCATCTTCGAAGCAGCGTGCACGAATAATAATCGTTCATGAATGTCATAGCCTTAGTTTCGCTAGTTGAGAAGAAGAAAGAATGTTTTAGATCCTTGCTCAATAAATAAAATATTAATTTCGATGTCACAAATTATATACCAATATTAACTTTAAGTTAGATTCCCAAAGCAAAACAACGTCGACCATTTTTGCGAAACGAATCGAATTGAATATACGTACAGTTTAACATGTAAGTACACGTGCATAGTAATATGCCTAATATGAGCAACGGATTTTCGTATTCTCGTGATCGATAATTAGACGAATTGTAGTTGTCCGGTCGACATCTATCAACGAATCGTTTGTTTCCGGTTTTTAATTTGCGTAATTCTTTCGCGTCAGCATTTTCGAGTAAACGTCGCGAAGTTTGTCTTGCGTGCGTGTCTACAATTGCATTCTTAAACTCGCGCCGATTTCCGTCGATTTCCGTCGATTTCCGTCGATTTCCGCTCACTCTTTCAAGAAATGACAGAAAGGATACGCCGGAGGGTTCCAAACGAAACATTTGTCTCGCAAAGTTGGACACACACAGGACCATGTTTTCGTAAAAGTAGAGATAAGACCTGAGCTTAATGTATTCTCTCGTGAAACCGTGTATAAAACTCCTGTTTGTACCTTACTAGTTTACTATGACGCTATTATAGATTACGTATAGAGGAATTGAAAGTGAAAGAAAAAAGCGGTCGAATAAATAAGATGAAAACAAGAGAGCGCGCGAGAGAGAAAGAGCGAACGAGCGAGCGAGCGAGCGAAAGAACGAGACACAAAACAGATAAAGAGATAGGAATGTTTAGTGTCCATTCGAAGATCACGTTAAGTCCTTTATTTTTCGCTACGAAGCGACGAAAAATTAGTGTTAGTATAATTAGTAACAAAAAATGCATATAATTATCGTGCTTTCGCTTCGAGAATGTTTCATAATTCTAATTAGATTGTTTTGTGGCGTATCAGATATAACGCCGTTTGGTGAAAGACTATATCAGCAAGGCTGGTGATTAGACTCCGATTAGTTTCCTTTTTTTTATGTTAAACATGTTAACGGTTTAGCAAATGTGTTTTACTGAAAGTGTCCTTCCTATGTAAATTTACTTGTTTGTCCTCATAAATTATAAATAAATAATATCTTTCGTGTTCACTTATCTGCAGTCCTTTAATTCTTCTTCCAAATAAGTGATGCCGATGGAAAGGTACGTAATAAATACTACTTTATATTATATTACAAAAGTAATTAAATGTTTTTCGAAATATGCATGTAAATTTAATTAATCTGTATAAAGATAACTATAACATAATTGAGTTTTCTTAATTGGATTATTTTCCTCTTATCTAAAAAATGATGCAATGACAAAAAACTCAATTCATTTAAAAATGAAAACAAATAATCTTTTATATCAATATTAATTGAATTAAATAAATTAATTACATAAAGATGAAAGATATAGTTATAGAAAGGTATAAGAAAAATTAGATTTTCAAATATGAATACACAATTTAGTAGTATGTGCTCTTTTTATCAATATTTATTACATTTCAAATTGTAATAAAAACATTATAAATAATTTAAATAAGCAATATAAATAAATAAACAAAATTTATAAGGTATAATATAATAATAAAAAATTTGAGTTTGATTTGAAGCTTTTTCCTCCTTCATGCTCTTTACTCGTTAATACACTTTGTACATTTTAACAACATACAATGTAAATATACTAGGAAACGTAATTTTTGTAATAATAAAACAAATTATACTTCTTAAATTTCTAATTATTGCATCAAAGTCGTATAATTTGCTATTAGTATTACTGTAATTATTGCCGTTTAACAATTCCATTATGAAAAACTATAGAATACTTGAAGACGAGATAATTTAACAATGGTGTAATAAGGGAATATAATATATAAAAAAATACACAGGGTGTCTCAGTGACCGTGATTCTACGTAAAAAATGAAGTCGAAAATATAGAATAAAATTTTTTCATATGACGCTACGCTTTCGAGAAAATTGAATTTGAAAATTTCTCAAGTATACTTTGAACTTGACTAATTCCGGACTGAACAAAAGCAAATAATCAACCGAAGATTATTCTATATGTGAAAATAAGTTAAAAATGTAAAATAACATTTTTTTCATAAGTTATATTGTTTTCTTGTTTTGAAAAATAAATTTGGAAATTTATTATACGGGTGTACCTGTTATAAGTTAATAACTAAACATGTTCGAGTTCTATTTTTTTGAAAACTGAAACGGGAGATTGTATTTTACTAGAATAATTTCCTCCTGATTGTTTGCTCATACCTAGTCCTTAATTAGCCAAGTTTAAATATACTTGATTTTCAAACTCGATTTTCTGAAAACGAAAAGTCATACGAAAATATTTTCTATATTTTCGACTTCTTTTTTGACGTAAAATCACCCTATTGCCGATTATATCATAGTCATTAAGACACCAGGTATATAGTTACAAAGATTATGTATAAGTCATCAATAAGGCAAATGTGAAGAAACTTAGTTCGCTGCAGCATAGTAATATACAAACATTTATATAAATATCATGTACAAAATGTTTTATATGACAGCGATATGATCAAAATTAGATAAATCTGAATTAGGATAATTACTATACAAAGTAAGTTGTATATGTGTGTGTATAGTATATACAGATAGTACCTATTATTATTATATGCTAAATAAAGCTAAATATGACCATATATTATACAATACCGCAGATATATTTGGTTGAATATTCATACACACAGTAATTTGTATATATATTCTTATGTGACTATTGAATTATGTAATATAATATAATTGAACCCAAAACATTGATCATGATAATATTAATCTTGATTATGCATAATAAAGGTCTAAATCTGTAATACTGAATTAAAACCATTCCAAACATTGAGGATTTCGGGAACATAAGTAACATAATTTATTCTAATGAATCATGTTAATAAATTCAACATAATTAATATAAAAATTAACTTCACATTAAATAGAATCTCATAAATTTTATATTTAAAAATATATAAAAACCAAATAGAAGGAAATTTTTATCTAAAGAATCAGTATTAAGATTTGAGCTTTTTCTCTATTTTACTTTTACTATAAATGATAATATTACTGTGTATATAATATGTATTTGTTTCGTATAAGCTTCATTCTCTATGTTTAAAAAATATGCATCTTATGAAAAGAACAAAATAATTTTATTGTAATTTGATTGTAATAACTAAAATAAGCTTCCAAGAAAAAATAATTTACTTATACGCAACAAGTAACGAGCATATTTAGCAATGATTTGTTTAATAAAGTTGAAATTTCCTATCTTTGGCATTTAGGCTAAAGAATCTAACCAAATCGTTCTGAAAAATATCTATTTATACATAACAACTTAATGAATAGCAAATAGTAGTAACAATGATAGTATAATTTTTTGTACTAATTAATTTGGGTCTTTTTTATCATGATTCATAATTAGACTGCTTGTTTCCTTTAATTTCATAAAAATGATCTAAGAATATGAATTCGATATGATTCTATGAGATATACTTATAATTGTAACTTACAAATTATAAGGCAGATTATATACTTCTATCGATAATAATCAACGTCATAAAGTGATGAACATACTAGTTTTTCGAACTCTGTTTACATTAGAAACAATTTGAGTCTAGTAATAAATACTGTTTGCTTTAAACATAAATGTAAATTTCTAATTATTTCAACTCTCTTAATTATTGATAATTTTATCATTCCTTTTATAGTACATTGTTCTCAAAACAAAACAAGATTTTCTGCTTATCACATTACATAATATTACTTACTACATAATATTATATGATAAATTGTATCAAAGTTTATGTTGATGTAATATATTTTTATACACATATGCACAAGATAAAATTCAAGAAATATATTTCGACACTATCAATATATATCTGCACAAATCTCAAAGTGCGAAATAAAAGATGTATATCAATTTTAAAGAAAAGATGGCTGCTAGTTTTTGAATTTTTCTACTATTCTATGATTTAAGATCAGCACTTATAAAAAAAATATCAATTTTGTTTACTGTTATTCTAATACTATTATTGAAAAAAGATAGTATGTATCACAATTAACAATTGAGATAGAATATCTACCTCTGACTTACACTCCAACGTTAAAATATTAGTAGCATTATTACTAATATTTTATTAATAGAGCTCTGCATTTTATACATTATTGATAATTGATTGTAATATCATATTGAAGTTGATTCAGCATTTAATCCTGTTAAGATATTGTAATGTTGCTGTAAACGCTTTAAATTAGCTGTTAAACAGGCATTTTCTGTGTATAAATGTTTTACTAGTATATCATTTCGTGTCAATTGTTCAGCCTGTGGAAAATGATAAAGAAATTAAAGATATGTTTAATCATAAATTTTATATTGGACTTAATCAATGTTAGTTAAGAATGATATACAAGAACATCAAAAATCTTAAAAAAATTTGTGAAAATTATGTACCTGCTCTGCATTTGTTTCAAATTCTCTTTGAAGTCTTTCTTGAGTACTACGAAGAAGACATTGTAATTCAGATATCTCTGCTTGATGTTGAGACATAATATCTGAAATAATAGCAACTTAATATTTTAACATATATAATTATTTAAATAAAATTGTAAAAGACTTACGTTGTAATACACGTTCAGTGTGGTATTGCTGTTTCTTCAAACATTCTTGCAATTGATTTTTTTTACGCTCTTGTGCCTGAAGTTTCATGTTTAAATTTTGCAATATATTGATGTTTATACAAGCTACTTGTGCATCATTTCGCATGCATTGACAATTTGGAGCTTTTAAATTTTGTAACTTCGACGTATTCTGCAGAAAGTAATATTCTGCATTGTGATGATAATGGGGATATATTTGGTGCAGGTTATTATCACCATCTATATCATCTTTCGACAGTCGTGGAGTAAAGTCATTTGATGAGGTCGAAGATTCCAGAATTTTATTAAATTTATATTCTTCAGGTAGGTTGTGAATATTATCAATACATTGAGCTAACTTAAAAACCGATTCACTGGAGGGTTGAATATTGAACGAATCATTAGGTACATAATTTGATCGTGTAAATAAAGACGGAAAAATTAATTCATCTGTAACTTGTACAGACATATCAGTCATTATAGGTCGTTCTAAAGATTTTATTTTTTCGTGTAAATTTTTAATCTCTTTGTCTTTCTGGGACATTTCTTCTTCCATTTGTGCTTTCCATTTTTCGAATTCTTCTTCAAGATCTAAGTACTGTATAAAAAAAAGTATACATACATATAAACAGAGTAAACTATAATTATGATTTAGTGAATCATAATTATTTAATAATAGATTTTAAAAATAAAAAACTTCACGAAGTTAAAATATTTTTTCTGATTAGAGAATTAAAGCAAAAAACTACAGTGATAAACAAAATAAAATTATTTATATGTATAACAAAAAAAGAAAAAGTGTATCTTACTTGTTGTTCTAAATTAAACTTTTCTTCAATTGGAGATAGACGTCCACCATTCTTTACTTTGTCTACTGGACTAATTAATTCTTCATACTCAGCCATTTTAGCTATAAGTTCTGAAAATTTCTCATCACTAATTTTTTGTTCCTGCTCAAAAAGTTGTCTTTCTTCTTCTAATTTAGCAGTCCAATAATCTTCACACTCTTCGTATTCTACTTTCAACATATCAAGACTTCTTTCTAATTCTGCACATTGTTCAATCAATTGCTTTTTTTCAGTAGCATGAGTTGCTTCAAGTTCTTTCAACTTCAAATCTAAGGAAACATTTTCAGATGAGTCACTTTTTATTAAGCTTGAATTAGTTCTTGTACTAATTTCATTGGTAATCTTTGCACAATGAGTGATCAAAGTATCTTTTTCCTTATTTGATTTTGAATGATCAGCATTTATATACTCTTCTTTACGAGGAGGATAATCTCTAAGACTTGAAACTTTATTCTGTGATGAACTTTTCACATCTTGATTACTAAGATAATCAATATCACAATTATTATCATTACTATTGGATGTCACTACCCGTTTAATAGAAACGGAATTCTTATGTCTGGGAATTACAAAATCACTCGTTTTTTCTTCATATTCTGTTTCTATCTCAGATGCAATGCTTTTGATAAATTCAGTCTCTTTGAAAAATTGTGTATTTGAATTCGATTGTAATCTTATAATCATTCCTGATATTTCATCTTTAAATGCACAGTTTTCTGAAGTACACTTGTTATTATTTACTAAAATACTTTTTAATTGTTTTATAACTATATCTTTAAACCGTTTTAAATCTATCTTTTTACAATTTTGCGCATTCTCTTCTTCATTGGATTTACAAGACGGCTGTGTTGATTAAATGGAATATATATAAATAAGTGAGTACTATCACATACCTAAATTAAACAATATAAATTATTAATCGTTACTTACAGATGTGGAATGTTTTAAAACAACATCTAAATCATTTTCTTCGATTATAAATGATTCTTTGCCTGAAAATATATTATATATTAATTTTATTATGCTAAAAAATAAATTTAAATGAAATGTATACAAATGTATAGAGTTATTCTTACTTTCAGTTTCATTTGACTGTATATTCTTTGCTGTATGATTGCCAGGAAGATTATTCTGTCTGCAATAACTAAAAGAAATTAATCTTATCTTTACTTATATTATTGAAGTATTTTTTTTATAATTTTTCATTCTGTATCTATACCTTACCTTGTATCTTTATTATAACGATCATGCAGTTTTAAACTTTCTAATTCTGCTGTAAGTTCATCGTTCTGATCTCGTAAAAGAACTGTTTCTGACTGCAACTGTTTGATACGCTCTACCAAATATATAACTTCTTGTTGATGTTTTATCTCTATATTTTGCGACTAGAATTACCAATGATATATGAGTATGTATAAAAATTAAATTATTTCTTTTATTCATAAAAAATTGTTTATTTGTGTACCTCATCATGCTCTGCTGCCAACATTTTTATTTGAGTTAAGAATTCATTGTTTGATTGCTTAAGTTTTTCTATTTGACTACGAAGATTCTCATTTTCAGTTTCTAAAACTTGATTCTCTTGTAACGTATTTACAAACTTATTTCTAATCTCGTGATTCTCTTTTTGCAACATCTGTATTTGGTCATCCTTTGATTTCAAAACACTGGCACTCATTTCTCGCTCAGAACTCAATTGGTTTGAAAGATCTTGTATAGTTTCAGCATGTCGTTGTTCAATTTGTTTCCGTAAATTTTGAACAATTTCTTCTTGTCGAATATGTTGCTCATCAATTTCTTGCGCAAGAGTGTTTGCTCGTTCATTAGCTTCTATGATATCAACACGTAGTTTTTCCTTTTCACCATTTATATTCTCTATTACAAGGCTAAAAATGTAAGACCATTTTCATTAATTAAATTTCTTCTACTTAATATATTTATTTCTGTAGGTTGTAGTACTTACTTTAAACTGTGTAGTTCTTCTTGATATAGTATAAGAACATCTCGCAATAACATTATATGAGATCGAATGGCAGAGTGACCTAATGAGTCATTAAAATTTTTCAATTCATCACATAAACTAGTTGTTAAGTCAGTTAAAGAAATATCAGATGTTTTAAAATTTCCATCCATTAATAACGATGTATTTGTAATATTTGAAAGTTTCCATGTATCCAGAAAAGTATTATTCCTTGTAAAACTATTATTTAACAAATGGAAACAAAATATTCAATAAAAATTTCGTAAAATAATAAAATTATAATAAGAAAAGCATAATAATGAAAGTTATATTAACAATGATAATCATGATGTGGTACCTAGTTTTGCGAGAAGTATGTATATCGTAGTTTCGTTTTCTAAAATCCAATTTAGTTAATTCATTTGTAGACTGTTTATTCTTATCTAGTGTTAATTGATCTTCCATTGCCTTATTTTGAAATATAACAAGAAATTCATCCAAATTAATTAATCCATCACAATTCTGATCAAGTTTCTCAAAAATGCACTGTGATATCTGTGCAAAATAATATTTTATGTCACTTTAAATTATATATTTTTATATTAGAGAAATGAATGTAACAAAAAGTTTAATTGTAGTCAACTATTGATTATGAAAGTAATTGATAGAGCTCCTTATTTTACATATATATATAAATACACGTGTATTAAATGTATTTGTATACTAATCCGTATGATTTTTACTACACAGACACCCATATATTATTTCAAGTGTATTTAAACATATATATGTGTAGTAACATATTTGTGTTGCTTGTAATATACTTGTAGTAACATACTTGTTTCGGAAGAGCTGGGATTCCTAAACAATTAGATATAAAAAAGATTGTTGCAGAATCTACATTTTCTTTTAAACAGGTATTTATTTTTTCCCATAAACATTTTAGTCTATTTTCATCCACTGCCACGCCTAAAAATTAATAACATATATGTTTAAATAAAAATATGTTTCTTAAAATTTAAAATATAAAAAAAGATAACAAATAATGTAAGCATTGTAATTACCTGTTTTTCCATTTAAAAAATCTACATTAGAGCTAGAATTATTAGGTGCTAAAGGATTGCATCTTTTATTATCTATAACATGTGGATTTACGTCATTTTGTGATTCTATTATATTATCTTTCTCTGTCTGTGTAATTGAATCTTGCGTCTTGCCTAATAGAGTTAATAAAGCAGTTCTAAATTCTTGGAATGATATAGATTGCTTTTCTTGTTTATGTTGTTGGATGCATGATTTTAATTCTTCACTATGTTCCGTCAGGTGTAATTTATTGCATAAACTGAACCAGTTATCCTCCTGTAGTTCAGTTTCTCCTTTTGTTAAGCAACTTTGAAACACAGCATAAAGCTGTTGTTCATAAGGATCATTGTTGTGTTCATCCATGGCATCCTTTCATTGTTTTTTTTATAAGTTATAAAATATAGTAGATCTATAATTATATTACATATAATATTTAACATAAATACTGAATAAAATTCTTAAAAACTAAAAAAAAAAACGTAAATAGCAATATAATTCAGATTTTTTGAAAATATTAAATCTGGCAAAGCTATTTTAAAATATACTGCTTTATTGATCATTATTAACATTAATATAATGAATATTATTTAGTTAAATAAATTTTAATTATCAAATTAATCAATTTAGCCTGTTGAAGTCCGTTAATAATAAAAAGCAAGAAAATTTTTTGAACAATTAAAATATATTTAGTTGAATATCATAAGTTTGTACATTAACCTAAAAAGTGTATTTGAAAATAATAGTTTACAATATGTACAACGAATTAGCTATATAAATTTATATATATTAATGATTTGCGTGAAAAATAAATCATTAAAAACTATAATGTTAGCCTTTCATTATTTTTACATTGCGTAATAAATATGTTGCAAAGTAAATTATATTTGTAACAAGATAATAACGATATCTAATAATGATATCATATGCCAGTTATTCTATTCGAAATTAAAGAACTAATAATTTGAAAATAATAAAATCTTTTATTATAATTATTCATTATATATAGAAAATTAAACAACCAAATCGTAAAATAATTATTAACCTACCATTAAATTATATAGTAGAACTTCATCTATGTGAACTCATCGGGGGACAAACAGCTCATACTCATAATATAACTGGAGTTCATATAATAGGAGTTCACTGTTTCTCCCCACTACCTATGATTTTTCGCTCATATAATAGGAATTTACGTTCAGATAAGCAAATTAAATCGGCAGGAGTTCGTTTAATTAGGCACTAAATAGATTTTGTTATAATAAATAGTGTTCGGATAAGTGGAGTTTCATTGTAAGGTTCGTTTCGCAAATCACGCATACACATCTCTATCTATCTATCCATTTATATACATGTCGAAATAGGAAAGAGTATGCAGCATCAAAATATATTCCATATTTATATCGTTCTATTTTTAACTTCAAAATTAATCCGACAGTTTCTCCTAAAGTTTCAAACTTCCTCTGATGTCATACGACTTAAAAAAAAAGATAAACACAATTTAAATATATCGAATCACAATAACAAACGATAGATGGCAGTATATTTCATAGTTAACGATTTCATAATAATAATTTAAATATATATACATAAATATATTTATAAATTACTCTTTATCATTTTATTTAACGAATTTATATCACAGTACCGTTAAAAAAGTATTACAGCTATTATGTTATTCATTATATATGTATTTACATTGCTTATTTTACGATGAGTACAAGATTATTAAGTATTACTGAATTTATTAATAAAGTTTCCACTTTTAAAGTGAATTCACGTAAATCATTACTAACCATTTACATGTTATTATAAGGTATATAAAATTATCATAAAATAGCAATGTAATATAAATTTAATTTTACAATATAGTTCAAAATAATTGCACAAAGATATATTTGCTCTATATGTACTGTATATCTCCAAGAATTGCTTAGGTGCTAACATGCTTAGGTGAGATTATTAAAATAATATAAAAAATGTAAAATTGAAAATGCATACTACTGAATAGTATGTATTTTATTAACGATAAATTACTTTTACGTTACCATAAATTATTTTTTATACACATGCAACACTTTCCAAAAAATTTATGTATTTTATAATTAATTACACAATTTCGCTTTATAAAAGGCAGGATGCATAAAATTTAATATATTTTTATTTTTTTCGCAAAAAATTATTCTCACTAGTAAGTTACATGTCTAGTAATATACTATTACCGGGACTAAAATCGTCATTCGTCGATTAGCGGAAACTTTAGCGGTAATGTCAAGAACGGTGCTGTTAGTGAAACTCGGTTGTACATGACTGTTGACTGTTATTGTATTTAAAGTGAAAAATGGGTATCACTGGTTTACTTCCATTTTTAGAAAAAGCCTCAAAACGAATAAATGTTGAACAATTTTCCGGTGGTACTGTTGCTATTGATTCTTATTGTTGGTTGCATAAAGGCGTATTTTCTTGTGCTGATAAATTGTCAATGGGACATCCAACAGATGCGTAAGAAAATTTATATTGTTTATTGACACAAATAATTGTTTAATTATAATTTTATTTCAGATATGTTCACTATTGTATGAAGTTTATACATATGTTGTTATCTCATAAAATAAGACCAATACTTGTATTTGATGGAAGACACTTGCCTGCTAAGGCACAAACCGAAATAAAGCGACGAGAGTATGTATAATTAAATTTCTTTTGAATATTTGAAATAAAAATTCTATAAAATTTAGAAAATTTTTAAAATAATAATTAATATTAAATTAAAAAATTTATTAATTTTACATGTTTATTTAATACGGATAGTTTAAAATTGTAATTAAATATATTAAAAAATTGAATTAATTTGAATTAATAATTAACTTGATACAATAAATATTTTTAAAACTTAGTATTATAATTAAATTGTCCTCATAGATATATAATATTAAATATGATTTGGTAATTTAATTTAATAGAAGATATCACTAGCTATTAGTTTATTCAGAGATATGTAAATAACTGAAAAATGTCTCAAATGAATTTAAATTATAGGATATCGAGGAGAACATATATCCATTTCAAAAGCATCATAACATGGAAAATTACAAAAATAATATTTGACCATTGATTTCTATATTTTATCCTTTTTGTCAACATTATATGTTTAATAAATAATTTATTTGTAAACTTTGTATGATATGTTCCTCTTGGTATCTTACAACACTAATTTAAAACATTTTTCCATCATCCATAGTTTCCAACATATTTATATATTTACAGATAAATCTAATACACTATGAGATAATGTGTAATATTTAGTTTCTTTAATATTATATATTCTTACACTTATAGAAATAGGCAGACAAATCGTCGTAAAGGTATTGAACTAATGCGAATGGGACAACATGCAGAGGGAAGAAATTTATTGAGGAGGTCCATAGATGTTACACATGAAATGGCTTTAGAATTGATAAAACAATGCCATGAAATGAATATTGATTGTATTGTAGCACCATATGAGGCAGATGCACAGTTAGCATACCTTAACATCAATGGAATTGCTGATGTTGTTATCACTGAAGATAGTGATTTAACACTATTTGGTTGTAAAAAGGTTCGTAATTTTCCTATATGATTGAAATATTTTCAAAACTTTTATATAACTGATTTTATACACTTATAATTGATTTAGGTATAAAAATAAATAAATATATATGATTTTGTGTGCTATCCTAAATTTAAAAAATACATTTACTTCACATATTTTATATTGCAGGTATTGTTTAAAATGGATTTAACTGGTAATGGTCTTTTAGTTGACCAAGATCAATTACATCTTGCAATGGAAATACCTCCTAAACATTTTAGTATGGATGATTTTTGTTATATGTGTATTCTATCAGGCTGTGATTACTTACCATCTCTTCCTGGTATTGGGTTGAATAAAGCACGAAAGTTTATAAAACTAAATAAAGACTGTGATATACATAAAGTAAATATTTTTACATGTATATCTACAAATTTTTTTAATTTGAGTATGAAATACTTAAGTATAAATATATATTTATTTTCATAGGCTTTAACTCGATTAGGATCTTACTTAAATATGAAATCTTTAGTTGTTACAAAAGAGTATAGAGATTCATTTATATTGGCAGTTATCACTTTCAAGCATCAGTTAGTGTTTTGTCCTATAAAAAGAAAACAAGTTCGTTTAAATCCACCTACATCGGATGTAACAGAAGAACAATTATATTATGCAGGTGTAGAAATAGATCCAGATATTGCATTACAGCTTGCACTTGGAAACTGTGATCCTTTTACTCTAGAAACACTTCATAATTTTGATCCTGATAAAATAAGGGTAAATATTGTTAATAAAATTATTTCAGAAAGCATAATTTTCTTGTAAACATAAGAATAAATATTAGGCATATTAGATATTAAATATATAAATATGTATAATAGGTATTAATAAAACGTTGAATATTATCAAAGTTGCAATTTTCTAGAATAAAGTTAATAAATGCAATATTTGGACACAGAAAGCAGGACTATCCCAACATATTAGTATTTGGTCAAAAGAATATAAATTAGTACAAAATCAATTGCAAGACACTCGTCAAGGAAAGAAGCTGACAGACTGGTGTACTGTTAATTCAGAAGCAGTTCTTCAGACAAATCGTTTAAGAAGATCTATTTTTGTAAAACAGCAAGATAATCCTGGTATGAAATTTATTTTTATATTACTATAAATAATAGTATAATAGTTATTATATAAATATAAATAATTAAATGTATCTAAGTATAACTTAAAAAACTGGCAAAAAGTAAATAATTATATAATTATTACAGAATACGAACAACTAAATCAAAAGGAAATTTTAGATATATATAAATCTACAAATACAATGGATGTTGAAAATAATCCAGATACAAGTAGTCTTACTCCTAGTGAAGATAAAGTATCTCCTGTTCTAATTAGAAAACAAAATTTATTTTCAAGACGTTCATCTAGTATCAAAACTTCTCCAAGTCTTTTATCTACTAGTAAAAGTCGAATAAAGGGAAGACATATGCGTTTCAGGCGAACAATTATGGATGAAGGAACTGTTACAGAAAGTAAATTTTTTGCTAAAGATAATACTCACGGAAATTATACTCCAATAGATAATGAAATTACGAACTTAAATGAAGTTTTATTGAAAAAAGAAGACATCGAACTACATAAAAATAACCACACAAACAATATTAATTTAAAACTTTTAATGCTAAATGATGAAATGGGAAAGGATGATCGTATGGATATTGACGAAGAGTATAATGCGTCAATTACAAATGCATCAAATGAATGCAAGAATGTTGAACCCTTAAACACTTCTTCTTATTGTGATTTAGGAACATCACATTTAGATGTTTCAATGAATGAAAATATTGTAAAAAATGCTAATAAAAACGAATTAGATAATTTAAATACTTCATTGACAACGTTGGAATTCAACATAGATTCCGACTTCTTAATTCAACAAGAAGATATAAATACTTCAAATAGTTTATTTACATGGTCTGATAGAAAAATATCCGCACAAAAAAGTAATAAAATAAAACAAAACAAAAGTAAAAGTTCTTCAAATTTTCGCTCAGTAAGTATCATTATTTTATAAGTGGTAATTCATAGAAACTAAGTGACATTAAATCAGATTAAAACAACGCAAATGTTTATTAAAGTTGGGAAAAGATAATATTAGAAAATAATCAAGAGTATTTCTGATACTCGGGACGATCTACATATCTCTGCACAATTATATATTTCAACATTTTATATCTCATTCTCTTTCTCTTTCTTACACACAGGTTCTAAAAAGTAAAATGAACACGACAAACGGTACACGACGAAGCCAACAGTTACAATCACCAGTACAAAGACAACAAAGTTTATTAAGTATGTATGGATTTGAAAAAAAAAGTAAGTTTAACATGTTAAAATTTTGAAACTTTTTTTCTAATTTAACTAACTATACTGTTCGTTTATAGAATTACATTCGTTAACACATGAAAGTTACTAATTGTAAGACAAATGTGTGCTGTGCTACATTTTTTGTAATAATAATTTTTGATTTATTAATTACTACAAAAAAGACATATGAGGAATATTCAAGAGATTTTAATACAGGTTTTATTGTAACTATAATATAATATAGATAATAATTTGTTATAAATATACTTTTATATACAATGTACATATATTTTTTTTCAAGTAAAATCTTTTTACAATTTTATTTTTTTGTCATGCTTGGATCCTCCCATGGTCGTGGTATACGAATATTTTCCCAATTATCAATATCCAAGGTCTACAAATATCAAGCTAAATGTAATTATGACTTACTGATTACTTCATATAAATTTGTATGTATCATACAATGTAATTTGTATGTAATGTATATATCATAACAAAGTATAAAGTTCTCTACAACTATTTAATACATTAATACAACTTGATACATTTATTTATTAAATTTTTATTATGTAATTTTAATATTAGTCAGTTGTTTCTATAGACATAACACATAATTCATAATGTGTTTTATATACAAATCTTGATCATATTTGTCAGCAATTTTTGCATTTTTTATTTGTAAATAAAAATGTATAAATGTATAAAAAAAAAGAAAATCGTAAATTTACTTTTGAGTCAGTCATATAAATTCCTTAAATATGTATGAAGATATAGCTTATTTTAAATATACAAAATTATAAAGACATAGTCTTAAAAAGAGTAGTTAAAATTTGATTATTTTCTGTAATGATTATTAACTATTAATGGATATTTAAGGATATGAAGGAATTGTGGTCCAATATATTAATAAACAAGAATTTATAACACGTTTTTGAGTTGAAATTATCCAATTTTCATATAAAAAGTTTAAAAATAGTACAGTTCTCAAACTAGTAAAAATGAAATTTTTCAAATATTTAATATATACGTATTTTATTTAATAAAAATAATCAATGTTTACTTACTTTTATTCGCTCATATTCCTCTTCAAGAGTATTACTTTCTTTCATTTTAATACCTTGTTTTTTAGTTTCTATTTTCAAATCGTACGATGTAACTTTTGGATACTTAAATCTGAAGAAATTTAAATAATTCAATTAATAACTTTAAATTATATGATAGAAAATTGAAGAATATAGTATTAAAGTACATACTTTAGGTTTACAAATTCCCGAATAAAAAATGAACCTCCTATAACAAGTACCATAAATGGTAAAAATTGCTGAAAATGTTTTCGCTTCATTGTATTGAAGGTTATGTTCTTATATATATGCCGGTACGAAATCTATAAATTACAGGTATTATATGTTACGTATATACATTGCTATTATCATTTAGAATATATGAAATTATATATTTTTAAAGGTATTAACATATTATCAATCAAAACTATAGAATATCAAAAGTTATTATGAATGATGTATAAAAGAAATTATGTATGTATGTACATAAGTACTCACTCAAATGTTTGTTAGTAGTTTTTTTTATAAAATTTGAGGCTGTATATTAAAATCAATATATTTTAAAGTAAGTATTACTTTAAAGTATTATTAAACTTTATATAATAAGTAGTTTAAAAAAAAATATATACGTATATCGGACAAGTAGTAGTATGTACGTATATATAGAAATGAAACTTTATACAAGTATTTTATGTATATTATTTCAATCTTTCTTATATTAATACAATCGTTTATTTATATAATCTGACTACTATGAAAGGCTAATAATAATACCATAATATTGTTTGTATTATTTTCTTAATTTACAATGAATTCATCAAAAACACATTTTACCTCACTATACACACAAAATAAAATTCACCAAAATATATATATCGATTTGCGTGGATCTTTTAAGTAAACGTGAAAGGAGTGATGGTTATAATTAAATTATTTTAGTTTGATAATTAAATAAATTTATCGATAATATTAATTCGATAATAACAAGTTAATATAGTTCAAGCGATTATTGACAAACAAGCGAAATGATTTTAATTTTATATCTCACTACAGGTTAAGCTGGCATATAAGATTTTTATTTGTTTTAATTTGAAAATTATTTCTATATATCAGAAATAGGAGAAATTGCAAAATGAACATTTTGCCAGGGACGGCATCTCTTCTTGAAGAACTTGACAGTATGTAATTATGTTACAATTGTACATTTGTTAGGTTATATCAGTGTGTTATTACAGTTTTGCATTTTATTCTTTAATTAATAATTTTTATAAACACTATATAAAAGCAAACTCTATTATACAGTATGATACAAATATTTTCCTATATCACGGGGAATTGTATTAATTAAATTTAGAACTGTATTATTCGTATGTGTATCTTTTTAAACCTTCGTAAATGATGAAATTTTTGATAAAATTTAATACATTTTGTTTATTTTAATCTCTACTCCGATAAAAGTTATTTTCATTATTATGATATATTATATATAATTCTGGTCTAGAAAAACTTATGGTTTTGCTAAGAGATGGCAGAACTTTAATTGGATATCTTAGAAGTGTTGATCAATTTGCTAATATTGTACTTCATCGTACAATTGAAAGAATTCATGTTGGCAAAGAATATGGAGACATCCCAAGAGGCATTTTTATTGTCAGAGGAGAAAATGTTGTCCTTTTGGGAGAAATAGTAATGTCGTTAAATAAAATTCTTTTATCTAAAAAGACATATATTAGACTTCTTAACGAAACAATATAATTTTTATTATAGGACAGAGACAAAGAAAGAGATTTACCATTGACTGAAGTATCTGTTGACGATATCTTAGATGCACAAAGACGAGAACAAGAATTAAAACAAGACCAGAAACGACTAATAAATAAAACTCTGAAGGAACGAGGTTTATCATATGTTCCAGATATGGGTCATGATGACATGTTCTGACTACCAACACTTTATCATCTACATCTTCATATAATTCTTTAGCATGTGATACATGTTACACATAACTTTCTTTCTGATAATATCTAAAGGGGACAACTTGTGAGATATGAATATATCATATAATTGTGAAGATAGAAAGAATAATTAATTATTATGTATACAATTTCTTTATAAAACTATGATATAATAGTACAATTCAAATTTGACATATGAGGTGTCAATAATATAAGAATTTATATAGTTTTAGTTTTATTACATTAACCCTGTATTTAGTGTGGAAAATGTATCCACTATAATTGTATTGTACTTTTAAAAATCTTCAAACTTCTACTATATACAAATATTATATTTAAATAGAAATCTATTATAATTAATAGATAGTCTTTTACTGACTATATTAAATACGTAAATGAACATATTGATTACATTTACAGATTTCTAGCAATTACATATATATTTTTCTATGATCAGTTTTACATATCTTGTTTTGTATAAAGAATTCTTGTTTCAATAATTCCCTTGTATTTCAAACTAAAAATAAAGACGAATACACAATATAAATAAAGGAAGATTTGATTCAATATAAAAATCATGTGTATAAAATGTTATTTATATATTACATGTTTAATAAATTTACAGAATATATTTCTCTAAAAATGTAAATACATTATGATTCAAAATATTTTATTTAGAAAATCCATATATACATAAAACCTAATTCTCAAATAATAAATAGATAATGCGAGATAAAATACTTCATATTTTACAATTTTTTAGCAATTAAAATTTTTTTCTCTATTTGTTTATATAATATTAAATATGGTATAATGTTTGAGAATTAATTATATGAAATGAATTATTTAAATCTGTACAATATATGTATATTATATTGTACTACATATATCAACAGATGTATTATATATATAAATATATTAATAAAATGATTTTCAGTTATTGTATCCTATTTTTTATTATCTATAAAAGACTTCACATATTAAAATAAATCAGTATTTATTATATTAGTGTAGTAATTTAAAAAATCGTAAAAATTTCGTATGATACAGTAGATCAATAAAAAATAAATATTCGTTTATATATAATAACTGAATTATTATTAATACTATATTAAATTATATTATAAAGTATATTAAAAAGTACACTAAAAGTAATAGTGTTATCAAATTTCACAAATTTATATAGTTACGTAATTTATTGAAAGTTTAATGTAAAATTTAAGTGTATCTGTAGTCAATGTAATTTATGCAAAAGGTTTTATTCATTTATAATGAATAATTTAACAAAATATATAATATATAAACTTTAGGAAAGTACATAAATTAAATGAAATAGTACAAAACTATCCACCATATATTACGGATTTGAATGTATCACATATCGATGTATTTTAATCTTTATTATAGAAATACAGAAGTACTGAAAGTTCTAAAAAAAATAGAAAGTTATATAATAAAAGTAAACTTTAAAATTTTGTTTTTATGCCATT